>PVHP010000022.1:0-86725 GCA_004024765.1 Zapus hudsonius | reverse complement strand
ATGTAGACATTCAGCACACTTCAGCCTCAGAGAGGTTCATTATTCTCCCTTGTCCTAACTATCCAGAGTTTCTGAGGCAAGTTCTGTGACCTGCACACCTAAGCCCTGTGAGGTCAACACAGAAGGTTGGCAGGCACTCAACTCAGGTCAACTACTTCTAGGACAAGGAGAAGAAAGGAGTCCAAGAGGGAAAATACACCCACCTTCTAGAATGGTCTGTGGATCCAGTGTTGTTAATGAAGGAAAATGAGTGTGAATTGTTAACTGAGTTGAAAATTATTATCAGCTTTGCTTCAGATAAACCCTGAACCACTCACTCCATTGACCTGTCTCTCACACATTAAAATACTGTCTTTGTTGTGAAGATTTTAGCTAACCTTTATTGAGTACAGAGTGAATTTTAGAAGCCTAAAGAACCATTTGGGTTTGGTGGGTTTTTTGTTCTTTATTTTACTCTATCATAAGTAAAGTCTTAAGTTCCTACCAGGAATCCCCCTTGTAATATTATATTTTGTACCTTATTTCTTACTTCTAAACTCATTTTCTTTGACTTTTTCTTTCAAGGAAGGAAATATGTATTTGAGGCACAAATTCCACATCTAATGAATTTACAAACTCTACTCAGCATTTGTCCCCAACTCTCAGAATTATGGCAGATAGAGGAAAACCAAAGATCTAAAGCTCCACTGAAGTTAATGATGGCCTAAATTTAGCTTATAACTCGCAGATAATTCTAACACTTTGTTCTTTGAAATTCCAATACTTTCCACTCAGAAACCTTCTTAATCAAGAAAAGGGATAAAATTGGGAGGCACTGTGGGCAGTTATTGCTGCATTCCATCTTTGTACTCAGTGTATCAGCCCTGCCACACCAGAGCCCTGTCCAGCCTGGAGCTGTCCCAGACCCTAAGCAGCACTGACCACAGACTCAGGGCAAGCCCTTCATATGAAGGACTTGTTACTGCCTAACAAGGCTTCAGGCAAGCACCTTCACCAGTAAGTCATCTCTCCAGCCCCCAGCAAGGTTTAAATTTCAACAAAGATTATCCCAGTGTGGGGTGACCCTGGGTTCAGCTACTAGTATCACTGAGTGAACACATACTGAGGCTGTAGATACACTGGGCCATCAGAAAAGGAACCATCAACTTATACAGAGAAATATGTCCAAATATGTTGCCTTGGTTACAATTATTTCACTAGTATCTCCTCCTCCCATGAGAACACAATGAGCACTCACCTATCAATGAAGTAGCCAATGACCGGGCTCTCTTTAGTGGTATTTGGTGGCTTCCAAGTCACAATGACATAATCTCGGTTTGCATCATGGCACTTAAGGTCCATGGGTGCTCCAGGAGCCCCTGTGACCAGTGGGTCAGCATCTAGGGTGGGGAGATAAACATTTCATCACTTAATGAATGATTGGAGTCACAGCCAGGTCTGGCAACAGCACCTCTAAACTCAGAGTCTCTTATTGTCAGATATCTCCCTGCTCCCTATTTGGGATCCAAGAGGCACCATGGGGCACCAGCAGGTGGGTGCTGAGTGGAGGGTAGGGTTGGGGGAGAGTCAGCATTCCATTTTGGGTTTGAGCCAGATTGGAATGGAGTTATACCCACAGATGCACAGGTTGTGGAGGTTACAAGTGTGCCAGGATCTCACTTTAATCCTTCTCATCTAATTATTTAAAACATTTTACTCCAGCAGATTGGAGTCAAGAAATACAGATACATGTGTACATTTCCTTCAAACCTCAGAACAAGCAGCCTGTTTGGGTCCTGTGCACTAGGGGCACCAGCTGTGTGGACCCTGTGCACCCGGGACTGGTGAAGGACATGTGTTTGAGGCCTTCATGATCTGGATGTCAGTGTGTTTTGGATCCATGTGCTCCAGGCAGATGAGGGCTGCAGTGACTCTGAGACCAGTGCTTTAGGGCACCAGTATGTTAGGGGCCTGTGCATTCCAGGCAGGTGAGGGGAGCTGTGTGTTTGGGGCTGGTGCACTCTAGGCTGGTGAAGAGTGCAGCATGTTTGGGGCCTATACTCTAGGGATACCAGTGTGGGCCCTGCAGGCACAAAACATGGTAAAGGACATTGGGAGTTTGGAACCTGTCCTTTGAGCTTTAGTTTATTAGGGGCCTGTGCACCCCAGGCTTGTGAGGGGCGTCATATGTTTGAGGGCCTATGTGCCCACATCTTGCTTCCCACCTTGTGATGGTTAAGATTTGTTGTCAACTTGATCTTTTTAATTATTTTGGGTGGATCTCTGAGGATGTTTACAGGAAGGTAGCCTCTCAGTACCCTCAGTAGCCTCTCAGGATGTAAGGACGCTCAAGGGAGCTAGAAATGAACATCCCTTCCTGAGAGGGCAGAACAGGAAGTAAATTCCAGAGACTCAGGAAGCCGTTAGGTCTGGGATAGGGTTGCAAGACCTCACCCTAAGGCTATATAAAGGGGAAAGAGATTTCTCTCTTGGTCCCAGCCTGTTTGCTGTTTCTGTGTGTGTGGTGTTGGTGATGGGTTTCTTTCTCTGCTTGGACCTGTAAAAGTGGGCAAGCCTCTTTCACCAGTATGGAACTTCCCCTGGATCTGTAGCTTCAATAAATCCTTTTCTCCCATAACTATGCCTGGTTTGGAAATTCATCCCAGCAGTGTATGGCTGACTATGACATACCTCCAACCAAATCTCTAGTATCAGCCACCATCCCAGAGTGCCTGGCAGAATTGTAACCTCCACAACCTGTGAATCTGGGGATACACTGCTATCCCACTCTAATCTGGAAAAGCCTAAAATATAACACTCACTGAAGAAATAGCCAGCTGGTTAAGCTTAATGAAGGCATGATCAAATGCAAGGACTAATTCCAGGAATATCAAGAAAATCAAACCTCAGCCTATAACTGGCAGTCAACAAAGAGATGGACATGATGCAGAAAAAAATGCAACAGAAAACAAAAACCAAACAGAGCTATTTAAAACCTCTCTAAAATTCCTGACTCCCAGAGTTAATAATCTGGAAGACAGCATCTCATACCTGGAAGCCAAGGCAGAAGAAATTGATCCAGGATTATAAAAATTTTGATAAGTTCAAAAATTATGCAAACAAAATATGAAGAAACTGTGGAACACCCTAAAACAAACAAACACCCAGATTGTGGGGATTCCAGAAGGGAAAGAAATCCAGGCCAAAGGCATACAAAACATATTCAACAAAATTATTGAAGAAAATTTTCCCAATCTTGCAAAAGAGAGGCCCAGGACTAAGCATACAAGAGCAAGGAAGAAACTCTCCAAGACACATCATAGTTAAAACTCTAAACACTGAATGCAAAGAGAGAATGCTAAAAGCAGCAAGAGAGAAACAGCTCATCACAAAGGCAAATCCATCAGAGTTACCTCAGATTTTTTTTATGGAAACCATTAAAGCCAGAAGAGCTTAAAATGAAATACATCAAAGTCTAAAAAAAACTATGGCTTCCAAGTCAAACTACTATACACAGCAAAAGTATCCCTCATAATAGAGAAAGCAAACAGTTCCATGATAAAAGCCAGCTCTCTGAATATATGAACATAAAGTTAAAAAATACAGAGAATGCTCCAGGAAATATTCCACACAAAAGAGTCAAGCAAACACACTTAAGAGTCCACTAGAGGACAAGCACAAAAACCAAAAATAGAATGGTCATAACAACATACAATGCATCAATCCTCATAAATCCTCTATCATGGCAAGGATTTAATCAAACCTCACAGCTATAGCTTTGAATATTAATGGACTTAACTCTCCCATAAAAAGACAAATGTTTGCAGAGTGGATTAGAAAAATGGACTCTTCCATCTACTGCCTTCAAGAAATCCACCTCACACCTAAAGACAGGCACCACTTTGTTGTAAAAGGATGGAAAATGATTTTCCAAGCAAATGCAAATTAAAAGCAAGCATGTGTGACTATATTAATATCCATCAAAATAGACTTTAAACTAAAAGTAATTAAAAAAGAAGAAAAAAGGCCATTTCTTATACATTCAGGGAAAAATTCAAAAAGAGGATATCACTAACATAAATATATATTCACCATACACAGATACACCACATTTCAAAATGCAAAACCTACTTGGCAACAAATCAGAAATAAACTCCAATTCCATCATAGTAGGAGATTTTAATACCCTACTGTTTTCACTAGACAGATCATACAAACAGAACATCATCAGGGAAACATAATAGATCTTAATAACACCTTAAATCAATTGAACCTAACAAACATCTACAGAACATTCCATCCCAATTCTACAGAATACACATTCTTCTCAGCAACCTATGGAACCTTCTCCAAAAT
The DNA here is from genome assembly GCA_004024765.1 of Zapus hudsonius. Lineage (NCBI taxonomy): Eukaryota > Metazoa > Chordata > Mammalia > Rodentia > Dipodidae > Zapus > Zapus hudsonius. Next base: position 82,390 of record PVHP010000022.1, on the reverse strand, counting down.
AGGCCACATATTAGGACAGAAAACATTCCTCCATAAATTCAGGAAAATTGATATAACTCGCTGCATCTTATTAGACCACAATGAATTAAACCTAGAAATCAGCAAGAGAAACAACAGAAATTACACCTGCTTCTGGAGACTGAACAATATACTATTAATCAATGAATGGGTCATAAATGAAATCAAAAAGGAAATTAAAGAATTTCTTGAACTAAATGATGATGAAAGTACAACATACCAAGACTTATGGGACAAAATGAAGGCAGTCCCAGGGGGAAAATTTGTAGTGCTAAATGCCTTCATAACAAAGCCAGAGACATCTCAAATTAATAACCTAACCACCCACTTAAAGGCAATGGAAAAACAAAAACAATCAAACCCTAGGAGTTCCAGATAGAAAGAAATAATTAATATCAGAGCACAGATTAATAAATTGGAAACAGGGCTGGAGAGATGGCTCAGCGGTTAAGGCACTTGCCTCCAGTGCCTAAGGCCCCGGGTTCAATTCCCCAGGTCCCACATATGCCAGACCCACAAAGTGGTGGCTCTGGTGCTCTCTCTCTCTCTTTCTCTCTCTCTCTCTCTCTCTCTGCTTGAAAAATGAATAAATAAAATATTTTTTTAAAATTGGAAACAAAGAAAACTGATGAAACAAATAGCTGTTTCTCTGAAAAAATAAATCAGATTGATAAGCCTCTGGCCCATTTGAGCAAACAAACAAAAAAGACAAGTTTCAAATTAACAATATTAGAAATGAAACGGGAGAGATCACGACACCAATGAAATTGGAAGAAGTATCAGGACATATTATCAAAAGCTCTACTCCACAAAATTGGAGATCCTGGGAGAAATGGATGAATTCCTAGACACAAACCACTTATCAAAACTAAATCCATAGCAGATTAATCTCCTAAACCAACCTATTACATCCATTGAGATTATTGAAAATGTGATCAAAAACTTCCCCAAAAGAAAAAGTCTAGGTCCTGATGGACTCTCAGCCAAATTCTACCAAACCTTCATCATAGAACTGAAACCACTGTTTCCCAAGCTTTTTCACACAATTGGAGAGCAGGGAATGCTTCCAAATTCCTTCTATGAAGCAAACATCACCATAATACCAAAACCAGACAGAGATACAAAAAGAAAACTATAGATTTATATCCATAATGAACTTAGATGCAAAAATCCTGACCAAAATCCTTGCAAACCAAATTCAACACCACATCAAAAGTATTATTCACCTTGACCAGTTAGGCTTCATCCCAGGGATACAGGGGTGGCTCAATATACAGTACTCAATCAACATAATTCACCACCTAAATAAACTCAAAACACAAGAAACACATGGTCATTTCAATTGAAGCAGAGAAGGCCTTCAACAATCATAACATTATTTAATTATCAAAATGCTGGAGAGACTAGGCATTGAGGGTTTATACCTCAAAATAATAAAGGCTATGTATAAAATAACTAAAGCCCAAATCATATTCAATGGGGAGAGATTCAAGAAGTTTCCATTTAAATAGGGAACAAGACAGGGGTGTCCACTCTCATCACTGCTCTTCAATATAGTTCTGGTGCAAGCAATAAGACAGGAGAAAGACTTAAAGGGATGGATACAAATTGGAAAGGAAGAAGTGAAACTAGCCCTATGTTATGGTTGTTTTGTTTCTCTGAGGTTGCTTACAGGAAGGATTAGCTAAGGGAGGAGGTCCCTCCTCCATAGTGAGCCGTCTCCCAGAGTACATGGCCCTCTCAATTGGGGGCAATATGTAAGGAAGCTCTAGGAGAAGGAAAGCTCTCTCTTCCTTTCTCCCACCTGGCTGCTGGTGCTTGTCTGGACTTGCATGTGCATCCATCCTGCTCAGCTATCCTTCCTCAGCATTGGCCTTCCAGCCTGGACTGAAGACCAGCAGCTACCCAGAAAACCTTAAGTGTTGAGTTGGATCTGCTGAGGCATCCAACCATGTGGACTGAGCAGCTACTAGTTCTTGACACTTGGGCCTGCAGACTGCTATTGTGGGACTGTTGTGAGCTAATCCAATAAATCCCCTTTTTACTACAATTCATTCTATAGTCTCTTCCTTGAGAGAGCCCTGAATAATGAACCCTATTTTCATATGACATGATCTTATCTGACTAATACACCCTATTTGTAGATGATATGATCTTGTTACATAAAAGACCAGAAAGACTTCTACCAGAAAACTCCTGAAGGTGATAATCCTTCATCAAAGTGGTAGGATACAAAGTTAACACAAAAAAGTCAGTAACCTTCCTATGCAAATGACAAACATACAGAAAAAGAAGTCAGTGAGACAGTCCCATTTACAATAGCCACAAAAATTCAAATACCTTGTAATAACACTAACCAAGAATGTGAAAAATTTATATAATGAAAACATAAAAATAGTCAAAATGGAAATTGAGGAGGATGTGAGTAGATAGAAAGACCTTCCATTCTCCTGAATAGGTAGAATTTATATTGGGAAAGTGACAGTCCTACCAAGAGCAATATATAGATTCAATGCAATGCCAATAAAAATCCCAGCATCATTGTTTGCAGAGATAAACAAAACAATCTCAAAATTCATATGGAATGACAGAAAGCCTTGGATATCCAAAAATATCCTCAGCAAAAGAAACAACTCAGGAGGTATCACCATGCCCAATCTACAAAGCCATAGTAACAAAACAACATGGTACTGGTATAAAAAGAGACAGACCAATGAAACAGAATTGAAGTAACTACAGCTACTTGATCATTGGAGAAGACAGCATCTTCAACAAATGGTTTGGGACAAATTGAATAAACACATGTAAAAAAAAATGAAACTAGACCCACTCCTTCCTCTTGCCATGCACAAAACTCCACTCCAAATGGATTAACAAACTTAATATAAGACCTGAAACTCTTAAATACCTGGAATAAAAATTAGGGGGAAATCTCCACAATATTGGAGTGGAGGGAAAGCTTGTGAACATTACTCTAGTAGCCCAGGAAATTCAACAATCATATAACCAATGTGATCTCATCAAGCTAAAAAGCTTCTGTACAGAGAAGCATACCATACACAAAGCAAATACACCACTAACAGATTAGGAGAAAATCTTCATCAGCTATACCATGGACAGAGGACTAATACCTAGAACCTATAAAGAATTAAAATAATTATGTATTAAGAAAAATCAAACACCCCACTCAAAAAATGAGTTAATGAACTCAACAGAGAATTCATAGAGGAGGAAATACAAATGGCCAATTCCCATTTAAGATAATGTTCAACATCCTTAATCATCAGGGAAATGTGAATCAAAACAATAGTGAAATTCCGTCTTACTCCAGTCAGAATGGCAATCATTAAATAATCTACCGATAGGAGTTAATAAAAATTCGGGGCAAGTGGAACCCTCATTCATTGCTGATGGATGTCAACTTGTACAACCACTGTGGAAATCAATATGGAGACTCCTGAAAAAGATGAAAATAGAGCCACCAACTGACCCAGCTATTCCTCTACCTGGCAGCTACCCTAAAGTTTCCTCTCTTCAATCAGAGACATTTGCTCAATCATATTTATAGTGGCTCAATTCACAACAGCTAAGAATTGGAATCAACTCAGATGCCCATTGCTGGATGATTGCATATCAAAGCTGTAGTACATGTACACCGTGGGATTCTATTTACCAGTAAGAAAAAAATAGCATAATGAAATCTGAAGCAAAATGAATGGAACAGATCATACTGTGAACTCACACAAGCACAGAAAGACAAATGCTGCATATTCTCCCTCATGTGCAGTTCCTAACCAGGAACAGATTGAGTTGCAAGCAAACCTGCCATGCAACGTGAGGGAGAGATAATAAGGATGGAAAGATTTGGGGGGAGGGGAGGGGAAGGTGGGGTAGATATACACAAAACTTAATAAAAAATAATAGGTATCATGGAATCCTTACTCCTAGACAGTAGGCTAAAAGATATAACCCTCCAAAGGAATATGAATGTATCATCTGGCAAGAAGGGCCTTGAAGAGGGGGGGATGAAGCCTAACCCTAGTACATTGGGATCTGGATTGTAACTCTCAGTACCCGAAATTAGTTACTACCCACATTGAGCTGTTGATTGGAGAGACCTATGAATTCCCCAAAAGAAGACAGGCTTCTGTCAAAGCACTTGATTATCTGCCGGAGGTATAAGATAACACCCTTTTGCTGAACACACCACAGGCTGCAGACACACATCGAGAGATACTGCTGGAACCTGAAAGGAAGCCATTTCCCAGATGGTTAGCCTGTATAGTGCTGGAAAGCGCTACATGAGCCACCAGGGGAAATCAGCAATCAATGTTGAGAGCAAGCAGGGGACAGTGCTATAGGACAGCAACCAGCATGAGGAGATGTACACACCTGTGCAAGAGTGACACTCAAACTCGGTGGGAAATCAAGGGCTCGCTGATTGCCTAAGAGAACCACTCTGTGGCAAGGAACCCATAGCTGGAACTGAGATCCAAGCCAAATTCCTATGGAGACCAAGAATCTAGACTCCAAAGAGAAGCCTACACTAGTAATGGGCCCAAAGAGAGGATATACCCATTATAATCTCACCAAATGAACAATTCTTATCATAATTAACCTATGCTGATCTCACTCTCCATAGGAGAATCTGTTTTGATATTTCAGAAAGCAGTGAGAACCGAGGACAACCTAATTCTACCAACAAGACTAGAAATAATAGCAGACTCCCTGGCAAGAGATGAACCATCCATAGCACATCAGCTAGGGCCCAGGTGAAACCACAGAGGGAAGTGGAGAGGTGAGCAAGAGCACTGCTTCCACAGCGAGCCCATCAACCTGTACCAGGAAGGACTATAGAGAGAGACACTGAAGATAGTGCTCCAAAGTAGAATTCCAAAAGCTGCTAAGAACTCAACACCACAGCAGACTTAAACTCACCCACCCTGGCTCAGGGAAATTGGCTGAAGTGAGGCAGAAAGATTGTAAAAGCCACAGTGGGCAAAATAACCAGAGACATTGCCCCCCCAACCCAATGACTGACTGCTGCTTACATAACTCATAGTCCTCAACCCCATAGTGCACACCAGCAATCCCACTGAGGAGGGCCCAGTAGAGTGAGGCATGGAGGAGGGAAATGGAGGCACCAACACATGATTTGTTTATACAAATTTTCTACTTAATAATAACTTAGAACATTTAATCCTCTATAAGATTTTTCTATGATTTTTTTCTGCTTTTATTTTATTTTTACTTATTATTATTATTATATTTTTTCATTTTTTATATCTTTAAAATACCTTTATCATGAATAAGTATATACATGGTATAAGCAAATCTTGTGAAGATGTCCCCATTTCCTGCCTCTCTGTTGCCTACCCACTGGGGTCCTTCCTTGGTGCGCATACTAGATCTGTCCATAGTTTAGGGGGTTTTGAACTACACCAAAGGTAGCCTTTTTTTTTCCCTTTCCCCTTTGTGCATTGTTGCTGACCGAGGCGATGCCTCTGGAAATTCTCCCCCACCATGGCTCTTACATTCTTTTTGCCCCCTCTTCTGCTCAGTTCCCTGAGTCATAGTGGGTGAGTTTTAAGTCTGGTTTATTGTTGAGATCTTAAGTATCTCTGGATCTTTGCCCTGGGTTGTTTTGGGTTCGTTAGTGTCTGTCTCCATTGACCTTTCATGGGCTATCAGACTTGCTGTGGTGATTGGTCTCCTGTTTGTCTCCTCACTTTCTCGTGGTTTCATTTGGGCCCTGTGTGAAGAAGGCCAGGGATGGTTTGTCTCCTGCCAGGATGTCAGCCATCATCCAATGACTTGTTGGTGGAATTGGGTTGTCCCCAGCTCAATTCAATCCAAAATTAAAATTCATCTCTCGGTTTCATGTGGTCACATCATGCAAGTTGTCAAAGATTTCCTGATAATACAATAGTAGCTCAGCCTTTCAAATACTTTTGAGAAGTGTCATGTGAGACACTTTGTTGAATATACTTTACATATGTGTGGTGTGTGTGTGTGGGTGTGTGTGTGGTGTGGTGTGGTGTGTGTGGTGTGGTGTGTGTGGCGTGGTGTGTATGTGTGATGTGTGTGTATGTGTGTGTGTGGTGTGGTGTGTGTGTGTGTGTGTGTGTGTGTGTGTGTGTGTGTGGCGTGTGGTGTGTGTGTGGTGTGGGGGGTGGTATGTGTGCATACGCATATATGTGTGTGCATGTGAAGGCCAGAGGTCAGGTGCCTTCCTCAGTTGCTCTCCATGTTATTTTTGAGACAAGGTCTTTCACTGAACCTAGACCTCACCAATTCAGCTAGACTAGGTTTCCAATGAGCCTCAGGGGTCCTCCTGTCTCCTCTTTTCCAATGTTGGGTTTGCGGATATGTGCCATCATGCCTGGCATTTTATTTAGCTACCAAGATCCTGGAACTCAAGTCTTCCTGCTTGTTCAACAAGCCCTTTACCACGGAACCATCTACCCAGTCCCCCAGGCCTACCCTGAGATACTTTCATATTTCAAAACCTTCAGAAAATATTCGGATTTAAAAAATATTTTCAGAAACTTGTGGGGGAAATTCCTGGGTCAAACTTACCCACTCATTTCTCAGCCTGTTTAAAATCATAATGTAATCAGGTTTTGTTTTCAAATTTTCATTAGAGTTACATTGAAGGTCAGCAGCATGGAGAGCTCATTTCTTATCTAAAATTCATATTTATTCAGTAGCCATAGCTGCTGTAGTCCTTGGCAGTGTAGGCGTCATATGGCTCTGATTCAGAAATCCCAAAAATATTAAAGGTTGAGATTTATTGACATTGTGCTGACATTTTATCACACATTCAAAACCTCAGAAAGTAGTCAGACTGGATGAACCTCTCCATGCTTGCATTATTTTCCCCTCTAGTGGTTCTGAGAAAGCAAGATGATCTAGATGTGAGGTATTCATTACATTTTTATGGGGCAAAACTTCCTCCCAGAGGCATACAGGAGAATGGAAGGCATCTTTGAATGTCAACCTACTGAAAACATCAAAACATCATGGAAGCACCTAAAATCACAGCCCAGCTAGCTTATGTGACCTTGAGGAAGTGTCGGGAGTGAGATGTATATTTTTGCTGCTGCTAAGATATTCCCAAATGATAAAGCCCTTCCTTTAAGCTCTGTTCTAACTGCTACCAGGAGGAAAAGCTAGCTTCCTGATGGCCTTCATACACCTCGCACTCCTGGAACTGTAGGTCTGTGTACCATAGACAGAGCCCTAATGCCAGGTCCAGAGATCTGGCCATGCAGGCAGCGAACAGAGCAGCCTCTTGGCAGCCTGGGGTGGGAGTGGGAAACGGGGCAGCCTCCAGTCAACCAGGTCTTATGTGTCTCCTCAGAAAGCTCAGGAAGGAGGCTGAAAAGGGAAGCCTGGATAAGCAGGGTGAGGAGGGAATGAATGGTGCTGAGAAAGACAAACAGCCCAGCCTAAGCTTAAAGCATGTGGCTTCACAGAGGGAACTCTCGAGCTGTGATTCCAAGAGTTTGGCCCTGAGTCCTTTACCCCGAAACACCTGGTACCTCTCTCTGGGCCTCAGTGTTTCAATTTCGGTAATTGAAAACAACAGCAATTGTTTTTGCAAATTTACTATGTACATATAATACATGAAGACATATTCATCTATGCATATTATATGCACATATATGACAAGTATTTCCATATATGTAATAAGAAATATATCTAACGTGACTAGCCCATTATACATTTTTATTCTTTTCACAAAATAGAACCAAGCACTCACCAACTTGGTGAGCCCATAGTGAGCATTAGAAGCAGGGCAGAGCACCCAGACTGACACAAGGCTGCTATACTCAGCCATGTAGAGTCTAGAGGAGAGAGGGCTAACAAGAGGACCCCTCAGTACCCTGGTGTTCACTCTCAGGGTTCCCTTCATAAAGTCCAAGGTGGTAAGAATTCACTTCCAGCCTCCCTTGCTTACCCATTAGCTCATCCATCATCAGAGTGATGGACATCGCACTGTTCCATGCCTAGGAAGGCGTCAGGGAGGCGTGCAAGGATCAAAGGCCTTTGTCCACCTTCCCGAACCTCTACCAGGACCCCTATACACGGTGTGGCCTCCTGCTACTGGGGGAGCAGACCTGGACCCTGGTGCCATAGTACCTCTGACAAACAGGAAGGCGCTGTGGTCGCTGACTCCACCCCGGGACACAATCCTCAGGGTGTACAGGCCTTCATCGTCCTTGTTCAGGTGGCTGAAGGAGAGTGAGGCCTGGCCTTCTCCGAAGAACATCTTTGTCCACTTGGACTCTTTCACCAGAACATCTGAAACAGTATCAGAATTCAACATTTGCTTCAGTGTCTCCCATTATCAGCTCCAGGAAGCTCCTGGATGAAGTTTCAGGTCAGTGTTGGACTGTCAAGATCACTACTTCCTCTGGATCCTTTTGCTTCTGACAGCTAATACACTAGCAGAGGTGAAGGCCAAATCAGGCAATGCTTAAAGTTCACTCCTCACCAAACTACTTACAGTGTGGGGGGAATGACAACATTGTCAGTTGTGTCCCCAGGCCTGGCCCATTATGGAACTCACCATCTCGGTACCACTCGGCCCTGGGCTGAACTCTTTTCAGGTCTGGAGTCACCAACATTGTGCACTTGAGTGTGACCGTCTCACCCTCTCTTCTGAAGGTGACCCCAAATTTCTCCAGGAACTGGACATCAAAGTGTGTGTACGGAATCACAGATGACAATGGTACTGCAAGGAGGGAGGCAGACACCCACCGTTAGCACCCCATCTTCATGGGCTTCAGAATGACAAGTGCACACCCACCATTAGTACCTCCATCCTTCAGAGTGGCAGGTGCGCTCCAGCCGCAGTGCTTCCTCACCTGAGAGCAGGGAGCAGCACTCAGGACCTCTGCTTGCACTGTCTCTCAAGTTCTGAGAGCACCAACATGCACCACCATGCCTGGCAGCAGTAACTTTTATCAAAAACTTATGATTCATGGATATGTGCGTGTAGTAGGGAAGTTGAGAAGCCACCTGCAAAGTTGGAGATGGTGACTTTGTCTCCGGAGAATGTGAGGTGGTGAGGAGCCATGGTGGTCCCCAGCCTTCAAAAATAGCGGCCACCCTGCTGGATAGTACGTACTCTAAGGTAGCTAATTCTATGCCATGGGAATTGACTAATTTTTAAAATGCTAAAATGGGGTTGGCAAGGTGGCTCAGCAGTTGGGGTGCTTGCCTGCGGAGCCTAATGGCCCAGGTTCAATTCCCCAGTGCCCATGTGGAGCCCGATGCACAGAGTGTCACATGCATCTGGAGTTTCTTGAAGTGGCTGAAGACCCTGAGGTGCCCATGTTTTCTCTCTCTCTCTTTCTCTCTCTCTCTCTCTCTCCTTGCAAATAAATATTTTTAAATGATAAAATATTTATATTTGCTAAAATGGGTGGTGAATAAATCACCATCCATTGTAATAGATATCTTCAATTACGTCATGACTATTATAAATGATTATTATAAAAACTAATATAAATACTTTTAATGGAGTAAAGATAGATGGTGCAGCAGTTACCTTCTCATTGCTGGATACGTAAGGAATTGGCCAATACAATTGCAGAAGGTAGATCCTCTGGCAGTCACTGAATACGTTTTGGGGCACTTCTTCAAGAATTTAGGTCCCATGTGAATGACCAAGAGAGACTTTAGGGATGGGAGGGTACCCTTATGCACACAATGTTGAGTTTATTGTATAGCAATTTCTTCCAAATTGAAACATTTCATCCTGGAGGGAGGTTCCTTAAGAAGTTCCAAATTCAAACATGGGCTCTTTAAAACTCAAGGCTCCAGGCTTGGGGACATTCCAAAGCTCTTAACTCTCAGGAAGTAAAGAAGGCTCCTTATGTGAACACCACACAAGTCTCAGGAAGTTCCTGAAACTTACAAGATTCTCAGGGCCCCTCCTCAAGGTGATATAAGAAGTAAACTGTTTGGGAGCTATGGAGATGGCTCAGTGGTTAAAGGCACTTGCTTGTAAAGCCTGATGGTTCTGGGTTCAACTCCCCAGTACCAACAAAAAGCCAGATACACAGAGTACATGTGTCTGCAGTTTGTTTGCAGTGGCCAAAAAGTCCTGAGGTACCTATTCTCCCCCCTCTCTCTCTCATAAAAATATCTTTATGAAAGAGGTGCTTGGGAAAATCCTAGAGCCTTAGAGAGCCCAGGGAACTGCCAGCAAGTCATGCAGAGTAAGCTGCAAAGATACAGCCTCTGGGGAGCTTTTCAGTGATGCAGCTGACAGAGTCGCCCAGGTTCCTGTAACTCCCAAAATTTGACTGGTTCACTAAACTAGATTTGGGTGGAATCATGTTTGACCTGTTGTTGGTGCCCTGTCGGGGGATGAAGAGGCCTCTTTTGAATCTCCACAGGGAAAGTTCTCGCAGCGCCATCATTGTAGTACAAGTACATATTCAGCTTAAAATTTCGCATTGATTTTTTTTTTCCAGTTCAGAGACACAAAACCTCTGCAAGCAATGGTTGGGCAAATATCTAAAAACAACAGCTTGCCATAGGTTGATGGGATAACATACATACTAGCACTAGTTTGATGAAATATAATCTTACAAAAGATGTTACCCTTAGACTTTTTTTTTTCACTTTTACACCATGCCACTAAACATCTTTCTAGACAAAAACATCCAGGTAAACTTACATCCGATTGGGAGTCCTACAGAATAGAAAGGCTCCTCGTCTCCTCGGAACCCTGCAGGGACAGTTGAGTGAATGTTTTGTACAAAGGCACAAGCAGGTATAAAGGCTAGCCACCCCCAAACAGCGTGAACTCACTTCTCACCACCACCGCAGCATTGGTGGACACTTGTCCGTGGGCATTGGTCGCCACTGCCAAGTAGGTGCCCGTGTCCTCAAAGTTTGCCCTTAGAGAGATCAAGCAAGGGTGTGGGTTGCTTTGGCAGAATCAGTGACCTGAACTTGAACAAAACATTCCTGAAAAGCAAACTGTGTGACCTGGATCACTTGTGATTTGTTTGAGAACAATGCCAGTTCTATCTTGGAACAGTGAGTGACAGACAGTATTAATTATAGACATTGAGGAGAGTCTGATCCTAGACTACTCCTGGCTTTGACTCTGAGGAAGAAGAGATAGGACTTCTGGAAATCCTTCATTTCATTCTCAAGGTGAAATCTCTGTTCTGCCTCTGGAACCTGGTTTTATTTGTCATTGGACTTCCGGTCCCTCACCTCCAGCAGAACCTTCTTAATGGTCAATAAATGGGCCTGCCTGGGAGAGCTATGTGCCTGCTCTATGTAGGAGTAAGGATCTTCCACAGAGGAAAGCCCCTGAACCCCTGCCCCTGCCCAAGAGCTATACATAAGCTAACTCAAGGTGACCCCAATCTCCATGCTGTCTGAGACTAGCCTGCCATGTTCCCTTTTCCTAAAATGCTTCTGCTATTACAACCTGAGCGCTCTGATGAGAACTCATTAAAGTCCCAAGCCTTGCCTAGCACAAGCCAGTTCTAAGCCCTGGCAGAGACCTATTAGCTTTCTTTGTGCAAAAGGCCTGGTTAGACAAGCAAAGCAGATCTAAAGCCCCACCTCACTCCCCAGAAGGACCCCAAGCCAATAGGAGATGATGGATGTTGAGTATCAAATATAATATGACCCCAGATAGGAATCACCCCCGAGAGCCACAGTGAAGTGTCTGAACTGGACCCCACTGGAAGCACTCTGCACATCGATCCCAGGAAGACTATAGCTTGAAAATGGACAGCACCCCAATCCTCAGGAGCCCAGGTCCTGCCTCCCCACTTCTGTTCTACTTTGCATGGGCTTACTTCCACCACTGTGAACTGCCTTCCCTCCAACCTCCCCAGAAACCTAACAAGAACCTCATAACCAGCTGTGCGGCTACCGGCTGGGTTTATGCAAGATGCCAGTCACTCTGCTATCTCCTTCCCAGTGGTTCCCCAATATAGTATTGTCAAGGACCCTGAAAATTAACACGGGAGAAGTCAGCATTTGGAGAGGCTGAGAAACAAGGTCCAAATGAATCCAAAATTTGCATTCCTGCTGCTAACTCTTTCTGAAGGGAACAATGAGTGAGCTCATAAAAAATTAACCCAAGTGCCACTTGAGTCTCATTTTAAAATGCATTAAGAAGCCCACTTATGGAAGTCATTCCCCACACACACACTTCTGAAAGTCATCGGTCATTTTGCTTCCTTTTCTGTTGCCTTCGGAGCTGAAAACATTTTCTTTAACCTGACAACTTAGTGTCTCCAGGAAAGAGGAAAGATTCCGAGGCCCAGCCCACTTGCCAGAAGCCTTGCTTGGTCCTGGGAGTTCCGTTCCAGTTTCGCTGTGTCAGGCATGCCATCTGGCCTCCTTTAAATGCCACTGCTCATCGGAGAAGTCACACACCAAGTGCACTACGTCCGGTTCACCTTGGAGGAATACCTGCCAGCAGCCGAGACTCTCAGCAGAAGCACAGAGCTCAGGCCTGCATGCAGCCCTGTCCCAGCCCCAGGAACAGTGTGTGAGACAGAAAGTCCTCCCCTGCCACATGGGCATCCTGGTTGATCTACACTGGAATACCTCACACACCAGCCCATAGGAACGGCCTCTCGACACCCCTGGTCCTGAGGCCGGGCATTACTCCTCTGTGGTACCCACCTGCCCTGTTTGCTTTGATCTTGCTGTTTGTCTGTGTTACTTCTTCCAAATGACACCATTATATGCTCATCAGTGCATTCTCCCAATGGAAGATATACTTAGGGTATTGGTGTCGACAGAAATCCATTCCCTCACCAATACTGCTGAGAGAAGCACTCTGGGACCCATAGGCATGGCTGGAGAGACAGAACACCTGCTTGGTCACCCAACCTGGAGCCTGACAGACCACACAGTAGCGCAGATAGAGCTTCAGTGGGAGCAGCATGTCCCTAGCAGATTTCTCGCAGAGACAGGGAGAGAGCAGTCCCCACTGGGAAGCCCCAAGCAGGAGTCACAGGAAGGGTCCGTGAATGCTGCCCTTGCCCAGAAGGTCACTTTGTCCATAGTAACTGAGTAAGAAGAGGATTCAGGCATAGGTCACCAAGAATCCTCCGAGGAGAACATACAAAGCACCCCGAGGGTATGCAGTCAGCCCATGGGTCTCACTATCTCCAACCCCCTCTCAAGAGCCCTCCCAAGTGATATTAATATGAGGTTTCTAAACTGCACCGCCTCAATGCACTGCAAATTTCTTCTTCAGGTTTCAAACCATAGTACAAGCCTATGGTCAAGTATTTTGTATTCATTACACAGGGAGAGCAATAACGAGAATTTTGTGGTCAATTAGTTTCTGCCTGGGCAGACATTTGCAGATACTCGTCTTGGTGAGTTAAGATTATTCTCAACACTGGACAGAGTAAAACTGGAGAAAACATCATTGCTGTTATCACTATACCAGTCAGCCCAGAGTTTTCACATTGAATCTGTGCGTCCTCATCTGTAAACTTTATAGTGAAACACCTATATTTTAAACTCCTGAAATACATTTATTGGACATCTATGCCTTTTAAAATGTTTTATTTCTTTATTATTTACTTATTTATTTGCATGTGTACGTGTTCATGCATGGGTATGTCATGGTCTTGTTGCAAATGGATGCCAGATGCATGCACCACTTTGTGCATCTGGCTTTATGTGAGTACTGGGGAATTGAACCCAGGTCCTTGGGTTTTGCAGGCAAGTGCCTTTAACCATTTAGTCATCTCCCTAGTCCCAACATCTATGTCTTAATAGAATGACTTTGATAATTAAAATAAAATAATGTATTTGAAAATCTCGTACCATTTTATAGTAAGATATCAAGCTTATAGGTTATCAGTTTGTATCAATTGAATTCCTGAACCAAAACTTGGAAGAGAGTTCCTCCATGTTCCCCTGCACAAAGACTCCCTCTTCCCTCATATCCTTACAAAACAGCAAAGGTTTCTGAGCACGACACGGGCTGATGTTCCTGAGCAGGAAAGAGCTGGAAGGACAAGAGGAGGGAACAAAGCTTGCCACAGAATGGGTGAACGGAGAGAAGGAAAGAAGTGGTGGGTGGGGTGGCATGCCTCTTTCAGCCTCTCCACAGCTCCCAGCCTGCTCTGGGCTGGCTCAGGCATGAAGATGGGACAGCATCACCTGACGCATTAGCACTGATTAGCTCCTCTGCTCACCCATTAGCACTTTGCTAAGGCCCAATGTGGGGAGAAAGAGCCCGTGACAGGCTCCCACTGTGGCTATGCCATAACACACATACATGCTTTTCAGTAGTGACTTAAAAGGAAAGGTCCTCATCTTACATTTGTAAGGAAGCCCATGACCCATCAAGATATCCAGGACCCTGATTGACGGTAGTGGTCCCCAGAGTGGAGTGTCTCCAATTGACCTGCTTGGATGGGCACAGGGTATTACAATTTCTACAAGGGTTTCCCTTTGCCTCATTCATTTTTCATTTCTCTGTGAATATTTTCGACTATCCAAAAACCTTCAAACAGCGACTCATACACAGACAATAAGTGATCATCCATTCACATACTGGGAGCCTGCACTAAATATTCTTCCATAGCTAAGGTGTGGTGGGGCTGTAAGAAACGACACCTGTGGTAGGGGTGGAGTGGACAGCGGAAGGGAACACCAGAGGGTGCCAGGAGACTCCACTCCACTCTGGTTTTGCCCAAGGCTAACTTGGAGATAGAGAGCTCCGACCCCACCTCTCCCCATGTCCCAAGGGGACCCTCCCTTCTGCTCCTCCCCAAGGCCACACTGGAGAATGGTCAGCAAACCCGCAGTCTAATTCGAGCCTTTGCTTCATGCTGAGAGAACTTGCAAGGGTTTTATTTTCTGTTTGGATGGGCTCCCGGAATAGGCAGAGTTTTCTTTGGTCTCGGTTTTTACTAACTTCCATACGCACTTTTCCCTCCCCCAGGTTCAGTGTGTGAAGTTAACCCAACGCAACTTCATGTGAGAAAGTAATGCAGTTCTGTTTGTCTTAACGATGGGCAGACAATACTTTAAGTGACTTCTATGTGGATAAGCAAGGCCCAGGGTCCTTACGTGCTAAGTGGTGAGAACATTAGACTTGTAGTTTCATTTAGGCCAGAGCTAAAATATCAGAGCCTAAAATGAAAATATAAGAAAATTTAGCCATAAAAATCTTCTGTAAAGTGTAGACAATGGCAAAGTTACTGACGAAAAACCAGATAAATGATCCTAAACAGTCCTCAAAATATGAGAATAACATAAAAATGGGCCCCACAGATGGCCTCATAAGATTGTGTGAATTACAAGTTAAAGTTCAAATAGTGTCAAAGGCTAGCTTTTGGGCTCTTTCAGAATTCGGCTTCGGAAGCCAAAGCATATTCATAGGAGCAAATGTCATCCCGTAATGCAAGGAAAAGATCGTTCCGGAGCCAGTGAGGGGGAAGGCATTCCACACCCCGAAAATGCCTCGGATCAGATGATGTGTAGCTCAGCGCTTTGGAATGAACAGCTGAGCTGAGCTAGAACTCGTGGGTCTCCTGCAGCTCTTCTCCTGAAGACCATGCAAGCTGCATCCGCTAGGCAACTTCGCAGTAGGGAGAAGAAAACAGGGATAAGTTGGAAATCTTCCACCAAATTTCTCAAATGTTGGCATGTTTGTGAGAAAAGCACGTCTAAAGCAAGAAGGCTGAGTCCTGGATCATTCAGCTGTGATCATTCAAGGCCAAATAACCAGCTTCATTTGATATATTCCTTCACTTTGTCTGAAGCCCATGGCATCTCCAACATGAAGTTTGAGAGCTCTCAACATTGGCGAGAGTGTGACTATTTTCATGCTTGATAAAGGGAAGTCACTGTTCCTTTAAAACAATGATTCAAGTTTATTTTGGACAAAAGCTAACTGACACCTCAAACTGCCCTCCAGGACCCAACCAGATAGAGCACACCTATCTCAAACAGAAGAGCCCAAAATCAGCATGCTCCCCAAGGAAATGGCTTATTGCCTATTGATCCTTGGATGTCAGAGAGTTACTGTCTGCAAAGCTCCCACGGGCCACAGATGACTCACTCTCTCCTTGCTGAGATGATCTGCCCTATATAGGAGAATTTATGCATTGTCCCGCTCACCTAGCCAGCTCCTGGCTTCTCCCCTGAGCTGGACTCTGACTCTACCAGCCATGTTTCCTAGCATTCCCTTGCCTGGCCCACCTCTCTCTCTTTGATCCACACCTAGTTCCTGGCTCTTGAATTTTGCAAGAGTTCATCACTGGTCCATCTCAGTCCCCCACCCCCAGTTTACTGCAGGTCAGAGGATCCTTTAGAAATAAAGACACTCTCCTCTCTTCTCTTCCTTCTGCCTCTATGTTCCCCTCTCACCCCTGCCTTTCTCTTCAGCAAAATCAGCACCCTGGAAGGGTCACATCTTTGCCCTCCCACCATCCTCCAGCTTTAATAGCCCAGGCACCTCGCAAACTCCAGGCCTATTGGGAACCCCACTGTTCCCACTTAGTGCCTTCTTCTCTTGCTTAGATAACATCTTCCCGAGAAGGTTGTCCCCAGCCCTTCATTCCAACATAATCTGCCACCCCAGGCCCAGGGTTTCCCTCATGGACCATTTATTCCCCTATGCTCTGAGTGCTGGGTGCTTCCTTGGGCTCCAGGCAGAAAGATCAGCTTTGGTGGCCATCCATATAGCCCACCACCCAGAACAGTGCCTGGTACATATTCTCAATGGATAGTAGAAGAGATGGCCTCTCTGTTAGGCCAGGTCTTCAATTTGTGGGAGGTGGAGCAGGCTGCCATGGAGGATACTTACATAGTGAAGACTTTGAGGAGCCCATGGCCCTGCAGGGCTCAGGGACAGAACAGTACCATCTGAAGGCCACCAGATTGAGTCCTGAGAAGGAGTTTGCTCCTCACTGGGGGTAAATCAGGTTCTCCAACACAAAAGGAACATTCCAGAAGAGGGGGCCAAAAGCATTTAAGAGATGCAAAGCGGAAAAGAGTACTTTGAGGCCCTGTGCTCCTGACGTGAAACTAATGGTACATTCATGACCCCGCAGTGATTATGAATACCCACAAAACCTGAACTGATCTGAGCCTATCTATGTATTGATATGGAGGACAGAGGAGGAGAAAAGGAAAGCAAAACAGACAAAGGACAACCTAGAAAGAGGAGCCTCCTCAGCAGAATGGAGGCGAGGGAGAGGGAAGAAGACATGAAACTGCAGTGTTTATATATTAAAGTTTTCAATTAAAACACAAAAGAAAAATGAGGAGGAGGAAGAGAAGAAGAAATAGCAGTGGTGGTGGTGGTCATGTTGGTGGTGCTGGCAAGGGGGAAAGATGAAAGTCCACATCAGTATTGAGACAGAGCCTGACAAGAGGGCCCTAAATGTTGCAGAACCAGGCCTGTCCTGAGGTAAGGCACCCAGAGTTAGAGCCCTGCTGGGCCAGCTTGGCCCCAGCCCTCCCTCTCTACCTGAAGGGCCTCTCATCCACTTCCACACCTAGTTGGTGTGTCGTCATCCACCCTGGGCTCGGCAAGAAGCCTGCTCTATCAGTTTAGCCAAAATTCCTCTTTCAGCAGTCATTCAGGTGACTTTTCATCCATGGACCCCCCACCCTCTCACTGGCTCCGAACCCCTTATTTAAACTGGGTTTACAGCTCAGCCCCCTTACCTGGAATTTCTATCTATGCATTCAGATATTATTCCACTTAAAGATGGAATTCAGTCAACAATATGATCTCTACTAAAGCAATGTTTTTGAGTCAATAAGTTTATCTGTAAAATCCAGATCTCTCACTCTTGGTTAGAAAACCTGCTTGTTACAGTTTCCAGAGAATACCAGGGAGATTCGAGATCTAGGATTATGACCAGAAAAGAAAGCTGACTGCTGAGCTCAAGACCAGCCATCACCATCACCACTGCCAGGGGCCAGTAGACAGTCTACACAAAGTGACTGAATATACGTGAGTTTTACACTCACTGCTACCTGAGAAGCCTTGAAGGAAGATGGAAACAGATGCTGAGGAAACATAAAACTCCTCAAAGTAGGAAATCAGAGTCAGTGGAGACTTGAACTCTAAAGGAGACACACAACACTTATTTCAAGGCTCAGGGGAATGTTGCTGAAGGGCATGTAAGAGCCTCTGGTAGGAAGAAATGTCCTTTGGTATCGTCCTCCCACACAGAGACGGAAGGAAATCTCCTCTATGATCAGAAACAGGCGTCAGAATTATTTCTTCAACAAAACCCAATATGTGAAACTTTTGGAATTAAAAAAAATTTCATTGTATGCATGTACTTAAGAAGACACAGGATAAGTGTGTGTTTTACATTGTGTCTGCTTCTGTATGTATCTGTGTGCTTGGGTATGACAGCATGACATGACATGTGGTCTCTGGGATTATGGGTACCATCTGGTCTCGGTGGTTAGCCCAGCTTGGCCTGGAATGCCCAACCTTCCTGCCTCAGCCTCCTGAATGTGAGAATAACTGGTGTGTACTGCCAGGTGCAGCTTTCATTGTTTTTTGAGTTTGTGCATTGATTATGGGATGTAGCCCCAGCACACACCACCTGTGGGTCCTTACCTGTTGATCTCCAGCACGTGCACACCATACCTGCTCTCAATCCGGTACTTGCCTGGCTCACCTGCCTGGCAAATCAGGCTGCCATCTTTGTACCTGGTGGAGGAAAACATCCCTTTTAGTTGAAAGGCAGGTGTATTTTTGCAGTTTTGTCTCAGCCTCCTTGGGACTCTAAGAAGCTGTGTCCTCATCCACCTATCTCATTCCCAGCAGCACAAAGAGGATCATCTGCAAGGCTTTCTGGTTCTGGTGTGTATGTGACACAAGTGGGGAACAGAGGTTGATGTTGGGTGTGGTGGTTTGAATGTAAAATGTTCCTGATAACCTCTTGTATATATGACGTAGACTAGTGTTTATTTGAATGGATGTCCCCCAATAGACTCAGATGTTTTATTAAAGTTTGTAACTTGGACTTCCAGCTGCCTTCCTGGAGGCGGATCTGGAATTCTAGCCTAAGGTAAGCAGAGTGCTGAAGCTCAGCTGGAGTCCCTGCTGCTTGGCTGCCTCCAGAGCATGTTTGCTTTGTAAGTGCTGTGGATGGTTTTTCTATCTGTTTGAATCTGTGAAAGGGGACCAGCCTCTTTTGCCATTGTGGAACATGCCCTGGATCTGTTAACTTCACCCATTTATTGTACAAACTGTGCCTGGTTTAGAGGTTCATTCAGCAGCATGGAGTTGACTACGACAAGCCTCATATTTGTCCTCAGCTGATGGAACCTTTGGCAGGTAGAGCCTTGGTGGAGGAGGTGTGTTGCTACGGGCGGGGCTTGGGTTGCTATAACTCGGCCTCAATTGCCACACTTAGATCACTCTGTCTGTTTCCTTCCTGGTTATGTGAAGATATGATGCCCTGATGTCTGCTCTTGCCATGCTTTCCCTGCCATGATAAAACTGCTCCTCGAAATTATAAGCCAGAAAGGAGCCTTTTCCTTCCTATAAGCTGTTTTATCCCAGCAATGAGAACCCACCTGATACATCGGGTGTCTTCCTCAGTTGCTCCCCACATTTTTGTTCGAGGCAGGGTTTCTCACTGAATCTAGAGTTCACTGACTGGTTAGAGTTGGTAGCCAGCAAGCTCTGGGAACCCCTGTCTCTACTCTCCCAGCCCTGGGATTTCAGGCATTTGCCACTCCTGTTGACTTTTACAAGGCTAAACTCAGGTCATCACATGCTTACACAGCAAGCATGTCACCCACAGAGCCATCTTCTAGCACCTGCTTTCCTAAGAAGAGGAAGCACTTGTAGCTCTTCTCATCATCCAAAACACTGTTGTGATCCTTGACCAATAGCAGATATGGCTCCAAATATCTTCTTGAATAGTTTAAGAATTCAGAAGTTAACATTTCATTTAAAAAGGGGGGAGGAGAATGTTCTTGTTTACTCTGGAGTTGTTGGTGATGGGTTTCTCTCTCTGTTTGGACCTGTGAAAGGGGGTCTGCCTCTTTCTCCATTATGGAACTTCTCCTGGATCTATATATCTTCAATAAATACTTTTTCCTCCCACCCAAAAGAAAAAAAAAACGTAGGACCTGGGGGGATTTCTCAGTAGGTAAAGTCCTTGATATGCAAGCCCAATGACCCAAGTTTGAATCCCCAGAACCTACATAAAGATGGATACATATACCAACATCAGTAACCTGCACATACCTCTAGTAGACCAGAGGTAGAGACAGAAGAATCTCCTCGGAGCTAGTGAGGTAGCTAGCCTGGTGTGTATACACCAGTGAACAAGAGACCCTGCCTCAAAACAGGGTGGAAGGTAATAACCAACCCTCAAGGCTGTCCCCTGACCTCCACACATGTACCATGGTAAATGTGCACCTGCACGTGCGTGCACACACACACACACACACACACACACACACAGTGCTAACCAGGCTCCAGATTGACCCTCAGACAACAGTGAACTGGAGTGTCACTGGACCCACAGCATGGAGTCCTGACCAAGGAATCTCAGGGATGAGCCAACCACAGGCTACATCAAGGGTTCATGAGCCTGGGCCTCCATTCCTGCCTCATGACACCCTCAGTGGACTGAGGTAAGAGAATGCAATGCAAGCTTAGGGATCCAAGGCACAGATGAATGTTCACATAGACACTTGGTCTCAGCAACAAGGTCAGAACAAGAGGGTCTCTGGGGACCAAATGTTTACTTAATTCACCAGTATTCACAGCGTCCCACCATGAGTTCTCCCACAATTAACACAAACACGTTGTATGGTGGTTGGTTTCAGGTGTCCCCCATAAACTTAGGTGCTCTGAATGCTTGATTTCCAGCTGATGGCAATTTGAGAATTAGAACCTTGTTGAAGGTGTGTTGTTGGGGGCAGGCTTATGGATGTTATAGCCAGCTTTCCCTTACCAGTGTTAGGCACACTCTCCTGCTGCTGTTGTCCACATCATGATGGCCAGGAGGTAATGTCCACCCTCTGCTATGCCATTGTTTTCCCTTGCCATCATGGAGCTTCTCCTCGAGTTTGTAAACCAAAATAAACCATTTCCTTCCATAAACTGCTTTGGATTGGGTGCTTTCTGCCGGCAAGAGAAGTTGACTGCAACAATATGAGCTCTGCGCACAAGGTCAGCAACAGTACCAACTCCTGGACAAGTGCTATTCCTTCCAGGAAATGAAATCTGCTGATTCAATGTCCCTAAAATTAAAGTGGCAAAGCATTCCTTTGTTGGACATTTCATGGTTTTGAGCACACACCACCACGTGGAACAAGTCAGCAGGCAGATAGGGCAGGCTCCCAGGCATACATTCCCTTCACTCACACCTTCCTTAAAGGAAAGCAGTCTGAGCCCAGCCCCTCACCATTGCACCACGGGTGTGGGGAATCCTTGTACTGTGAAGCAGAGCCTCACAGACATCCGCTCCCAGACAGTGTGGGACCTCAGCCGCACCAGGATCTCAGGGGCCCTGCTTATCCGTTCATCAAGTGAGTGTCTTTCCCAATCCCGTTTGTCTTCCATCTGCCAATGAGAAGAAAGCGTGGTCAGAAAGGCCACCACTCAGCCACCACATGCAGACAAAAACTCTCCTTCCACACATCTCAGTGAGCTTAGAGAGCTTCCTACCATGTGCTGCAGGGAGTATTTGTCCAACTTGTCACGAGCCTGGGACCGTGCCAGGTGCACATCCTCCTCCAGTTGGGCGAGTTCGCCAAGGAAACGCTGCCTCTTGGCCTCACCATAAGAAGCCACTAGTGACTGGTACCTGCAGGAGCCCAGAGTTCTGTTAGTCTCTCAACATGTGACAGAAGAGACAGGTACTTCCTGGGAGCTCCTCCGGGGATGGGAGGAGATAGCAGAGGAAACACTATCCCTGCTTATTTGGGCCACTTTCTCTCAAGGATGTCTTGATGGCACACAGGAAGAAAGTATAATTTCAGGCCTGTGGTTTACTGATCTAGCATTATATAATATGTGTGCTTCTGCTTCCTTTGGCCATAAGAAGGAGGAGGACTGATAGCACCTCCTCCTATTAGTGTCAACCCTTTCTTTGGGAAACATCTCAAAAGTCACCCTCCGACCAGACACCTGACCATTGGATCCACAAAGCCCTTTTGTGTCTTTTCCATTATCTATCTATCTATCTATCTATCTATCTATCATCTATCACCTATCTATCTATCTGTACTGAAAATGAACAGAGTACTTCAACAATTCTAGCACTAAGCTATATCCCTGGCCTTGTTTATGGTTTTTTTTTTTTTCATTTTGAGACTATGTCTCACAAAGTTGCCTACACTGGCCTTGAACTCACTCTTCTGTAGGCCAAGCAAGCAAGCTTTGAACTTGCAATCCTCCTACCTCAGCCTCCTGAGTAACTAGAATGACACATCTACCCACCAGGCTCAGCTTCTGGTGGCCTTCATGATAATAATATGTTCACGTACTGTCTTCTTTTCACTCTCCAGATCACTGCACAAAGTAAAAGCCAATCAAATCCACTGCCTACACTGACTGGCACACGGGCAGTGAGCTCCGAGTAGAGGGTGGAGAAGGCGTGTGGTGCAGCCTGGGAATAAGATGGTGTAGGGCCCAGAGCTGGTACCACCAGACTCCTGCTACAGTCAAATCGGCAAAGCTAGTGAGCCTCATGGCCACACCTACCAAGAGATGGGAAGATCAACCAAGGTCAGATGTGACAGTGTTTAGCCATCAGCAGAGTTCTGGGCTCTTGTCTTTTCCCAATCCCAAATGGCCAGTAAATAAAATTAACACTTAGTGATTGATGTTTGGGAAATATGAGATTAGAATTCCAGAAAATGCTGCAGCTTCTCCACACAGAAATATGGCTAGAGGACCATAAAACCTAAGCCATGAAAAGGAGGGTGTCCACCTTCCTTGTCACTTTAAACATGAAGCACCACTCTGCATCTTGAGTCTAGGCTTAGACCAGACTTGGGACTCCCACCCCTCATCCCAGGTACTTGGGGGACTCTCTCTTCTTATCTGGTCTTTCTGAAGCCTCCGCTCACAATAGGTTTCTCCCACCTTGTGATAATGTTTCAGGCGGGTGAAAGTGGAGTCAGTGTATGAGGACATGGGCTGGAATTCATTCAACAGGTCCCATCATTACCCTGATCCTGCTCTGACCCCTGCTATACGGAAGCAGAGCAGGCATCACGTTGACATCTCCCTGAACCTCCAACACTAGCAAGAACAACAGCCACTCACATGGACTTCCAAAGGAAGAGAGCTTGCTGCAGTGGACGTTATGCACAGAGTCTGTAAGTGGAAGTTCACACTCATGCGGGGAGGACAGTGTGGGAGGGGATTGGTTGCTGATGCACTCAGGAGGCTGGGAGTGGAAATTTAAATTCCAGGTGGAGTGTAGAGGCTTCGGTGCTCTCGGATGTGGGGAAAGGATGCAGAGGATGAGCCTGAGGTCATATACCAGCCTGGAAGTCATGGGCCATGGGCCGCACAGTGATGTGGACTCTCTCCAAATGGTTTGTTTCCCTATTAGAATGACCTAGGATGGTGAAGTGTAAGTGAGTCTAGGACAGGATGCATTCATTATGCACCTGGCTATTCACTGCTAGCACACCTGGTCCTTCTCTGTCCCGAGGCTGCCTAGTCTGCCGCGGGGCTGAGTGCTGACTGTGGCCAGCACAGACTCTGTGGGCAGCAGCCAAGGAGGCCACAGAGTGGTTACCTGTTTTCATTTTCAAGTTCCTCCTCTTCTGACGCACTCATCCGCTTAGCACAGACCCGGCAGGTGGTCCCCCCACTAGAGCTCTGACTGGAAGCTCTCTGCGCAGAGGACTGCTGTGTAAGGGACCTCTGGGTGGACGCTCGCCTGGACAAATAGTGAAAACAATTAGATTGCTAGGAAATACCTAGAATTTATGCTGAGGTTGTTTCCTTCCTCCACACCACGACCTTTCCCTGCAGCACATACGTGGGCACGCAGAACCCATGAACATATGTGCATGAGTGGACACACACATGAACACCCGTGTGCTTGGACACACCTGCATTTGTTGTATGCAAATGTGTCACATAAACAATACACGCACACAAGCACAGGTAGGAGCTTGCACACCCACAGATACACATGTCCACATTTGTGTTGACACACACATTCTCATGCACATCAACGCACCAAACCCAAGCCCGAGTCCTGCATGTGTCACTCTTCCTCCCCCTGAGCACTCCCGATGGGACACTCCATAAGTTCCCTGTAGCTGGGACCCTCCCCTTCATGTCAGCCCTTCCTGGTTCTCAGCCAGGATTATATATATCAAGGAATCTCGGTCTCTCTGGAGCTCTTGGGAGGGGCTGCAAATGTTTGGCTTTGTTTGTTACAAGGGATGGCAACTAAATGAGTCCCACAAGAGTTTCTAAATATAGGGTGCTGGTGACATGTGGCAGGCACTTTCAGCAAGAAAAAGCCAGATCCAGAGGTCTCTTCCTGCTCACAGCCTTCTTCTAATCAGCCCATTGAAGCGGCAGATATGCTGGCACGCGGTGCCAATTAGGCACAAGCTGCATCCCAGAGGAGACCACGTCCTTCAGGAGATCAGAGATGAATGTGGGGCCGGACACACCAAGTGCGTATCAGAAGTACACTCAGGTGTTTGGATGTGACAAAAATCATGAGTAACTAACATCCTTTCCATTTTTGCTTTGCTACCCAAGAACTCTGCCAACATTTTTTGCACTACTTTCCTCCCCATTGTCCTATATTATTATACTATGGATGATATTCTAGATCCCACTGCTAGAAGACAATTCATGAGGAAGAGTAAAATCAGTGAGCATGTGGTGAGAAGTCTGCCCAGCCATCTTCACCAAGGGCTCAGTGTCCATCCATAGAACCTTCGGTGTATACAGCAGGAGCTCTGGACAGCTGGGTCATTCAGTCCAGCCAGTCTTCTGTCATTGGAAGGGACAAGTACATCAGAGATGCTCTCCGACCCGCCCCCTCTCACACACTAGTTCATCTCTAGGTCCCAAGGGACAGCACAGGTTTCTCCCTGGAAACATCAGGCCCTTACACTCAGAGTTCAATGAGTCCAGCCCAGGCCCACCAACTTACTTTCTTGATGAATACTCATCCAGAAGGTACCTTGTCTGAATGTTTCGATATGACTGGTCGAAGTGCTTGTGTCTCTTCTGGTAGAAGGGTACTGCCACCAGAGACATCTTGGATGTTTCTGGGAGAAGAGAAAAGAGTGTGAGGAGGAGCCAGGCCTGGAGATCTCTGTTTCACATTTGGCATGGTTCCAAGTGGAAAAGGCTACTCTGACTAATAAGAACCACTCACAAGGGGAGAAAAAAAGAAGATTAAATGGGGAAAAATTGTCTTCTGCTGGGTCAAGAAGCCTACTGACTTCCATGAAACCCAATTTCTTTTTTGTTAGCTTCCATAAAAATTATGATAAAATGGAGACCTGGGGACATGGCTCAGTGGGTACAGGGCTTGTCATTAAAGCATGAGGACCTGAGTGTGGATCCCCGGGATCCATGTGAAATGCTATGTGTGATAGCACACACCTATAACCCCAATGGGAAGAGAAGACAGAGAATCCCTGGGGCTCTCTGGGGAACTGGCCCCCACGTGCACAGGCATATACACATCTGCATGTGTTCCCATACAACATGTGCAACACATACACACATGCATGCATGCATACCACACATGCTTACCCAAGGTTTAAAAAAAATCACAAAATTTGGCTACGTATTTAAATATGAGCTCAGCAATATTTATAGAATACCTAGTATGTTCAAGGCAATGTGAGTGAGTAAGGAGGATAAAAATAATTAAAATTGATAAGAGATGTAAACAAATACATGGAATGACGAGAGCCAGAGGTGACAGGGAGATAGAATGTACCCTCGAAAGGAAAGAAGAGGGCAGCCAGATAGGCCCCAGAAGCAGGACAAGTGTGAGAAGGGCCCTGATAAACAAATAGACCAACAGGCAGAGCTGGAGTGCCAGGAAGGGACACAGCGCAGTATGCAAAGGTGGAAACTTGAATCACATGGCGATATAACAGGAAGTAGCTCTGGGAAGGTTCCATTTACATGGAAGGCTTCCTGTGGCCTCTCCAGGGGTCCCAACAAAGCCATTTGTTCCTAGTGCCTCCTAGGTTGTCTGTTGAAATCAGGAACTAGACTCCTGGTGGGCAGAGCATAAGGTAGGGACTAAGTTTCAAGGATGTGGAGAACTGAGCAAGTTTGGGTGAAATTCTTCCAAAACAAGAAATCACTGTGATCCATCCTTGTCTCTGAGAATTTGGAGTGGGGCAGCAATTACAGGTGCTCATTTGTTATATGTCTTCAGCCCAAATAAATACAACCCAATGTACTGAGTCTTTGGGTCACCTCTACAAAGTCACATGCCAGCAAGCCTTCCTAAGTACATGTACCATTAACTTTCTAGGTAAGACCCTAAAAGAACTCCAAACCCAAACTCTATGTGTCTTCAGTGGTTTGATTGGAATAATGTGTCCTACTTGTTAGAAGCCTCACAGCACAGCCCTAGGGACACCTCTCAAATAGAACACCGAGGACATGTCCTCTGAGGCAGGAAATGAAGGGGCTGCCAGAGCGGAACCTGCTTTCAGTCTGCTCCTCTACACTATCATCATCTGGGGTGCATGTCAGAAAATATGCAAAATCACGTCATTTACAACCAAGGGTGAGCCTCGTGGTCAATTCCACTAAGACTGTGAATCACAGAGTTGCAGAGCCTAGAAAGATCTATAGGGATTATCCAAATCCTACAGTATGGAAGACAACAAAATCCAAAGGTCAGCATATTTCTATATCAGAGCCTTGTATGCTGTGCCATACTAACACAACTCGGTGCTCCTTCTTAAAAATAAATTTGTGAGTTTGGGGAGATAAGACAGCTCAGTTGGTAAAGTGCTTGCCTTTCAAGCATGAAGACCTGAGTTCAATCCCTAGTACAATTATAAAACACTGGACATAGTATGGCCTGCCTTATAATCCCAACACTGGGAAGATGGAGACAGGAGGATTCCCCAGGGCTCACTGGCCAACCAGCCTTGCCTAAATGGTGAGCTCCAGGCCAATGAGAGACCATGTCTCAAAGGCAATGGATGGTGATCCTGAGGATGGCACCTGAGGTTGTCCTCTGACCACACACATGCATACATGAACACTTAAACACACTTATACATACATACATACATACATACATACATACATACATAACCAGCTACCTCTTACCTAGGAGTTCTGCATATTGCTAGCCTAAGGAATTACAAATGCATGACAGGTCTCTGCACCCAAGGGAGCACACCAAAACCCACATCCTCTACCCTGCTCAGCATTGAAGGAGAATGCAGAGGTCAAGTGCCTGGCTTGGATGCTAAGACCAAACTCTGCGTCCAGCCCTACAGTGTAGCCTTGGGTTCATTCCTAATCTCTCCAGCTCTGATATTCCACACTGAATCTATGTGACACCTGGCACTGGGCTCAGTAGAGAGTGACAAACAGAATAGGCAGCTGCCTTCCATCACATGGTTATTGTGGCACGGAATTTTGTAGATAACAACCTAACACTTTAAGTGAGAGATGTTCCATTCAGCCGGAGGATCTCCAGGAAAGGTCTGCAGCCCATAGCTGCATATGTTGTCCTGCGTGGGAATTGATGGCAGATCAGGATTGGGGGGTCCATCACAAGAACCTGTTTCTTCCCTGAGATGTCTTCTCTGATCCACCTGTCCTAATGCATCCTCTAGAGCAGAATCTATAGGCAATATCAGCACCTGCTACTGTGTCACAGTTACTCCTCACAATGTTTACTTACATTTGTGTTTATGTTGAGTAACTTTTCAAATGTGTTTGTATTTCTTTGCACCAGAAATGACCTGCATCCTAGAAGCTCTCCACCAAGGCAGAGCATGCACACCTGATTAGACCCGTGTTCTTATGCAGGGCAATAGATGACTCAAGTCTTTAAAGCCTGATGACAGCTCGCCTTCAGCCAGTCTGAATGTCCCACCGAAGGCTATGGGTGCAATCAGCACACAGAGGTCTGACACTACCTCGCCTGCTGTCGGGTGGGCCTGGAAGTCCTCAAGCACTTCATGTGTAAGGAGCGCACACTTTGTAGAGATAAGTGAGGAACGGCCGGCATCAAGTGTGTGTTTCTTTGCTCCTCACTCTGACTCACAGACCCAGACCCTTAGCCCCTTGACGACAGGAAGAGCACTCCCGCACTTTGCTCTGCTCCCTTAGTGCCATGAAGCCCAGAAATTGTCGAGGACTCTCCAAGTGCTGGCACCCACCGAACCCGTTTTAAAACCCACTGTCACTTGTAGCACTCAACACATACATTGTCCCTTGGAGCTCATGCTGACGGATGAGCAGGCTGGACCTGTGCCCTTGACCCTTTGAGTTCATCTGCCTCCTCAGAGGTTAGCCAGCCAGCCTCATATCTAAGCAGATATGTTGTGAGAAGACAAGCCCACACGAGACCCCGGTGTTTGGTCTGCTGCCATTAGTCACCCCTTGAGAACATCTTATTCAGAACCCCCCTGATCCAGGCTAGGCCCCCACCTCCAGTTAGGACCTTAGAACCTTCTGGAAGCATAGACCTCTAGGTTGGTGTGAGCTTAGGAGCTGCATTTTAGGTGTGTGCGTGTAAGCAACAGGGCCTCCAGAAAGCTCACCCAGTCTCATTGTACCTATGTTTGCATCCACTGCTTATATCAAAAGCTACTGTCTTATTTTTTAAAATGTTCCATATAAAATGTTTCATATGTGTGCTAAGTATTCCCAGATCCCCTAGAACAAGGATAAGAGGCTCACCCCCAAAGGTGGTGCCCCTAAGGCACTGGAATACTGTCAGGGGTTCTCGAGGCCTGAGCCTCAAGTAGCTCTGAGTTTCCATGTGCTTTGCTATAAACCAAGGGACTAAAGTCAGCACTAGCAATATCTCTCCAACCTCCAGGAGTGCGTGTGCCCATGGCTAACCTTCAGTAACATCAGAGTCCCACTGAGCACAGAACCTCCCAGATGAATACACCGTGCCCAGGGGAATAGTGCATCCAGGCAAAACTTTAGTGCCAGCTGCTCTGCTGACCATGACCATGACCACTCCCAACCACTTTCCACCTCAGCCCAACACTGAGACCACACCCGATGCTTCTGACACGGTTAGGAATTATGACACCATGAAATGTGAGCTTGTCCTCAAGAACCAAGACAGCATGTCTGTGGTGTACCCAGTACTAAGCCCTTCCTGTGAGGAGCACTGAAAATGCCTGTCACCAAGCATGGTTTTAATTTGCAAAGACATTTCAAGTTCAAAGCATTTGCTCCTATTTCATAAAAGAAATTGTTTATTCTGACAAAAACATCAGTCGATAGTCACATGGAATGAAAGCAATCCAAGGGGAGAGAAGGAGAATGAGTTAGGTACACAGAGTTGACCCCAAGTGACAAGCCCTGGGTTCCCATGATCTGTTTTCTCCCAGCTTGCTCCCATTGGGTCTCATTTGCCCAGAGGGTTTACAAAAATATTTATTACCAAAAGAACCTCTTATCACCAAAAATAACAACTGGACATAAAGTGATTCTTGAGAGCATAAAAGATTAATAAAACATGGCTATATTCTTCACTACTCGCTCGACAATCTTTAAAAGGCCTGCCATGAGAGGCTGAGGAGTCAACTTTGTAGCTACACAAATGTTAGCTCTCTGGGAGGCCTGACTCATTTTGCCCCACTGCTTGAGCAGTGTGGAATTAGACAGAGAAACTGGATCTCAAGCAGCCTCCTGCATGAACAGCGCTTCGGCAACCCAGGGCCACCATGTTTCGTGAACAGAAAATTAAGTCCATAGTTACCAAAGGTTCACAAGACGTTCCCTGCACAGTCTCCTCGTCTTATAGAAAACAGTCACTTGCATTAAGGACTCTGGTTCTAGGGGGTTCCACGTGAATTTATTGCAAAGATCATGTTCTGACCTGCCTCCAGATCACTCTGGCTTGCCCCTGACTTTTGCACAGCTAGGAATATCAGTGGGCCAGCACACCGTGTTACAGCATCTCTAGAAGGGAGAGGGGGGAGCTGGCACATGGACTTGGCCGGAGCCCTAGTGACTAAATCCTTGGCTCCTGAGGCAGATTTTATCTAGGGACCTAGTTTATTTAATCTCACCTTTAAAGTGTCTTTGACCCGCCATGTACTCTTTGGTTCCTGTGTTTCTAGCACTTGCTAAGGATGGAATGTGGGACAGGGGACAGGGAAAGCTGGGTGTTTCTGACTTGTGCCCTCTTCCCCTCTCCATGGCCCTGGTCCTTGTGGGGTGTCAGCCCCTCTCATTCCTGCAAGCACAGCTTCCCTTCACAAAGGAGGTCTAGAGGATCCAAACGCCTCCAAAGGCAGAAGAAGAGAACAGCCCACCAATAACTGTCTTTTCGAGCAAAACCTTGAGCCTCCTACTGAAAAGCACTGCTTCTTTCCCAGCCCAGAGACCTAAGCCATTTAGCTGGCTGTTTGAGAAATAAAAAAAAATATTTCTTTTTCAGTCTGCCTATCCACCCTTCATTCATGAGCCCCTTGTCACAATATCAGACATCCCATCAAGCTGGCTCAGGGCAGAAAAATAATGCGAAATGTCTAGGGGACCCAACCTACTGTGAGGGATGTCAGATGGTACAACAATCCAGTTCAGAATGACAGAAAAAAAAACTCTAGTCGAGGTTAGAGTCAAATCACTGGTGTGCAGACCTCAAATTGATGACTTGTCTGCAGGTAACTCTTTGGCCCCCATGGGAAAAGCAAAGACAGCCTGCTCTGCAGCTTGGTCCTCCCTGAAAGCCACAATGAGGAAAGGAGGAGAGACACTCACCCAGAGAAGGGGCAGCAGAAGAGACAGCTGTTCTGGTCTGCGATCAGTCAGAACTCCCTAACTTTGGCTGAGGACTGCAGAGTTAATTTCTCCCTGCAAAGTGCCCTCCTTCCCTCCCATTTATGGCCTGAGGAGATGCTATATTTAGTCAGGGGACTGCCTCTCCCAAACCGATACCTGTATCATAAATCACTGAACTGCTGGCCAGAGGAGAAATGCCAGATGCAGAGGGGAAAAATCAAATTAGAAAGGGGAATGTGTCCCTTCCATGTTCAGCTTTTCCCTCTCAGCTGCTGCCCAGGAGAGTGGGCACAGACATTCCACCCCACAGACTCAGTTCCAAACCCACGAGGGGACATTCTTGCGTGCTGAGGGCTCCCTGGTATATGCAATGGTTCTCTGGATGTAGGTCTGTGAACACTGGACACCACCTGAGTACCTGGACCCAAGGGTACTGTTTGTTGGCTATGTGTGGGGGAAGATGGCAACCTCATGCATGTTGAGAAAGAGAGAGAGAGAGAGAGAAAGAGAGAGAGATAGAGAGCTGATCTCAGAGCCTAATCCAGTGTGTACTTGACCTTATGATAGTGGGCAAAATTAGCAGAAGCTGCCCACCTAAGTGAGGAGCAGCCTTCTGGGTGAATAGGTTTTATTTTGAACCATCTCCACGGACTACACAGAGAAATGCAGGTGTCCATCTTTGAGCACAGTGTGTGTGCATATATAAATAACACACACCTGGCACAGTAGTATTGCCAAGAGGAGAGGCTTCATGGGAATGATGGTGGCCTGAGGATTCAGAGAGCTGCCTTGAGATTCCAGCCAGCTTCCCAAGAGCTCCACGTCGCCACACGTGCAATTGCAGCCAACATAAAGTTTGTTGTGAAAATTAGGAGGAAATTGTGCATAAAAAGTAGCCAGGAGTCATTAAAAAATCTGTGTTCCCACATTCGGTTTATTAAAACAAATATGGCTAAGAATCTATAAAGCAACTGAACATCAGAAACCAGAGTAAAAGCCATTTGCTGCCCTCCTCCATCAATACTTAATATACATTTTTGTCATGCGTCTTATTCCCCAGATTAAGAGATAGCAATCAGCTTGAGTCATAATTGTCATGATGGCCCCATGGTGACCCTGGGCAGCTGCAGAGTTTCCAGAAGACTGGACCTACAGGAAACCATTAGAGTGGGGTGCCGACACTGGAACTACCTCACTCCCTGCTAGCTTCACATAAACCAGGGACTGGAGTCACTTCAGTTTTCCTCTGACCAAGTTGCTGGCACCCAGAGCCAGATTTCTGTCAGCCAAGTCTTCCATCCATCACACCCAGCCTTCCTGGGTCAGTCTGCGTCCTTCTTCAGTCATAGGGTGGTACCATGGTCTGGTTCTTACATACTTGGACTGGGTTGCCTGTAATACATCAAATTTCACTTACTAAATATATATTCAGTGGTTTTCTACTCCATTTGGGCTGCTGGGTCTGAAGACCACAACCTGGAGGCTACTACCAATGGAGGTTTATTTATCATAGATCTGGAAGCAGGAAATCCAAGGTCAGGATCCCAGCAGAGAGGGAAGCATCCCATGTCACAGACTGTGCCTTCTGGCTGTGTCCTCACATGGTAGAAAGAACAGGGCGCTCTCTAGACTGCCTCTAGAAAAAAGTGCCAGTGCATCCCACTTACCAAGATTCTACATTCCCCAAACCCACACCTCATCACTACCACCTTGAGGCAAGGGTTCCCCCTGAGGTTGAGGGGACACAGACATTCAAACCACAGCAAGGAAATGGTAAATACATGTGTTGTGATTGCTAATCAGTGTCCTTGCCTGGGGATTCCAGCCAAGCCCTCTTCCTGGATATCTACCTACTGTACATAGCTCACATCTGCCCATAGTGCGGCTGCTACTGAAGGCAGAAGGAATGATTACAGTCTCCCATCCCCACCCCAGGGAATCCACTTAATCTAGGTCCCACTCATCATCTCCCTGTTGTCATGGAACATCCTACTAAAAGGAACTCTAGCTTCACATTTCCTTTTTAAATTTCAGCACTGCCTGGCCTTCTGTGAAGCAGGAAGCCTGTTTCCTAAAACACTGCATCATCGGAGAAGTCCTGAACTTTCTGGCCTTGGCCCTCATAGAACCAAATCCTGTGCTGAGACAGAGGAGGCTTCTGATGGGAGACAGTGCATCTTCTTCCCTCTCTTTGCACTAAGTATCTCTTTATGCCCGGGCTTTTACTCACTCTGAGATTCTGCTGTTGGAGTCAGCCAGCCTGCAGGCTGAAGCTTGAAGACCTAAACAATGGCAAAACCCAGACAATAGCTTACCCCAGGTCCTCAGTGATGGAAACAGCATATTCCTTCATTGCAAAAGCTACTTAGGACTGGGTTTCTATCAGGTACCACCAGAAGAATTCCAACTAATGCAAAAATGTGCTCTATGAATAAATCCACAACTGAAATTTAAGTTTATTAAGGGTCAATAAGAAATGTCCCATGAGGGCTCGGGAGATAGCCCAGTTGATAAAGTGTTTGTCTTGCAAGTGTGAGGACCTTATTTGATCCCCAGACACATATAAAAATGTCAGGCATGGTAGCATGGGCCTGTTATATCAGTGTTGAGGAGGTAGAGCTAGACAGATCCCTAGGGCTCATGGGCAAGCTGGTTTAACCTAATTGGCAAAGGTCCAGGCCAATGAGAGATGGTTAAAAAAAAAACATGGACAGCATACCTTTAGATGACACCCACAGTTGTCCTCCGGTGTCCACACATACATACACACGTGTACCTGCCCATACAGAAACATGCACATGCACTTGCATAAAAAGTAAAAATGTAGAAAATAAAAATGAGAAAGGCTTCAGTTCTGCAAAACCCTGAGATCTTACATTAGGAGACAAGGTGAGTACTTGGGTCTTCGCTGTTTCCTGGTTGGTGGTAGTGAGATGTGAGCTGCTTGCTTCAAGCATTGCCTTTCCCGGCTGCTCTAAGTCAACCAAGAACAGTCCACAGAAAACCACTGCTCAGTAATGAAGGTCTCTCATCAACTTCAATTATTGTGGAATCATCATGTTTCTATCATTCCTGGATATCATCAGGGACAATTAGAGGAAAACACTTATCCCTTATGTTGTTCTTCTTTCACATGATTTTGTCCTTACTTGGCCCTCCTAGCAAAGCCATCCAGTCCCTCTTCTTGAATAAAAACTTTGTTGACAATTTTCCCAAATATAAACAATATACCATGTGTGATGGTCAAGTTTTGTTGTCAACTTGACCTTTTTAATAACTCTTGGGTGGGTCTCTGAGGATGTTTACAGGAAGGCAGCCTCTCAGCAAGGAGCAGGATATAAAGAAGCTCAAAAAAAGTTGGAAGTAAATGTCCTTTCCTGTGTGAGCCATGCAGGAAGAAAATTTCAGAGACTCAGGAAGCCGTTAAGTCTGAGATAGGGTTGCAAGACCCCACCCTAAGCCTATATAAAGGGGAAGAAATTCTCCTTGCCCCCCACGCCTGTTTGCTGCTGTGTGTATGGTGTAGGTGCTGGGTTTTTCCTTTCTGCTCAGACTTGTGAAAGAGGGCCAGCCTCTTTCGCTGTCATGGAACTTCTCCTCAATCTGTAGTTTCAATAAATACTTTCCTCCCCCAAACTGTGCCTCGTTTGAAGATTCATCCCAGCAGCGTGTGGCTGACTATGACACAATGATCATAATCTCCTCCTACCACACAGTCCCTTGTCCCCATTCCAAACCCCAAATGCCCCCTCCACTAAATTCCTTCTTCTTTCCAACAAGTCTATTTCTTATTTTAGATTCTTTTTCCCCTCCTATTACACAGGTCTTGCGCAGGTAGCATTGGCCACTATGAGATCATGAATATCAAGGCCACTTTTTGTCTGGATGACAGCATTATAAGCATTCCTCCCCTTCCTTTGGCTCTTAAATTTTTTCCACCACCTCTTCCACAATGGTCTTTGGAAATTGGAGGGTGTTGTAGTCACCTCCTCATTGCTGGGACAAACATCCAAGCAGACACAGCTTATGGGAGGGATTTATTTCAGGCTTACCAAGTCTAGGGAATACCATAAATGGCAGAAGCTGGCTCTCTTTCATAGATCCAAGCAGAGGGGCATCACCAATAGCCAGCACCAAGAAACATGAACAGCCAGAGCTCAAACTGCTCTGCACAGACCTCTGGGCTGGAATTCATGTCCACCCCAGGCACACATTAGGCTCACTTAAAGATTTGCCCCCAGTGAAACACCCCCAGAGCAGGAATCTTCCTGCTAAGAGCTAAAGTTGAAATTTCAGTGTTAATAAAACACCTGAGTCTATGGGGCCATACATTCAAACTTCCACCGGGGGTGAGATAGAGATGTCTCACTTAGCACCGAACACTCCATTGTTCCTTTTCTTCAGCACTTTGGTGACTTCTGAGTCACTCCAGGGGTCACCACCATCTATAAAAAGAAACTTCTCTAGCCAAAAGTAAGAGTAATATAAATGGATGGGCTTAAACATAAGTATTTCGAGAGCAGTTTGATGGGCTAATATATCCATTGAGCCAGAAACCACAGTAGTGGTTTCCCCTGTAGGGGTTATGACTCCCCGGCCATAGGCTTTTATTTAGGTTTTCAGTACCAGTCAGGAATTCCCTCCCATGGAGTGGGTCTCAACTTCAATCAGAGAATAGTTGGTTTCCTTCATAACAGACACACCATCATTGCACCACTTGGTACATTTGGTCAGCCATAAAGCTTGCAGGGTCCACTACTGGTTAACACTGTTGATGACTTTTCTCCCCCAACAGGCTGCGTAAGTGTTTCTAGCAACCTGACAGCTACTCAACATAAGGGAGGCTTCCAGCTCAGCTCCAGCTTGATTTCTTAGTGACCTGCAGCCCAGGCATGTGGAGTCTTCAGCAATAAGGTCTTACCATCTAGTTCTGGTGGGAAACCAAGAGCCTTGGAAATATCCTACAATGTTTTGAGGACATAGGGGTCTCCCTAATTTACAATTCACTGGAAGGTACCCCACCCCTGGAACTGAAATTTTTCTAATAACAATCTATGGCTTCTTGACACAGCATTATCTACCCTCACAGGATACTTCTGCCCAAATTCTTTTGTAACATATATATTATTAACTAGTGAAGAAGTAGCTTTCCATTGGCTTATTCATAAATCTTAAATTTTGTTTAACCCTCCTCTCCTCCATACCCTCCCCTTAGAGAATTCCCCCACACCTCTACTTATATATCTATTCTACCTTCCCTTAAGCCCTCCCCTCTTTCCCTTCCTCTTTCAAGGCCAATGTTAGTTTGGCATACTTCCAGGCCTGAGTCAGGTTTTCTTAACTATATACATGCTACCCCAACATGCCCAGCAATATACCACAAAGCAGTGGGCTCTTCTCCTCAAATCAAAGTACAGGCCATATGTTCAATCTTCTGAGGTGCAGCAAGTGAGTGATGAGGAGACAAGTGCTACTAACTATAGAAGTTCATTTGGGCTTGTTCAGAACTAAAGAGAAATGCACAGAATCAACAAAGCTGCTCTATATTCAGTAATTCTTTATTTCAACATAAAACTCCTTATAAAAATCATTTTAATATTAAAATTGGGCTGGTAAAATGGCTCAGCAGATAAAGGCACTCATTTGCAAAGCCTACCAGCCCAGGATGGATGCCTCAGTACCTAGGTAAAGCTAAACACAAGAAACGGTGCATGTGTCTGGCGCTTGTTTGCAGAGGCAAGAGACTCTGGTGCACCATACACATAAATGTGCAAATAAGTAAATACACATATGTACCTTTTAAATATACTTCAATGCATGTTTATTGAACATTCACTTAGGGCATCGATGTTCTGTCTAACTCACCATGTGGAGTGGATGGCATGGATACAAGATGTCTGGAATATGCTTCCAGATTTATCAATGACTGAGTTCCTTCTAGGATGGTAACACCGATCCAGAGCAGCTAAAAATCTAGAATAAATATAAATGGAGAGGGGTAGGGGTGGAGGGAGAGAAAGAGGGAAGGGGAATGAATACACAGGTGGACTGATAGAAGGAAGAGAGAGGATCAATATAAATGATCAATATTTCTTAGAGAGATGGGGAGGGAGGGAGCCACTGCAGCAACCAAGCTTTGGGTGTGAGACCCTGGTGAATATTGCCCAACTCCTCTGCCAGTAGATCCCAGTAATGTCTTCAGCAATACATCAGGGAGCTGGAAACTGAAGTCAGCATTTGACCAAAAAAATCTGGATTTGAGAGGTCAAGATCAGTTGTGGGGAAGACCCAAAAATCTGAGCCCAAACCTCAGAACTGAGTCTTATCTTAGCATCACAGGAGCCGAGGAAAGCAAGCAGAGAGTGAACAAAGACCAAGGCCCATCTGCTGGTCTAGTGTTGGGTTGCTGAGACAAATATTAGAGTTTAGAACCCCAGAACATAGGGCTTTGTTAAACCCCAGATTCCCACTTGATTCCCAATGGTGTACACAGCCTTGAGGGAACAGGAGAGCCATGTGGGGAACCAAGCCTGAGGAATCCTCCAAAAAGTTTCCAATGTGCTCTACAGACTTGGTTGTCCAAAGAGGTCCACAGAACTACCCTGTGAGAACCAGACCTCACTCAGAGCCTAAACAATGCAAATCATCCCAGCAACACTAGCCAAGCACAAAGACTCTTGCAGCCTCTAGGGCTGCTGTGAACAATTATTACAAACTAGCAGAAACTAGCCTGGGCAGGTCTAGGAGGCAAAAACCTGAAGGCCAGCCATCCATGGGGCTTCACACCCTCCAGGATACCTCAAGGAAGTCTTCCTTTTCTGCCACTTTCGATGACCCCAGGGGCCCCTGAGCTTCCAGTCCCTCCTCCAGACTCTGTCTCTATCTCCCCATGGCTCATCCGCATCTCTGTACCCACCCTGCCTCTGACCAATCAGAGCTGAGAGCATCTGTATGTTCTCCAAGGATTTATTTCCAATCACATAAATAAAATGAAACTTCTAGAACTGAAAAATACAGCTATATTAGTTATTTCCCTTGTTCCTGTGACAAAATATCTGACAAGAAGCATTTAAGGGCTGGTCAGATGGCTCACTGGTTAAGAATGTTTCCTGCAAAATCATAAGGACCTGAATTCAATATTCAGCACCCACATAAAAAGCCAGATACGGCTATACCCGCCTGTAATCCAAGCCCTGAAGGGACAGAGACAGGAGATTTCTGGGATTTACTGGTCAGTTAGCTTTGGTCACTCCATCTTTGGTATATGCATGTGTCTGCATACACCCTCCCTACACACACACACACACACACACACACACACACACACACCACATACTACTCACACACATACCAAAATGAATAAATAAATAAAAGAAGAGACTGGGAGATGGCTCAGCTTTTAAGTGCCCTTGCTTACAAAGCCTTCTAGCCCAGGTTCAATTCTTCAGCCACCCACGGAAAGCTGGACCCCAAAACAAAAAGTACAAGCATCTGTCATTCTGATTGCTGTGGCAAGAGACCCTGGGGTCCCCCTCCCCCCCCCACACACATACACACTCAAATAAATTAATTTTTTAAGTAGCAACTTAAGGGAGGAAAGGTTTATTTCAGCTTATAGTTGGAGAGGATTTGGCCCATCACAGCAGGGAGACATGCAAGCAGGTGTATGAGGCAGCTGGTCACATTCAAGCCTCAATCCACAGTCAGGAAGCAGAGAATAATAAATGCTAGTACATATCTCACGCCCAATCTTGAACCAGGCATACACCCAAAAAATCCCCAAAATGCTTGCTTTCCAAAGGAATAAAGCAAATAGCTTGACTTAGCCGCCTCCATCAACACCAGCCAGCACTTTGACAGTGAGAAACTGCTATTCTCCCCAGGTTCCAGGCTCTTCGGTTGCTTGCTGTTCAGCATTCCTGGGCATCTCTGTAATGGAACCCAAGGGTTTTCCATATATCCTAGGAGACCAGTCAACAGATCTCAGCTGTGTACCTTGCAGGTATCATGTGTGCGATCTGCTGGCCCCAGCTCCACCATAGTCAACCCGAGCTATGTGCCCTGACCATGGCAGCAGGAAGCCAGGAACATAGAGCAGCAGGAGACTTTTCCTCAGACTGGAAAGGTCTCTCCACAGCAGGCCTGGGATAAAAGTATTCTTAGCAGACAGGAAACCACAGAGGACATGAGTCCCGCTGCGTGCTAAGAGGAACGTGAGAGGTTTAGAGTGTGTAATTCTCTAGGCAACCCCACATTTATGTGTCTAGACAGAACTCAGGGTTGGGAAGTGACCTGCAATGTTCCCGCAGCGTTTTAGCCTGTAAGCATGGCCCACTTGGCTGGGCTTTAGCAGTAGTTAGCATGTTTTCTTTTTTATTTTATTTTTTTCTTTTTGGGTGATGGTGGGTATTGAACCCTGGCAATGCTAAGTCCAGCCCTGGCATCCTTTCTTCTAACCTGTCTGAATCAGAGAACCAGGATCATCTTAAAATGTTGCAGAGACAGACCTGCATTTATTCGTTGGCGGAATTGCTGCCTAACCTGCTGTGGAAACGCAGTGGGTACATCTTTTACTGATAAAAATGCATCACTTTTATCCTATTATTAGGAACATCCTCTTCAATGTATTTATTTATTTATTTATTTATTTATTTATTTACAAGGGGAAGGAGAGAGAAAAGAGAGACTGACAGATGGGTGCGCCAGGTTCTCTAGCAAACTTCAGATGCATATGTCACTTGTGCATCTGGCTTTATGTGGGTTCTGGGGAATCAAGCTTTGCAGGCAAGCACCTTAACCAATGAGCAAGCTTGCCAGACTAGCACCCATATTTAGATGAAGCTATATTTGGCCCTCAGGTATTGGGGAGTTTATCTCCAAGGTGGATTCAGAAATCCCCCTGAGATAGGAGGAGGCTGGGTCTGCCTGGAGAGCCACGAACTGATGGTCAAGGACACAAGTTCTGTTTGTTAATCTGTTGCTGGAGCTGTGTGCCCATTTAGAATCCCTTCAAGCCGCCCAGGGTTTTAGCTTCCTCCTGGCAAAGAGCCAGTCGGATTAAATGATCCTGGTTTAAGCCCCGAGAGGGCTACAGGCTCAGCCCTGAATGGTCATGCTTAGAGCTGGAGCTTGCCCCACAGAACGGAGGAACCAGCTGCCTGGCCCTCAGACAGGCTCCAGAAAACAGGAATCAGGGCCTGGGGAAGCCATGCCAATGAGGATTCCATTCTGAAAATGCTCAGAGGCTCACAGATTACCAGCAGCGTCCCAAGACACGTGTTTATGAGAACAGTGTCTGCAATAAAAACAAAAGTGATGGAGGCGTGAGTGCCCATCGGCTGGCAGGGCAGGAGGCAAACAGTGTGCCCAGGGGCCTGAGAAGAGAGCCAGTAAGCAGAGGACAAATGACCAGTAGTTAAGATGTCCTAAGCTAATGCAAAGGTTATTTACATAAAAATCATGATTTTACTCAATCATGTATAAAATTGCAGCCCATGACACCTCAGGCCTGAAGATATTCCTTTACTCATAAATTCAAAGATTATCTTCCTCATTAAGTTTGAGGGTGACTGCAGACAACTGAGCAAATTATTCTCAAAGCATGGACATTTTTTTCTTCCACCCAGGAGAGCAGGTCTTGTTCCCTTTTTGCACTACTATCTCACCAGAGTTTTTACTGCTGTCCACAAGAGGGAGCACCAAGCCATCAGAAGTCTCTTCCTCCAGAACTAGTTTCTGTGACCATCAGTTTCTTCAAAGAACTCCAAAGTATTGGAGAAAACCCAACTTTAATTTTGTTATCAACAATTCTTTGCAATTTTGAAGCATACTCTATTAGTCTGACTTGGGTCTGAGTAGGCCCAGTAATTGTATCTAACAGACACATAAAAGTGTAAAAAAAAGAAAATAGTAGCAGAGGCTGGGGGTGGGGAGGTAGGTGAGGTTGGATAACAAGTTCAACGCCACAGTAAGATGGAGAAGTAAGCTCTAGTGTTTGATAGCGCAGAGAGGTGACTCCAGCCAATAGAGGTTGGAACGTCCTCACCACAAAGGGTGGTGACCGAGGCGGTACGTATGCCAATGCGCTTACTTGATCATTACACATTAAGTGTGTCTATGTTGAAATAGAACTCTGTCCCTCATGAAGATGAAAAATGATTTTATGCCATTAAGAAATCTCACTTGAGCAATGGTTATTTATAACAATTCTGACAATGAAAACATTTTTTTAGTCTGAAGGTGCACACACACAGAATGTGATAATGATTTTATTTACATCCCACTGGCCCAGATGTTTGAAGACCACTGCTGATGTTCCATGAAGATCTCTGGTTGGATGGCAACATGAAGAGGGTGGGCTCTGAGAGAAGCAGAATGCCTTCCATGAAGTGTGTGGAAGGAATCATGGGTTCCAATGAAGGCCTCAGAAAAAGACTGGCTCCCCAGGCACAGAGAGCCTGCCAGCTATGGCCTTGGAAGCCAGCACCTATGGGCTCTGGACTTAGCCGTGAGCCAATTCCTTCACACCCGACTTTCAACTCCCTAGGCCTGGCCTTGAACTTGCTCTGTGTTTGCATCCTGTTGGTTCTGTTTCTCTGAAGAACCTGACTACTCACATACATGCACACACTCACAAATGCACGCACATGTGCATACACACACATACACACACGCACGCAGGGCCAACATCAGGCTAACACAGGATGGAGTAAGAGTACCACAAAGGAATATGGGAATCTTTCCTTGATGGTTTCTGTGATTGGAAAACAGTCCGGCTTCAGGAGGAAGAATAAAACCCGCAGCTGTGGCTGGAAGTCAAGGCATCTGCCTAGAGACTCCCAGGCATACTGAGGGGGTGGAGTGTAACTCATAGCTTACTCCCTAGGGAAGCTAAGGTCCTCCAGCTGAGGGGACTTCACTGGAGACCCCAGGCTGATTTCAGCAGAGGAAAGAGAAAGAACATTCTGGAAAACACCATATCTAGTGGAAGTTACATGGCAGCTTAACTTTGATGCTGTAATTTACTCAATCTAATTTGTATAAAATATAACCATCTCAATTATATAATATACAAACATCCACACAATCATCAGTGAAATGTTACTTTTTGATCACACCACATCTCAGAACATGTGTGTCCCTCAAGTTGACCCTGCAGTTTGGTATTGACTGGCCACATTGCTGGTGTGGGAATCACAAAGTGTCTCGTCTGGTGGGTATGCTGACGACACTTCACTATCCTCCTGCATGGACTGCAGGGTTTATGTCCTCAAGGAATCTTGACTGAGGTGGAGCTTCTGAGTGATTCAGACTGAGCAAGAGAATGGCCAGAGCCCACGGATCCATGGGGAGAAACCACACACTCATTCTCTCTCTCTCTCTCTCTCTCTCTCTCTCTCTCTCTCTCTCTCTCTCTCTCTCTCTCTCTCTCTCTCTCCAGAAAAGGGAAATTATAATAGCTTGATAACTCTATCCTACTACCAGGATTTCTGAATACTTACATCCTCATCCTTGTGTAAAAAAAGTGCAGCAGAAATTTACCAGGATTAAAGCCCACAAAATGAAGAAAATGGGAAATAAAGGAGCCATCCGAGAGGTGATGACATCACGCTAGAAGAACACTCAAAGATAGATACACTTTATTCAAAATAGAGGAAAATACCTTAGGAAAGATATGCAATATATCGAAGAACAATATTAAACAAATGAAAGAAAAACTGAGAAATATGTCAGTAATAAAATGGAATGAGAAAAACTATCAATCATTTTAAAAATAAAGCCTAAACCATAATGATGCAAAAATAGTAAAAAAAAAAAAAAAGAAAGAAAGAAAGAAAGAAAAAGAAAAGAAAAGAAAGAAAAAAAAGCGCTTGCCTTGCAGGCATGAGTATCTGAGTTTGGGGTCCCAGCACCCACAGAAAAGCTGGTGCTCCCTGTAATCCCAGCCCTGGGGCAGATAACTTGGAGCTTGATAACTAGCTAGTCTAGTCTAGGTGAATTAGTGAGCTCCAGATTCAGTAGGAGACTTTGTTTCAAAATAATAATAATAATAATAATAATGTGGAAGCCAGGCATTGTGGTGCACTCCTTTAATCCCAGCACTCGGGAGGCAGAGGTAGGAGGATCACCATGAGTTCAAAACCACCCTGAGACTACATAGTGAATTCCAGGTCAGCCTGCACTAATAATAATGTGCAGAGTGATTGAAGGAGACAATTGATGTCAACCTCTAGCCTTCACACGTGCACACAAACATACGCACATGCGTGCACACGGCACACATACGCACCCCAATAAAAACATTGAAAAATTGAGTGGAGTGTGGTGGTACATACCTGTAGTCTCAGCACTCCAAAGACTAAGGCAGGAAGATTATCAGTTTGAGTTCATCTTGGGCTGAACATAATGATACCCTGTCTCAAAACAACAAAGTTAAAATAGACCAACGAGACCTAACAATTAGAGGCCCTGAAAACTAAAGGACCAAGAGAAAGAAAACAAAAGATACAGAGATTATAATTGCATGAACTTAGCAAAATTAAATGTACATACAATACAAATTATTTGCTGAAATAATGCAGCATTTGTCGTTTACATGACTTGGAATGACCATCCTCAAGACATGGTATAGTAAATCTTACTAAGCTTAATGAAGACCCCCAGGAACCCCACAAATCCTTTTCCCTGTCTGTGGCATGGGTGGCCCCCTGGGCAGCCAAACTTTTAATGAGGAGGTACATGTCCTTGAAAAAGCTGTTTGTGCTGATGACTGAACATGGCATTTTAACAAACACTGCCCCAGTCTCTCCCCCACTACCACATGCCTCCTCTTTGTTTTCCTTGGATTAGACTCTCAGACTCTACTCATATCTTCCTAAACATTTCTAGAATGTTCCACAGGTTTGTTTTCTGTTCATATTTCAGTCCTAACCTACCTCAAGGGCTCTTAGCGCCACTTTGGCCTGTTGACTTAATATCCACATTTCTGTGACCCTTTACTAATTGGCCAGGATGTTTTCATTCTGCAGCCGTGGGATTTCACTTAATTCCCATGACTCTGAAAAGAAAAAGGATCTGTTACAGTCATTTCTTTGTATGTGTGAGGAAAGGAAAGCTCACATGGGTTATTTAAATCTTGGGGGAGTAGTCATGGGAAGTAAGAAAGCCCAAAGTAAGACTGAGGACTGCCTGGTAGTGTAAACTAGTACCACCTCCTACCTTCTTGGCCTGGCTGAGTTGTGCACACCCACCCCATCCTTGCATGGATGCCCCAACCCAGCAGGGGTTTTCTGATGTTAGAGCCTACAGGGTTAAAGGCCAGGGGTGTGCCCTGATTGGCAGAAAAGTGCCCTTATAAGAGAGCATGCAGCACTCTCCCTGCTCCTGCAAGCCACCTGGTGCCTCCACCTTGGCCCTGCAGCCTCCAGAGTGGGGAGAAATAAGCATCCTGGCTGCAGTGCTTTAAGGCAGCAGCTGCAACTGACCTGTAAATCCGCATAACAAAGCCCCTTTTGGTCTCAGACCTCCCGTTCTGTTCTGTCCATCTCAGACAAGTGTTTCTTGCATCCTCACGGAGACCCCTGCTAAGCAGAGAGAAAGCTTTGTGTTTCCCTCAAATCTGCTGCCTCTGAACATCTGCTAAGGCGCAACTTGATTGGACCCTATGTGAGTGTCTGT
Organism: Zapus hudsonius; assembly: GCA_004024765.1. Taxonomy (NCBI): domain Eukaryota; kingdom Metazoa; phylum Chordata; class Mammalia; order Rodentia; family Dipodidae; genus Zapus; species Zapus hudsonius. The sequence goes on along the minus strand of PVHP010000022.1, from coordinate 37,719 downwards.
GAGAGCATGACCAGAGAGGATTAACTAAGGAGGAGAACATCCACCCTGAACATGGGCAGTGCCATCTTGTCTGGGGGCCTGGATGGAATAAAATGCTCCCATAAAGGAGAAGGCTCACGACACAGCTGTTTTCTCTTTGTGATCCTGGCTGCCTTGATGGAGGCTCTCTGCCACCCTCCCCATCATGGAGGAACAAAACCTTTGAAGCCATGAGCAAAACCACAGGTTGAGAACCACAAAGTTGTTCTGCTCAGGTATTTCCTCACAGAGAGGGAAACTGAGTGTGACAGTTTAGGGTGACTGGGACCCCAAAAGTGGAGAGCACGAATGCTCCTGGACTTATGTTTGCCATCTCACTTATTTCTGGCCTAGCCTCTTTTTCCTAAAACAACCTGAGCTCCTCCCTAGGCTGAGAGGTCTCCTTTACTAGAACTCCATCCTAATCCTGGAACTGTGATTGGTCAGAGCCCAGACCAATCAGCTGTCTCCCTGGCTCACCTGAGGCAGGAGACTGAGATTTGGGGGGAGGGGGAATTTTAAATACACAGGGAAAGACAAATTGCTCTCTTCCTACTCTCTCCTCTTGAGGGGGCCAGCACAGACATCTGAATCTCCATGATTAGGTCAGGTCTTGGCTGTGTGAGGGGCTGGGGTTTCTTCCACACATAGGAGGATGGGAACCTCCTATATTTCCCCTTCCTAATCTAATAAAGCCTCTCTAAACCTTACCTTCTGATGGTCTATAATTTTAATTCTTTGAATTTACATAACAAAAATCAGGGTACCCTAAATTTGTTGGTGTGTTGGCAAGGAATCCCAAGTTGCCTGGTACACTGAGGACCCAGCATGGTTGTATTTAAGCACCTACTTAAAGTCCCTGGAGGTCCAAGTTCATGAAGAATACTCACCTTATCCCTGAGGCTTGTTCTACATCAGCATATATGCAGACACGTTCCTCCCTCCGGAGTTTCCATAAGGATCAAGTTCCAGGTACTTCTATTTGTAGATGACAATGTCTTATCATGATGCCAAAAGTTTGGACCCACCTGATTTAAATAATATAAAGTGTAAATAAAATAATTCTGTAATGTGTCACTGTTTCAACTTGGTTTTTGTAGTTTTTCTATGATTTAAAATATTTTTACCTCTCAAATTCAGTATCACCTCAACATTTTCTTCACATTTGGCCCCAAAGTTGCAATGCCTTCTTCTTACCAGTAGGGTGTGGTGTTGGACAGGGAGCTGCATCTCACAGGCCTTGGAAGGACACTGGGAAATCTGTTAGAAACCATAGAACTAACAAAGCCTCCTTTGAGCATTTGATGCTAGCTACTTGCTTTACAATATGAAACCATTAGAAAAGTTTAGAAATGACCCAAACTAGAGAAAAAAATTATAATTTATTTACTTATTCACAGGCAGAGAGAGATAGAAGAGAGACAGAGAGAATGGGCATATCAGGGCTTCCAGCCACTGCAAAAGGATTCCAGACGCATGCACCACTTTGTGCATTCAGCCTTACGTGGGTACTGGGGAAATGAACCCAGGTCCATTAGGCTTTTCAGGTAAGAGCCTTAATTGTTGAGCCCATCTCTCCAGCCCTGAGAGAAAACAAACCTCCTAAACCACTAAGAAGTGCAAAAGTGCCCCACGCTAGGTGTCTGTGTCCCACAACCTAAACCCAAAGGTCCTAATTCAGATGCTGGTGTCAGGAGTGAGGCCCAAGAGTGGTGAGGTTGGGGCAAAGGTGTAGGGTGGCCAAGGGTGGCGGTGAATATATACATGGCTCTATAGCCCAGACTTTGTGCTGTCAGCCTGTGACTGGCGCTCCATTGTGACCACTTGCCCTGGTGGCTGGGGTGAGCTACCAGAGTTGTGCACAGAATATTAAGATTTTGTTTAGCACAATACATTTTACAGATGAGATAAATGACATGTTAAATACAGTGCCAGTGAGAGCAGTCTGTGGGTCCATTATCCATCCAGGCTTTGTTGGTAGGGTTCACTCATCCTCCGGGGTGGGCCTCCTGACTGTATCATGTTGAATATATTCACTTATATCTGTGTGACTGGAATATGTGGAGAGAAGGCTGGATCTGTAATGGCACAGTATCCTGAGACCACACAGCAAGGAAGGGTAGAAGCTGCGGGAGGGAGATGTCCCCACATCTGCCACATTTGCACCAATGGCTCTTGGCTTTGTTCAGACAAGTCACAAGAAGAAATCAATACACAATATTCTTCAATATTCTAATATTCCACTAGAGTCTCAATGTGGGGGTGATAATTGCTTACCCAGCTTCCTGTGCTGAGCGCCAATCCTGCTTGTTCTACCTGTTTACACCTCTGCATGGGGCTGGGTCACAGCTGATGGTTCTGACTCACTGCAGAAGGGGAGACCTGGGCTGGAGGGTGGTTCAATTCAGAGCACTTCTTACACAAGCATGAGGGCCTGAGGAGTCAGTCCTGGGAGCCTGCTCAAGTTCACTCCCCAGGACTCACATAAAAAGCCCAGGCCCTTAAGGGAGCAGAGACCCAAGTTTGCAGGAAGAAAATGGTAAGCTCCAGGATCATTAAGAGACTCTAGCTCAAATAAGAAGGGACAGAGGCGCATGAAACCCAATGTTCTGCTCCAGCTGCTCCAGGCAAGCTGTCACATGGGCACCTACACATGCAGGAACCATACCTACACAGCAAGCGCACCTGTGAATGCGCGCGCGCACGCACGCACGTGCACGCACGCACGCGCGTACACACACACACACACACACACACACACACACACACACACACACACAGAGGCAAAAAAGGAAATCAAGATGGAGGTGCAACACTCTGGCCCTCAAGCAGGTCTCTGTTGCTAGATGCCCCCACCACTTGTGATGGCTTTGGTGGGAAGAACACTCCCTATTCTAATTTTCCTTTTTACTGTCTTGACTCACATTTTATTTGAACTTGGCGTTGCTGATTGCTTCTCATATCAATGCTCAGGTTATCTACTGACATCTGACATTCAGAATATTTACATAACTTTTTAGAATTTAATATTTCCATTTTTTTCATTTTTATTTTTGACACTTTCATACATGTCTACAATGTATTTTGATCCTATGCCCCACTGCACTCTCTTATTCCCCTCCCTCCACTAAAACTCTTCTTCCCAAACACTTCATTCCTTCTTTCATGTCTTTTTAAAACCCTCATTTAACTCAGTGGGTCCTTACTCTCCTTTTTAAACAACAGAATCAAACTCTCTGGGCTATGAAGCAGGGACTCTGGGACGTTGTCTTGCTAGGCCACCACCTCAATGGAAGAATTCATCCACTTGAGGTGAAACGGGTGAGAACCAGCTTGGTCTGACCTGCGTCATGTGAGCTGCAGTTCCCAGGGAAAAGCCACATGTCCATTTAACGATCTTAAGGCTGATTGACGGATGGAAGCTCTTCCTGTGACTACAGAAAGTTGGAGCATTGCAGACCCAGAGCCAAGTTATCTGGAGCTATCTTTAGCTCTAGAAATAGCCTTTCCTTGCCACCTCTGTATCTGACCTAACATCATTGTAACGATGACGTAAATCCTGTGGAATAGATGAACAAACCCCTAGCTCCCACCAACTCCAAACCTGTCACTAGAAGCATCTGAGACCTGAAGCACATTTCTCTGCTTGGCTGTACTCCACCTAAATGTTCCCGCCAGTGGATTTTAAAATTGCTTTGATTTATGGCTTGGGGTTGTCCTCATTCTAATTTTCTTTCTTTTTTTTCTTTTTCTTATTTTTTTTTTTTTTGAGGTAGGGTCTCACTCTAGCCTGGGCTGACCTGGAATTCACTATGTAGTCTCTCAGGGTGGCCTTAAACTCACAGTGATCCTCCTACCCCTGCCTCCTGAGTGCTGGGATTAAAGATGTGCACCACCACGCCGGGCTCTCATTCTAATTTTCACACTTCCTTTCGGGCATTAGCCCCTGGCACCGGTCCCCTCCTGTAAGACCTCCTAGAGCTGCCCATGGCTTTCCTAGAGGCTGATCCTGCCCAACATCTGGTCCCCTGTGAGCCCAGGACCTGGCTTCATCTCTGTCTCCTCAGATCCTCCTGCTCCACAGCATCTGTGGTGCAGCCACTTGGGCCACGCTCCCAGCCTCCAATCCTGGCACGAGTTGTCCCTGACTAAAGCCCCTGGGTGCAGCCTGGTTGTGGCCTCCAGGGTCATTCCCCCAAACCTCACCACATTTCAGAGAGACCTAACTCTCCCGAAGGACACACCGTTAGGGGCAAAACATCACTAAATACTATTGGAAAGGTTAATTTCTAGGTCTTTTTTATAAGGACCCTTGGGTGTTTGTGGGGAGGGAGCTGGTTAGTTTTTCTTTTTCCAGTGAATGAGGTAAATTGTCCAGAGAAGGCCTCTTGATGGACAGCTCAAAGACCCTTCCCTCCTGTCTGGATGCCTTGGGGTCTGTAATGCTAGCAGCTGAGAGTCAAAGATGCTGGTACCCAATAGAGGAGAGCTACACTAGCTGGCTTGGAAGAGCTTGCTCTGATCTGAGTATCCAAACCTTCGAGTCTCTTGTTCCCAGGATTAGAGTTACAACCACTGAGGTTTGAAAGCCTGGCTCCTGAGCCTCTAGCACTCAGAGGGTTGTCAACATGGAAGAGGCTCCCCTGGCCTTTTCCTGATTTCTCTCTGAATGGCCAAGCTGCTTATGAAGGTGCTGGTCTTGCTGCCATCCAGGGCCGGGCTCCATGCTGGATGCTTCAAACAGCATCTCACACATCTCTACCTCTCCCATGGACAGAACTCAACAACTGACGCCTTCTTCTAATGCTTTTCTATTACCCACTGCTTCCCAGAATCCGGCCTTCTGACACATTAAACACAAATAGAAATGCACTGGGATTGATCAGTAGCATAGAGACTGAGAGTTAAAGACAGGACAAGATGCTACGAGAGAGAGAGAGAGAGAGAGAGAGAGAGAGAGAGAGAGAGAGAGAGAGAGAGAGAGAGAGAGAATAGGACCTCCTGGTACAAGGGTCCAAGAAGAAGCCTAAGATGCTAGTTATAGACCGTCCACGCTCAAGCTTGATCTATTGACAAGAACATAGCCAGCAGGTTCCAGGAAGCCCTTTGTTAACAACTGTGTAAGGAGCTAATAGACCAAAGTCCTTCATTCATTGCAATGGCCTCTTCAAGCAGCAGAGAGGTCACTGGGACCTAGCAGTTTGTTCCTAATGTCATCAAGCTAGAGCAGAGAGCCAGAAGGAAATTCAATAGGAAGGCTAGCAGAGAAAGAGTGTCTGTCTGCCCAGCAGCCTCACCGCCCTCCCTACAAAGAAGGAACAATGGGTGCTTCTCTGCCTGTTTTTCTGTTCTCTGTTGGACAGAGGGTAAACTGTGAAGGGCAGGACCTATGGAAGAAAGTGTCTTGTGTGCTGAGTATGGCCCGGGGCTCAGTGATGTCATGATAAAAATCCCTGGAAGGAAAAGGAACTGGGGAGAAGGGACAGGAAAAATACAGAGAGAAAACAGGAAATTGCTCAGGCAGATGTCTGCTCACTCTGAAGTGCTTTCGTGTGGTAGGAGTCGGGCTCTGGAGTCTGTGGAGACCTGAGCAGTCCTGTCTCATTGTTGCTACTGATAGGAAGTAGGAGCAAGTTAGCCCCTGTTTGTAGGAAGCTAGTTAGTGTTACAGGCCCAAGAGGAATAAACAAGTCCTAACAGAGCTGATGAACATGGAGATTTTATAATAAATTGCATATTCCTAACAATAAGTCCAGAGAACAGAGCCTAGTGAAATCCAAAAAAGCCCTGACTCATGCTGACTCACCAAGATGTCAGCTGCCTACTAGTCCCTGGTCTCATTTTACTTCTTAGGTCTTTCACCTTCTCGGAGCTTTTGGGAGGAACGAAACTCATCAATCTATCAAGAGCCCCCATGTACAGTTAAAGTAACCATCTCAATCTACCCTGATTGGATGCTGAACTCACATCATATCAGGGGGTATACACACCCCTGATCCAAATCCCCCAGCGGTTACTAGCTTGGGATCCCTGTAGCTTGAGAGTTTTCTACTTTACTTTCTAAAAATAAAATCTTACTTAACTTGACCTTTAGGCTTTTTTTTTTTTTCAGTTTGAAAGACAACAAACTTGAGAGCAACTGGCCTGGGGAGTATCGTGACCGCTGAGTGTCCAGTGCTCTGTAATTCCTAAACTAAGCCAATCTAGGGCCAATAAAGTCTCCATCACTCTCAAAACCCACAGCACCACTCACACTGTCGATTCCTATGGGGGCTCCTGAGCACTGAGGGGCAGTTATAAAAAACAAGGCCCCATTGTGCCATGGTCTACTTCACACCAAAGGGGACCTGACCGAGGCAGTAGAGGGAGCTTCCTATGTAAAAGATGGACTAAGTCTCCAAACTTGAGTCACAAAGTCACATAACATTTCAAGTATAAACATATCCGAATAGCAACTGTGGCCGTGTGACTATTGAACTCTTGGCCTCAGAATTCCCAGTTCATCCCTCGAAAGAATGAGCATATTTTAATTCACAAACTTTGCACCAAGTGACATATCCATTGTTCCAGTGGGGTCTGTGGTCTGAAACCAAAGGGGAAATATAACAGACAGTTTAGCATATGCAGTTGTTGCTGGAGCTTTTCCTGCAGAGACATAAACAAACATGTACTCTCCTCCAGACAGGGCACCGAAGACAGACCAAAGTGACAATTCCACTCAAGTATGTCTTAGAGACCAGTGAGTTCATTAGGCATACTTATAGGAGTGTTGGTGAGGAGTTACATACGGGAGCATAGGTGACCCTAAGTAGCTGCACCACTGATGTCTACCCCCACTGCAGATAACAACTTCCCCTTGGCTGCATGGATGGAGTAGTTCCCCTTCCACCCTCTGTATAATCTAGCATCTCCCAAGACCATGTGTAGCTGCAGAACGACATACAGCTAGCAGGGAGGTGTGGGATGGAATGGTCCAGATCTCAGGTGAGGCTCTAGTGACTCCCTTTCAACAGGTCACATCTCAAGGGTCTCTTTTGAGTCGTCTCAGATGTTCTGATGAAGATGCAGGGCAACAGTCTACACAGCAGGGGATTTAAGTGAAGTGTAATATGGAGAAGTTCCTGATAAACAGGATGGATATTTGTGACACACTTATTTGTCTTTGGATTGTGTAAGAAAAGCGTTATCATTACTACTCCATGTTTCAAAGAATCTCGAAATTATGTGATGAAAGCAGAAAAAAACACAACTCTGTAAGACTGTACAGCAAAGGTTAACCTGGCATTTACAGGAAAACAGATTTAAACGTTGATCTCACTGTCTCTTCCCATCTCCACTTCCTGCTGAGGCACTTCCTAACCCTACGCTCACTAACCTGCAGAGCAAGAGGCTTTGCAAGAAGGAGTTTCGGTGAAATGAACATGGGAAGGTGAGAACCTGGAAATATATGCCATGAGTTTGGCCAGCCATCAGGTCTTTACGTGTGTAAAATGTGAAGTCTCCCATCTCCGTGATGGCTTACGCTGCACCGGAAGTTTTACTGGAATGCTCACTTCCAAGGGTGACACTGAGTTTGTGTTTTATGCTTGGGGCTTAAGTGATGTCCACTCTGTAGCTCCGGGCTCCATGGGCCTACTGGGGGGGTGCGTGTGGACAGCTGACACCAAGATCTCCATGGCTGCAGCAGGTCCCAAGCCCAGAGCCTCTGCTCGTTCTCAGGTTTGGTAGTTCTGCTCAGTGTCCAATTTCCATCCCTTTCCTGAGAGCTGTTCTGGGTTCTATTTTCTTGTGTGTGTGTGTGTGTGTGTGTGTGTGTGTGTGTGTGTGTGTGTGTATGCACGTATGTGTTTGTGTGTGAGCACATGTAGAGGTTAATGTTAGAGATGTTAGAATCTTCCTCATCCACTTTCCATCTTATCTTTTTTGCTGTTTTATGTTTTTATTTTATTATTTGTTTGTTTGAGAGAAAGCGAGAGAGAGAGAGAAAGAGGCAGATACTCTTCATCTTATTTTTTTGAGTCAGGGGATCTTCTGAACCCAGAACTCACCAATCAGGTCAATAAGTCCAGGGGATTCTCCTGTCTCTAGCTTTAGGGGATAAGCCATCTTTCCTGCACCCAGGCTTTGCTTTCCTAAGGTGTACACAAGTGTAAGGAAACATGCAAGCCTGTCATTCAGAGTGTGGCACTCCCTCCTTCTGCTGGGTCTAGGTCTGGGATGGCACCCCGTACTCATGCACGCACCCCTGCTCTGAGCTGTTGGCCCCTCAACACTTCACTACAGGCTGAAGCTCAACCGGACTCCTTGTTTGGGTCACTGACTGGAATGTAGTTTCATACACCTGTGTATATTAAAGAAGTCCATTGAGAAGCTTCCTATACAAAATACATGATTTCCCTTTATAAGAAATAAGTTAAGAGATTAAAGTTAATATAGTGTGTGAACAAATATAAAATGTTTTATTGTTAAATGGTTACAGATTGATCCACAGATAAGAAACTATTAGGGGAAATGAATAGATTTGACAATTTACAAAAAGGAGGGATTGTTAAGGCTGGAGAGGTGCTCAGCCATTAAGGAGCTTGCCTGCAAAACCTAAGGCCCAACTAAAGCCGGATGCACAACTTAGCATGCATCTGGATTTCATTTGCAGTAGCTAAAGGCCCTGGCACACCCATTCATTCTCATATTCTCTCTCTCTCTCTCTCTCTCTCTCTCTCTCTCTCTCTCTCTCTCTCTCTCTCTCTCTCTCTCTCTCTCCCCTCTCTCTCCTCTGCTTACAAATAAACAAAAATATTTTTTTAAATAGGGAAAATGACTTGCAAAGACCCCTCACAAGTTAAAAAGCTTTGGCTCCAAGGTCATGTTAAACTAGTCAAAGCAGTGTTTGGATCCATAAATGTTCTCTCAGACTTTCAATACACAGCAAGCTTTGTGTGTTTTGAAACGGGTCTCAGAGAGCCGAGGAAGACAACATTGACCTGGCCTTGGAAGGGAGCCAGGTGGTGACGTTCAGCATGGTGAGAATGTGATAGCTGTACTCACTGTCTCTGGCCTTAGTAATGAGGGCTCCTGACCCCACTCCAAGTAATGCCTCAGCTCACCATCCCGAGGAATCCATCTCAGGCATAGATATAACCAGTCTGTGTGTCCTGGTGGTTCTAGTCTGGTGCCATCCTCTCCTTGCCAGTGGATACTATGGGTGGCTGGCAGTCGTAGTCAAGACCACTGAGCCAAGAAAACCTGGGTCCCCATTAAAGAACCCAGCCTTTAAGGTTCTGACCCACGCTCCAGACCCAGGACCGGACAGTGTGCTGGTAATCCTAAAGCTTCTGCAGGCTCTGGACCACTGCACCCCACTCCTGTCACATGCAGGAAATGTCTCTGCTTTTACAGACAAGCGTGTCCTCCTAGGGAACCCCTCCCTACTGGCCTCACTTTCCTTCCCAAGGGGGAATCCAATAGCCCTCCCTCCATGTTGGGCTGTCCTCGGTGTCTGCCCCTATGAGAGCAGCCTGTGGTCCTCTGGGGATTTGTGGGCTCCCTTTCCAGCAGCTTCTGCCCAGACTGGTGAACCCACCTAATCCCAGTGAATTCCCAAGGCACAAGGCATGAGCAGACCCGGTACTTAGCACTGAGCATTAGCACATGGCCCCACATGCCTCTGGGTACCTTCCACTCATCTGCTGAGCCTGTCCTTTTTGTTCTGAGCTTCGAGAGGTGGCAGGCAGCCACGTGATCCAGGTGTCCTCTCACCTGCTCGAGAGCACTGTGGAGTCCCAGCAGGAATGGGTGATGCTCCTAGAAGCAGGGGTACCAGGGAGCTCTGAGGTGCTCCCAGTTTCCCCAGAGCCCTCTCCAAGGGGTGTGGCTGATTGATGTGACTGTGTGTATCCTGTTTTAAGACGTTTTAACATGCTAGAACTCCCTGGATTCTCTTCCTCTCCTCCCCAAGATCAGCCAGTTCCTAGGGACAGTGGTTCATATTTGCCCAACACGTTGTCCCTCCAACAGAGCAACCCACTCTGGGGTGAGGGTCCACCTACCTTTCTCCAATTCTCAAATGCTAACCCATGCTTCCCATTCCCAAATAACCCCGCACCAGGACCAGAGCCCATAGTCAGTCAAACCTGCCTATCCTGAACTTCCTGCTTTGCCTTCCCCTGTTCCCCACAAAGGCCTGGCCTTTTGTCCTCCCCTGGTCACCATCACCACCATGGTCCTGTGAACATACCATGACCCCTCCTGGAACCTGTGAGCTAATAAACTTCCCCCTCCAGCCTTCCACAAGTCTTCTGAGGCCAAGTATACTTCACCATCCTTCATGCAGCCTGTGTCCCCAGAATGACAGTGTCTCCCAGAAGCAGGGTAGTGCCAATATTTCCTGGCCAATCATGGGAATAGGTAAGAGAGGGAAGGGGAAGCGACGTCCTGCTGTAAGTGTCCAGACACATTCTGACAGAGATTCTAAGTGAGAGGGATCCCCAGCAGCTGTTGAGCCAGGGTGACAGAGCCCTGGGTCTTGCAGGCCACATTAGACTCAGGTTCCTGCAAGGGACACACAATACTTTGGTGTCCTGCTGCTCAGAGGAAGGAGCAAGCAAAGCGTGATCACAGGAGCACTGGTAGTTTCCACGTGGTTTATTTCATCTTGGCACAGGAAACAAACATACAGCTTTTACAGTATTTATGCCTAGGATTTTAAAGCTCAAGCATTTGTAACAGAGCTGTGCACTGGGGAACAGTTGGCCTGTAAGTCCTATTTAGTAACTGGAAGCATGTGAGTGCTAGGAAGAGCTTTACCAAGCATTGGGGAAGTTTTGACCTCACATCAGAATACACCTAGACTTTGACTTCAAATCGGGTTCCAGGACCTGTCCCCTCTGTGGTCCTGCATCACGTGGTCCAGACCTCTTTGTGGCTACAAGGAAGGCAAGCATAAATGTGGATGCTTGAAATAAGTTCAGATCCAACTAGAATCCATGCACACATTCAACTCTTAGCTCAGGCCAGTGTCTTCTAATGAACAGTACTGCAAAGGGGGGCAGAGGAGTTAAAAAGTATTTAATCTCAAAAATAAAACTTTCTGAAAGCTAAGAAAGCATCTAAAATAAAACACCAGATGAGCACTCTGGCTTACATTTGTCCAGTAAGATCATGTCCTGAGTCTACCTTGACTTTGGCAGAAAGCAGCCCTCAAAGACATCCAATTTCAACATCATCAGACAGGAAGTTTCCTAAGTGACCAATATTACACTGCCACTGCTAAAATTACTAAAGGGATGCCAAAAACTAACAGAAATGGAGAGATCACTTATTTCTTGCCTATATATGTGTAGCAAAGCTGATACAGCTAAGAATGTTCACTGAGTAGTAAATAAAATTTCCACAGCATTCTGTCTTTTTTAAAAAATGTTTGTCATCATTTCCTCTGAAATTGAATCATCAGGTTTCAAGAACATGAGGCTGCCAGGAGTCCCCTGCCAAAGTAAAAAACAGAATGGAAAGAGAGAAATATTTAGCTCGTTGCCTTGGGTGCCAAATGAACTTTGACTGACAATACAACCATCATTGCATGTCACCAAAAAGTCAGGCTTTTGTCACATTGTCCCCTTTAAATGGCACTCACTGCTCTTTCAAATACTGAGCAATGCCAGTGTGCAGGGGTTAATTTTCTGAGAGCTGTGGATGATGTCTCAGGCATATGAGACTCACTTGACTCTTGTAACTGATGACCAGAACCATGTTCTTATTAGCCGTCTTCCTAAGTGCTAGTCCAGACTTAAGATCCCATGTTGACTAGGAGACACTACTACAAGATCATACATTGCAGGCAAGTCTAGCAATGCTCCCCAACCTGTTTGTTGGATAGGAGGTATTCTTGCTCTAACCCCCAGGGACAGATCCCCAAGAACAAAGCTCACTCACTTGTACTGTTGACAGACTAGCCTTTAGCATCTGTGTTCATGTAATATTCCAATTCGAAGATTCTATGTTTTTCAAACAAATGTCCATACAGCCATTAATGATTCTTTAATTAATGTATTGATCTTTTGACTTGTTCTTTGAGTTTCCGTGTATTCTGTGTGATACGAGAATGCAACAATCCCCACAGGAAGGTGGCCCCATCTGGTCTGGTGTAAGACCTCGTTCACTAAGGGAAGTGATGAATTAGTACACAGCTGGGCACAGTGCTGCATGGCTGCCCACACCTGACACCCAACACTCTGTCTTTGGGAGGAAATGTCACTCCAGAGGCTCACTTTCAACAGTAAACATCATAGGAAAAACTTCTGAGGCAAAAATCACAGTGACAGCATTTTATGAATCTGATACTTAAGAAGTGAAAATATGGACCCATTTCATATAAAAATTTTAGCACTAGTAATAAGAATCTAGAGCAAAAATGTACCACAGTATAAAATGTACATTTCTTTTAAGGGAACATTATCGGTTCCCTTCTGCTATATTATTTCTTTTACTACTGTTTCTCCAATACATGCCTATAAAAAGCCAATAAAACCAGGCTATAGGAAGTCTGCTTTTCTTTCTTATGATTAGCCAAGTTGCCAAGACATCTTCTTGGTTTATGAGTAATCATGGACACACAGCCACCAGAATATATGTGAACAAAAGCCATAAATTCCACTCCCCTGGGTCATGCATAACATTCAATCATTTCTAAGCACACTTCACTGGACTTGTCGGAACCACAAACTCTAAAAGGCTTAACTTATTTCCATTACCTGGTCTCCATCCCTGGTTAGCAAGCGGATGGTGTTAGAGAGGGGTGCACAACCTCATCTAACTGTTCCAGGAGCGCTCCATGTGACCCACTATTATAATAAAGCAATGGTTTGGTTTGGGAATCCACATGGGTTTGTTAGCATGTATTTGGCCCTTAAATGCTTACAGGAAGCCCTGTATGTTCATATTTGAAAAGTCAAACTTCCTAACAGGTGAGAAAAAAATGATTTTTGATCTTGTCAAAGTAGTGAGTAATTGATCTTGTCAATTATATTGGGTGGGTTTCTTTTGGAGCTTAGATAAATGTCACTTACTTTATAAACTAAATTCACTATACGGGTATTTCCCCCTGTCATATTATTAACATGCTCCTATCACTCCCGCGGGTTTTGGTACATGAGTGACCGTAAAAGTTAATTTCCCTCATCAGAATTAGGAAGGTATGACCAAGGAGAGGGCTGAAAGTGCTCCTGGCATCATTTGCTTCTAGAACTGCCAAGGCTTGGCTCAAGGCAGAACACACTTTTGCCTTGCCTGTGTGGTGCCTGCTAACATTCCCTCACCCAAGACTTAAAATCCAGATGACAGCAAATCACCACTCTCCTTACTAAGGTCCCCTACCTAGGGAACAGAGCAGGAGATGGCCCACCTATGTGTCTAGTTTGGCACAGGAAATACTTCCAGTGCCTTTGGGGCTAGAAGCCATGTTGGTTATCAAAGATTTTACCTTTCATGCCTGGAAAATTACTCTCTTTGCAGTGAAACCTGCCAAAACTGGAGCACATTTTAAGTAAGTCACCAAGATCTTAATTTCTTAAACTACAATCCAGTTTTTTTTTTTCCACTTCACTGAAGGCTGGCCTACTTTATGGACCACTCTGGGTCAGGGGTCTTGTTGATGGTGAGGAGGGAACTGTGCTGACACAAATCCAGGAGGGTGGGTCCCTCCTCACCCCACTACACCTGTGTCCACCCTGCAGCCACCAGGGGCCAACCTGACCCAGACTCCTTCTGTGGCCTTCACCTCTCAGTCATCCAGCTTTTATGTGCACACGAACTACATCTTTTGCCAGAAGGAATCCAGAGCAGGAAAGCAGTGCTTTAAACAGTACTGTAGAAATGTCTTCAGGGCTAGCAAAGCTACTCTCAAGCGTTTGCGTGATGCAGAATGGCCAGCAGCCCACCCTACCCTCTCCCTCCTTTGCTGAACCCCTCCCCCATCGTCCTCCCCTTCCTACTGGGACTCCAGCTGATGGAGCCTGCTTCTTGGGCTCCACAGCTGCCAGAAGATTCCAAGGTGACCCCACCCTAGGCCCCACCCTGCTCCCCGCGGTCTGGCTTCTCTGGCAGGTTGAGAACGAAGGGGAAAAGCACCCCCCTGACATCTAATGGGGCTCCAAGAGGCTCGGGCTCAAAGCTGCCACCGGGTCCCACGTCGCTGCTGCCAGACTCGGTGTCCCGGCAAGGCACAAAGCGCCAGGTGCCCGCACGGTTCACGCAATAGATGGTGTCATCAAGGGCGGCGCAGCGGAAGGGCTGCAGGCCCGCGGACGCGCCCGGGGGCCGCAGGTGAGCAGCGCACTGGATCCACTGCTTAGCCAGACAGTGGTAGCGAAAGACGCTGACCCCTCCGGCAGCCCCGACGGCAGCCTGCGCGTCTCCCCGGCTCCCACTCAGGTCGAAGCGATAGAGGAAGCCGTCCAGGGCCACCATGTCAGCGGAGCGCTCTCGGCTGCTGTTGCACGGGCACTCCTGCCACTCATCCCTCCTGGGATCGTACTTGAGCAGGCGGTAGAAGAGAGAACCCCCGGACACGTAGATCTCCCCATTGCAGGTGGCGGCCTCGTGAGCCACGGCGAAGGCACCCCGGGGCAGCGGGGCCACAGAAGTCCAGCGGTCTGCCCGGGGGTCATAGCGCTCCACGCTGAGCAGACACTCGCCACCCACGGCGTACAGGTGTCCGTCCAGGGCCAGCAGCTGCACCTGCGAGCGTGCCTGGCGCAGGGGCCGCACGGTGCTCCAGCTGTCGGTGGCCGGGTTGTAGCAGAACACCTGGTCGGAAGGTCGCGCTCGGCCGTCGGGGCCCGCGGGTGCCACGCCCCCGGCCACGAAGAGGTAGTTGAAAAGGACGCACAGGCCGCAGCCGCGGGCCGGGGCGCCTTCGGGCAGGCGGGTCAGCTCGCGCCACTCCCCGGCCGCCGCGCGGTAGCAGTAGATGGCGGCGTCCCCGCGCGCCTCCGCGTCCCCCGACGGGCTCTGCGGGCGGCTGCCCGAGCGCTCCCCGACCGGCCCGAGCGCCGCGGCCAGCAAGCAGGCGCGACCCGAGCCCAGCCGGCGGCGCAGCAGCAGGTCGCGCTCGGCGCCCGACAGGCGGCCGAAGACGGCGGGATCGCGCAGCACCTCCAGGTAGCGGTCGCTCATGAAGCGGTAGGCGGCGTCGCGCAGCTCGTTCAGCCGCTGCCGCTTGGCGGTGCTCAGCACCTCGAAGCAGTTGGCCAGGCTCAGCTGCGGAGCCACGGCGTCGGTGGCGCGCTGCGCGGCTCCGGGCAGCTGCAGGCGGCGCGCGCCTGCCACCACCTCGGCCACGTTGTCGGGCCGCACGCCCGCCATGCGCCCGCTGTACGCGTCGGCCAGCAGCAGCCGCAGCGCCGCGAAGCTCACGCCCTGCACCCGCAGCACGTCCCGCGACGCGCGCGCACGGAAGTAGTCGCTGCGCGCCGCCAGCACCGCCTTGTGCGCGCGCAGCCGGCGACCGGACACCTCGATGACCAGGTCGGGCTCCCCGTGAACGGATCCGATCCCGAGCGGCCAGGGCGCGGGCTCCCCGAGCTCTTCCAGGGGCTCCGAGACCTCGGGGCGAGCGCGCTCGGAGCGCGCGGACGCGGGTTCTTCCGGGGACTCGGGCTCCTCCGGCGTCGCGGGCTCTTCCGGGCGCGCGCGCTCCTCGGGGGACGCGCTGCCCGCGCTGCTCACTTCCCACTGCGTCTCCACGACGCGCCGGTCGCTGCGGCGGCGGGAGGGAGGGGACGCGGCGTCGCCCTCGGCCGCCGAGGCGCGGGACTGCGGCGGGGAGTCATCGCCGTCATCCCCGGAGCTGAAGCACAGGGACGCGCTGAGACTGCAGGGTGTCTGCGCCGGGGAGGCAGCGCCCTCCTCTGCGGCGGGCAGCGGCGGGCTGTCCTCGCCCGGAGTCCCAGGCTCGGTCCCGCGGACGCGGTTGTCCCCTGGGTAGAGGACGCACGGCGCCACCGGGTTCTCCATGATCCTGTCCCGCTCGCCCGCCCTCTGCCCGCTCAGCTGCACATGTCTGGTGGAGGCCGAGCTTTGCCCTGGGGTCTCCTGGCTGCACACCCTTTTCCTGGCTCGGGATCAGATTTCACTGTATCCACTGTCTTTTTCCCCTTGCTAGCGCCTTTCCCTTCTTGCCCTTTCTACTCCCTCTCCTGCGAGGTGCGCACTGAACTTTTGAACGCGGAAACTTCAGTGCTGGCTACATCTGCCAGGGTGGAGGTGACCCAGCTTGGTGCCAGCGCGCTGCACTGCTGTAGTCCAGGCACTGGACAGCCCTGAGTCGCCCTGCTGCCTTGTCACTCGTCTGTGTAACTGAGGTCGGGCGCATGACCTTCGTGTGAGTCAGTGTACCCCCTCTGTCACTTTGTATCACATCTCTGCTGCCCCAGGGCCAACAATACTGCAGGGACCTTGGCTGTCTTTAGAACCTTGACTTCAATTCCATTTTACAAACCCTCCCTCCCTTGGATTCCCACTGTGCAGCCAGAGGTAAGCTGGGGGCATGTGGCCGTGTCCTCTTTTGTAGGGGTGCGTCCACACTCTCCTTGCAGGGTGGGTGTCCTTTTCTATACGCATTGGAGGCCTTCCTCATTTGTCAGGGAGCCTGCGTCCTGTCAGCGGTGTCTTCATATCATTCTCCATACTCTTGTTCCTGTTCAGAGAGAAAGGGAAGATTTCATTTTCACTGCTGAGTGATGTGGTCCCCAGCACTGCCCCTCCCTTAGCTCCAGATAACATTCAGTTTTCAGTCAAGGGCTTGCTGACTTCCACCACTGGAGAGTTTAAGGAATTAGATATTCTTCTCTCCTGATTAGTTATTGTTGATACCAAATGTAACCTTCACGACCTTAAAACTGAACCCAACGAATGGCTAATTCTGTAGGTCAAAAGCAGTCAGATAGGCCTTCATGTTTTCAGCCTCATAATCAAAGATTTAGTGTGTATGTGGGGGGGGGGAGCTGGAGAGATGGTTCAGCAGTTAAAAATGCTTGCTTGTAAAGCTGACTACCCAGGATTATTCGATTCTCCAGTGCCCATGTAAAGGCATCTGCAAAGTGGCACACATGCCAGGATCTTGATTGGAGCAGCAGGAGGCCCTAGCATGCCCATGCTCTCTCTCTCTCTCTCTCTCTCTCTCTCTCTCTCTCTCTCTCTCTCTCTCTCTCTCTCTCTCTCTCTCTCTCTCTCTTTCCTCTCTCTCGCTTTCAAATGAATAAATATTTTTCTCTCTCAAATGAATATTTTTAAATGTGAGAAAGTACAGCAGGGCTGTGCAACTTTATATGTAACAGTCCTCTTTGATGTTTTTGAGCAACTGTATCATATTCAGGCACAACAATCTGTCCATAGGTGTTAGGATGATACTCTAAATTCATGGCAAAAACCCCAGAGTCCCACCTCCTGTACCTGTGCTCATGCTTGGAAAGCATTACCAAACAGCCTGAAGGCAGCAAAAGGAAAGCCAAAGCAAAGTGAAGAGGTGGGAGGAGGAAGCTGAGCCCTCCTGGCCACCTGCAGAGTAGCTCAGAGGGCTGGAACTTGTGTGGGACTCCTGCCTTCCAAGAGGGAACTTTCCCTGAGGGTCAAGGCAAGCTGTGCTCCAGCTTTTTGAAGAATGTGGTTGAGAAAAGCAAAGATGACTCAGGGCAAAAATTAACATCTAGAATGTACTTGCCTCTCCAAGGTGACAATAACTGGCATTCAGGTACCTTCCTCCCTCCATAGCCACAAATGCTGGCTTCTGTGTGCACTTCAACACTGGTTTTTCCAGTTGAGGATGCTGTTTGGGGAGGCTGTGGAACTTTTAGGAGATTCTGTTTAACTGATCCAAGTGGGTGGGGCTTGAGGGTTATCGACAAGCAGTATGCCACCCAGCTCCATGCTTCCTGATCTATGGAGATGTAGCAAACCCTGGATAAGTGACCTTAGTTGGAGCCCTATCTGTCATGCTGTCCCCACCATGATGGACTGTAGCCCCTTAAACAGCAAACCAAAACGAGCCTTTCCTCCTCACAGTTGCTTGGCTAGGGTACTGTCTCACAGTGGTGAGACCTGCAGGACACCCAGCTGTGAATCCTCCTCTTTCTGCCACTTTGTGGCTGACAAGGCCGCATTCTCAGGAGGAGAATCTGGAGGTCTTTCACAATAACTTGGTGCTCTCACTATGTGCTGGGCCCTGCCACTGAATTCTTTAGAAAAAGGATGTGAGGCAAGGTTGGGTGTAACCTGAAGCCCTGCTCCCTAGACGTGTGGGTCACATGGGCTGCAGAGCAGGAAATGAGACTCAGCTGTGACCATCCTGAGGGAGTCTCCCTCGAGCCATCCTGGCAAGGAATGGAAGGACTAGGTGGCTCAAACCTAGGGAGACAGTCCTCCAGGGCTGCAGGCTTTTCCCTCACCACTGGCTCTTCAAGGGAAAGTGAGGTGAGAGCAGAATGTACTGTGTGTCTCACACAGAAATACCTGGAGACCTTAGTACATGAAGTAAAAGCACAGCTGGCTTCCCTGGTGGGCCTATTCTTTATTTTATTTTACTTTTTTTGTTTGTTTTTTGGTTTTTCAAGGTAGGGTTTTGTTCTAGCCCAGGCTGACCTGGAATTCACTATGTAGTCTCAGGGTGGCCTCGAACTCATGGCAATCCTCCGACCTCATGAGCACTGGGACTACAGGCGTGTGCCATTAACATTACTTCTGGGAAAGTACCTTCAATGCTAGAAAACTAACCCTTTTCTTCTGGCCTGGAATGGGGCTCAGACATGCAGGGTTCCATGGCTGGACTGTCACTGGAATGTGCAGGAGCAGCCTGGGACATTTTTATGCACCGCTGCAGCCTGAGAGAGGAGCCAAGCAAGACTCTAAAGCCAGACACTTGCAATCCAGCCCTCTGAAGATCCTACAGAAAGAGTTTAAGGCCTGGAGAGGTGTGACTGTTTTCTGTGACTACTTTCTGTGACTACAGCTAACAAGACAGTGCTGATACTGAAGCAGTGCTGAGGCAGTGGGCGCCTGGCCTAAACCTCCCAGAATGCAACAGGCTCTCCGCCCTTCTCCCTTGCTCCAGGCAACCTTGGCTACCTTCAAAAGCATGACTGCTGTAATTTTTTTCTTTTGTGTGTGTGTTGTGTATGTTGTGTGTATGAGTGTATGTGTGGGGTGTGGGGTGTATACACATTTACACGTCCATGAAGTGCCCCACTCTATCCACTCCATTGCTCCAGCAGGAATCACTTCCTGATCCCAGAGCTTGCTTGGCTTTCTTTTTGGAAAACCCTGATGATTCTCAGGACTGGGGTTACAGTCATACATCGCCGTGGGTCCTGGAATCAAACTCAAGTGGTCTCTCAGAACTCACAGGCCCCCATGCTGGCACAGGAAGTGTTCATAACCACTGCACCATCTCTCCAGTCCAACAGCTAAGCTCTTTAAAAAAAAATCAATATTTTCAACCAGAGGCAGACACACATTCAGAGACAGAGAAAGAACGGGTATGCCAGGACCTTCATGTGCATCTGGTTTTATGTGGGTACTGGGGCATCAAAGCTGGCTCACCAAGCTTTGCAGGCAAGCACCTCGTCTCTGTAGCTCCTGCTATGCTCTTAATCGCTCTTCTGCTCCTGCTCCCAACACACAGGATTCAGTCAGTGGCCTTCGTGACCCACTGAATTTTCTCATTGTTCCCTGTTCCCCGTGGCACAGATGGCAGGATGAGTTGGTGGTCTGAGTGTTCCACCCCCAGTAGGATGTCCCAGGATGTCCCATCATTTTGTGACGGGACAGCCAATGGTGCAGCCACCCACCCAGGTCTGCAGAGTTGCTACTTAACAGGTTATGAGGTCTCTGACGACCATGCTGGACATGACTCTGTCTACTAAGTCAGGGCTGAGCCTTCGAAATCTTCCCAGTGGGCGCACCAGTGGCCTTTAGCTCTCCCCAGCACCTCTCAAAAAGAAGTGAGGCATTGTGTCTACAGGCTAAATGAGCAAGCCAGGATAGGCAACCTCCCCCTTTGTTTAAAAATGATATTAAAAGATTCTCGGTTCTTTTATAAGATCTCCTTTTACTGCAATTTTAACCTAAAGTGGGTGGCACAGTCAGCCCGTTTTCACTCAGCAGCTCCAAAACATCAGGGCTTTCTGGAGTGCCTATCCATGGAAAACCCAAGGACCTTTCTGACTGATGTGAACACTTTTCTGTGTTCTTATGTACAGCCATGCTCGAGGAAGCAAGTTTCAGTCCTATGATTGTTGATTTTTTTTTAACTTAGCACTTTAAATTGCCATGCTTATTAGGTTTAAGAAGTTATGAAGTTTTAATAGAATAGGGAAATGATACTTTGTGTCAAAACAAAACAGAACCAGCCCTGTGCTGAGGAGACGGCACAGTGGATAAAGTACTTGCTATGCGCCTGTGAAGACCTGAGTCCAGACCCCTTCCACCACATAAATGCTAGGTGGGCATGGCAGACAGCCTGTAGTCCCAGTGTTCAGGAAGCCAAGACAGACAGAGCAGGGGATCCCCAGGGCAACCTGGCTAGCTTGACTAGCAGAACTGGTGAGCTCAGGGTTCAAGTGAGAGAAGTGAGAGACACTGCCTTAACCAGTAAGGCAGAAAACAATTGAGGAAGATGCCCAGTGTCAACCTCAGACATGCCCACACACATGTGCCTACACACATGCAAACCAGAAAACGAATACACATACAAGCACCATACACAAGCCAAAAATAAATTAGTCCTGCAAGACATCAGCTGCTCTAAGACTATTTATGTCAAATTTCTGCGGAGTTTTGGACTTTGAGTTTTATTTACAAAAAGATTTGGATCTCCCCATTTTATGGTTGGCTCTGGAATGAGCAGTCCTTGGAAGCTCCTTCAGGGTTCCACTGCCATTACTACACAGCAACTAAGTCCCCCACCCCAGAGCCATGACTGTGGTAGCTGGTAGGAAGGATTTTCCTGCCTCACTTACGTTTTTCCCAAGCAGCAACTCTAGGGTCACATGAAGTGCTAAACAGAGTCTCAGACTAGTGCTGGTGTGTAGAGCCAGACCAAGAGGATGGGGAGTGACAACCTTCTTCACTGTCACCAGGAAAGCATGGACTAAGAGCAAGTTTTAGTTAAATGTAACTTACATAGTAATTTCCCCTTGAAAAATACGAACTTCCATACCTTATAAATGCCTAGATAATTTATTGTTAAAGTTTCTATATATTTTTGTCTATATCAGTTAAAAACATAAGGTTGCATGTGATTGCCCAGTATACACACTAGGCTATATAATTTGCATATCAGTTTATTAAAAAATTAACTGTCATGCTTCACTGCAATACCACTGATGTAAAAGAATCTTCCTTTCAGATTTTTACCACCAGCTTAATTTGCTGAGTTTGTTAATGGACTCAGGAAGCTGATAGGAACTGTAATATAAGCTGCTTTTAAGACACACCTCCTCAGTGTCCCCATATGATGCTGGACCCCACAACTTGAAGGTCACAGGATCCCTGGGAGGGGTGGCTGACTACATCCACTTGGCTCTTCTACACAATTCTACAGTTAGACCTGTGAGGTACACAGCCATGTGTTCCCAACTCACCGCCACTCTCTCTCCACCTGCCAGAGCTCACAGTCTGACCTGTCCCCACTACAAGACCACTCAGGGGTGTGGGGTGTTTATATGTCAGGGAATTTAACTAGGCAAGCCTGTCTACCCCTCCATCCTGTGAGCCAGAACTCCACACCACCTCTCTGATCACCACTGGTGTCTAGCACCGCAGCCCGTGATTACTGAGAACAGCACCATGTGCTAGTGCTGAACATTCCCACTCAAAGGGGAAATCCGCTAAAAGAAAGATCACCTTAATCATTCCATCCCTGGCATCAGGTGGGCTCTGCAAAGATGCCAAATGAATGAATGAGTGAATAAATGAATGAATGAAGTTAATGTTAACCAGGGAAGGAAAAAAAAAAAAACGCTCAGAAAGCACCCAGATAAGACCTAGGTAAAAATATCACACAACACACACACACAATACATGCCATGACAGACCTCATCAAAGGTGTTTCTGAGGGTCAGTGGGCTCACTGGGAGCCAGCTAAGAACAGATCTCAGCCTTTTAATTTTATTTTTTGATAACTTTACCAAAATCCCATATTTTATCCTTGTGAGAACTGTGTAGCCCATGCTAGCCTTGAATATTTTTTATAGTCCTGCCTGGCCTCACACTCAAGATCCTCTTGCCTTTGCCTCCAAAGGAAGTAGAGGTGTACACCATTAAACTCAAAACGCGTCCATATTTTTAACATAAATATTCCAGGTCTTCCCAGAGCCTGGCAGAAGATACAGGACAATACATGCCAGCTGAACGAGTGAGGAGCAAATCGAGGGGCCCTTTTCCTTTTATGCTGATAGCTATATTACTGATACTCTGACACACAGGATTCAATGATGCCCTTTGGAGGTGTGGCACAGTGTCCCGCCTGATATCCCTGCCGTTCCCATGCTTCCCTTGGCACAGATGCCAGAGCTGGTTAGCTAGTTCAGTGGCCTGAGTATAGCAGGCCTTTCTAAACATAAATAAATTCTATATTTTTAAATAAGCTATGTTTTTAAAGTCTTAAATGTGTAAAAACAAGGCAGGGATTAGAACAAAGTCCTTTTCGGATCTTGGTGCATTTTTGTTCCTATCTTGAGCAGATGTAAGTCCCATGCCAGGGACAGACCTGTGAAGCCCAGATGTCTCTCCTTACTCTCATCCATTGCTGCTTTCCCCACCCCACTCCTGGCAGCCTTCTGGGGGCTTCTCACAGATCTCCTGCTCCCCTCTGACCCTTTCATGTGGCCTGCCTGCACCCAGGGGAAGCCTCGAGCAGTGAGGAGCAACTGACACTATTTCACCCTTATGCGCCATTACTTCACTCAGCCAGTCCTGTCTCCAAACAACCAGACTCCAGGACAGGGGTCACTCACCCCGCCCCTTGGGCCCTTACAGGTGAGAAGGCCAGTGCACCTTCCTTCTTCAGTGAGGCCTGAGCCTAGGCAGGAATCCTGGCCAGCTAACCTGAGCAGATTCAGCTGCTTCTCTAGGGAAACAGGACGCCCGCAGCACCTTCCAGAAGGTAGCTGAAATTACCCTAGATAAATTACCCAACACCCCTGACTGTCTCATCTGAAATCTGCCTCCTGGTGGTTTAGGGGTTAAATAGGCTACACAGGGGTAGCTCCATCCTGTGTGCAAAGCACTGCAGTTGGTGGTCCACACATCTCCCTGGCATCATACATGTTGTATCACATATGCTGTATGTCTGTAACCAGCTCCAAAACCCAAGGCAACTGACATGTTCACTGCTTATCTCAGCTCTAAAATGGAAGATGTGACTCCTGGCAGGTGCCTTCCCTTGCCACCCTCCCTCACCTTTCTCTTGGGGAATAGCATTGCCCTCGGGGAAGACTTCTTGTGGTCTCATGGGACTACTGCCTGCCACAGACCATGTCCCTCGGTCCAGTCACCTTGAGGAAAAGGAGGCCTGAGAGCAAGATCAGAGAGACATGGGAGACAACACTTGGCTTCAGTGTCCTGCAAGCTGGAGTTGAGGGAAGCTTGCCCCCAGTAAAAAAATAATAATAATAATAATAAAGTGGAACTCAACACACAGGTAAATACCTAAGAAATGGAAGAGGAGAGAGAGCTCTAGACTGGGCCAGGCCCCAAACTAGCTTTAGCTGTTTGTGGGCTTCTGAGGTCTATGAGCTGTACCCCCTCCCAAATTACCCATGTGCACATGTTCTCCATGCTTCCATGGCTGTGACCCATCCTCTCCCCAACAAACCATACAAAGGACAGGTAGAGCAGTTATCATTGTCTTGATTCCAGAACCAAGAAGATGCTCCATGCTCAAAAATACTAAGATCTGATCTCAACCCCGAACAAAGCCCAATAGTTGCCCTCCCTGTCCCCAGCCCAGTCTACACGTGCCTCATTGAGCTCACTAGTTGTTGGTGATCTGGCTCACATGTACTAATAGGGCTCACTTGTTAAGTTCAAGAAGTCTGGTCCAAGCCATGGACTCCAGCCCCTGGGATCTGAGCTATGACACTACATGATGGACCATGTCTCTGCCTTGGGCCCTTGATAATTGCCAGATGAGAGCTACATGGAGGGATCTGAAGCACTAATTCAGATTACACTAATCCAGTTGGACATCCAGGTCATGAAATAACAGACTTAGCAACCAGCTTCCTTCATCCAAGTGAGAATATTTTTTAATCTAACTGTTCTGAAATGCATACAGATCTGAGCCTCACATTTCACAAAATGTCTCTTTATGTTGATGTGAAGACACTTGACTGCTCCCCAGGACAGGAGTCAGACATAGTTCACAGAGCAATCCCTCCAACCTTATCTTTGATTACAGGGGTTCAAACTCTCTGGATTCGGACTTGTACATATATATCAACAGGACTGTAGAAGCTCCTGTGCAGCATGAGAAGTCCCTTTCTAAGACTGCTGTGGCTAAGGGCCTCCAAAGAGAGGGTTGCCCAGTGACCAAAGTCAGGCTGCCTGGTGCGAGCTGGCAGAACAGCTAACTTTGTTCATTCAAAAGCATCCCCAGATCATATGAATATGCTCTAGTTTTCTGTACATATTCTCGGGTACAAGCAGGTCCTGAAATCAGAAGCCTTCAGTGACTCAGGTTGAAGAGGTATAGTATCAGCCAGATATGAAGTATGAGTATAAAAGTTGCACAACTGCCCTGAAATTTCTAGCTATGAGATGCTATTCAAAGCAATACCTGGATCAATATTGTGTAAATCCATAGACCTAGAGGTTAAAGGAATCAGAAGTTAGAGACCAGCTGGGCTGATGATCCATCAGCTTTTCAACTGTCCATTTAGATTCTCCACCACTGGTAAATAATTAGCGATAGTCACTAGTAGATACAAATGCAACACGTGCCAGACAAGGGTCTGGGGCCTGGAATGAGCCAAGACCCCAGTTAGTCCTCCCTTCATGGAGCTGTTTCCAGAGGCAGCAAGCTGAGCCACTGTATGATTTTTCTTTTTTTATTGTTCAATAATTTTATTTGCAAGCAGAGAGAGACAGCCACAGAGAGAGAATGGGCATGACGGGGCCGCTAGCTGCTGCAAATGAACTCAGGATGCATGCGCCACTTAGTGCAGCTGGCTTTACAGGGGTGCTGGGGAATTGAACCTGGATTGTTAGACTTTGCAGGCAAGTGCCTTAACTGCTGAGCTCTCTCTCCAGCCCCCATCATGCACTTTCTAACAGATCACACACCATGATCAGTACTATTCATGGAACCCAAACAAGTCCTAAAAGGCCATGACAGAAGAGCCTGACTTCTGCTCTGGGAAGGTAAGACTGTTCTGACGCTGAGAGCAAGAGGAG
Organism: Zapus hudsonius; assembly: GCA_004024765.1. Classification (NCBI taxonomy): domain Eukaryota; kingdom Metazoa; phylum Chordata; class Mammalia; order Rodentia; family Dipodidae; genus Zapus; species Zapus hudsonius. The sequence continues at coordinate 12,258 of PVHP010000022.1, read as the reverse complement.
TCACCCAGGGAAGTGAGTTTGACCAGCTCTCAACCGAGAGTGACTGATGGGGCTGTAGGAAGCCGGTGGGCCACCATGGAGCCTGGTCACAAGAGGAGTCAGTGCGGATCAACCACAGTGACCAGCAGGCAGGTGATGGGCAATATTAGCAGGATGGCTCGGTCTTTTCATACATGAACAAAGATAACTAACTTTCAGTCTGATTTTGTATCATGATAAAATTACTTCAGCTTCAAAATGAATGAGTTACATATCAGTCTATGTCAATCTGAGTAATTTCAAAACCTGTCTTGAATTTCTGAAGGTTTTCAGAAAGTTCCATATAATGCCATCTACATGCTCTTTAAACATAAAAATGCAGTGTTTTTTACAGAAGTGAAAGACAAGAAGGAAGGCTGGGCAGGATTCTGATACAGCTGGTACTTCTGAAGATGAGGGACCAGGCATCTCCTGAGGCTCTGTGCTGTTGTGTTTCTCTGAATAAGAAGTAAATATCCAAGTCTCAACAATACCATAACATGCTCAATCTCAGGGGGACAAGAGCCCTTCCCTTCATGACACTGCTGGTGTGTTTGGAATATTTCAGTTTGTAGTTTAAGATGTTATTCTGTATTTACATAGCTACTGTGACCTATCAACGAAGGTCTACATAAACACAGATGCAAGGGGCTCACAATGGGAGTCAGCTCACTTTTCATGCAGGGTAGCTAACTGGGCAAACTGAAACACAGGAAATGGAAATAAAACCTCACTGCAATTTCTGAACTATTTTATAAAAGCAAGACTTGTGCCTCTGATGCAAGATCACACAGCAGCAGTGGAGTCCAAACACAACGAAAGCTGGTTTATGTGCCTGGTGGGTGCAAACTCAAAATCAGGTAGGAACCCGAGACCAGCCTCCGCCTTCCTCAACACCTTCCTCTACACAACAGTATAGAGCCAGAGGAGATGCCCTGGTCCCTCCTCTTCAGAAGTACCAGCTGTATCCTCACTGATTTGGTTAAGTTTCCAGAGTCCTTCATTCACAATACCTGCATCACACAAACTGTCAGTTTAGCTCTCAAACATAGGATGTTACTGAACTGGAACGTCCTGTTCTGACTGAGCAGTTACCAAACAATGAGTGTTAACTGCTTAGGGTCCAGGGAGAAAGCCCAATTCCTTTCATCTCTATTACAGTGTGCAGAGCTACACTTCCTGTTTTGATAGGTCTGCAGAGATGAAAGGCTGAACAAAGTGGGAGAGACTGGGGGAGTGGGCACCCAGATGTGCTCACATGAAGGTCTCCACCCATTTTACCTACAATGTTGACAGAGAAGGCAAAACCTGTGGTCTGACTGGCAAGAGCACACTTATGTAAGCCAGAAGACATGCTTCTGTCCTGTGGTCTTGAGGCAAGAAGGGACACGTGTATGCAAAATCTGCGCCTACAGTGAGGCCCCGAGATGGGGTTGGAGCAGCCCATATTATCACTGGCTGTTTCCATACTCTTATGCTGGGATGCTTATGGTGACTGCCCATTGGATGGGACCTACGATCAAACTGTGAGAGGTTTTCTAGATTAGACAGAGGTGGGAAGACCCACCTTGGGTAGGCAGCACCTTCCATAGGCCAGTGTCCTGAACTGTATAAAAGGGAGAGAGCTGGCTGAGCACCAGGGTTCATTGCTGTCTGCTTCCTCACTGTGAACTGAATGTGAGCAGTTGCCTCAGACTCCTGCTACTATGCCTTCCCTTTCCACAATGGACTGTAACCTGAACTGTCAGCTGACTCCTGACTCTTCATCTTTGGTGCATTTTCTGTAGATTTTTGCTCTATGATTATCCTGATGCCTACCTCTCTGAGGTAGTCCTCAGATAGCTTTCAGAAAAGGCTCCAAGGCACCTCTTCAGGAAACAGAAAATCCTTTAGGAACTGTAACAACATTCAGTCACAGCAGCTTTGCAGAGGACCAAGTAGAAAAAGCACTGGCGTGGATGAGATGTGTGGATGCAGTGTTTGTCTAAGGGCATGAGTCACCTCAGACCCCCGGAAAACCTTACAAAGGCCATTGCACAGGGTGAGATGCTGCAGCTTGGGCTAAAGGATATGAAGATGAACTCACCCACGGGACCCTAAAATTGTTCTGGGAAGGCAGATAAAAGCCATATAAACAACAGGCATTCCCATGGAGAAGGAAGCTTGACCCAGAGAATCATCCCCAGAAATCAGGATCAAGTTGTCCCAGTGTGCACCCAGCTCATCCAAGGACGCCAGGGGCCAGGGGCCTGCCAGCTTCCCATTTCCTCTTATGTCCTATGTTGGTTAATCTCTGGTTGTCAGCTTGAAAGGATTTGGAATCACCATGGAAACACATCTCTAGGCATATGTATTAGGGATTTTCTGGGTTAATTGATGTGAGTAGTGTCATTCCTTGGGCTGAGGGTCCTGGACTACATACAAAAGAGACAGTGGCCTGAGCAGCAAGCTTTCATTCAATGCTCTCTACTTCCTGACTGAGGACACAAGGTGAGCCTCATGCCCCTGCCTTCCCGCCAGGACAGACTGTACCCTCACATCATGGGCCAGAACAAATCCTTCTTTCTCACCAACTATTTTTGTCACAGAAACAAAGAAGGCAGCAAACCCAGGCACTAGTCTCCCATATACATACATGCATGTACACACAAATGCATGTGCACATGTCTCATAGCCTTTTCTCTGGGGAACTCTGAAGGTCAGGAAGGCTATCCAGTGTGGTACCTGGGGAGACATTTTACCTCTTTATTGGACAGGTCTTCAAATGGAGAGGAATGGGTCATATTAAAGACTAGGACCCAAGGGGACTTCTTCACTGGAAAGCATGACTTAAACCTGGAGGTCAAGCCTGACAACACAGACCTTTGCCCATGAAGGGGAGATGTGAACTTAGCAGTTGGAAGGCAGATGCTCCTTGCCAATGGCAGCCCCTTCAATATGTCCTGTTCAACATTCTCCCTAGATCAGAAGATGACAGGCTCCTCCTCTGAGTGCTGGAGTGTCTCCTCTCCACCAGTGTAGCAGGCTGTGACTGTGGTAAAAGTGACACTTCGTGACTTCCAAGGCACTTATGAAAAAGTGGTCTAGCTTCCACCTGACTCTGCTTTCCCAGGACACAGTCTTGGTGACCACTGTTCACTGGGGGACAGAGCCAATTTCATGGATGCAGCTGAGCTTGAGGGAGTGAGTGGACAGAAATGTCCAAGGGCTCGACTTCCCCACATTAAACAGCTCCTGCCCAGCCAGGCCAGAAGTGAATGACAGCCTTGGACAGTTCAAGTCTTGACCTTCAAACTACCACATCTGGCTCAGTGGCCAAGACTAGCCATCCCAAGACTCCAGGCTGGCAATCAAAATGGTTCAAAATGAATACAAGGGTCCGAGGCATTGGCTCAGAGGTTAAAGGTGCTTTCTTGCAAAAACTGTCATCCCTGATTTGATTCCCCAGTATCCACTCACGTAAAAGCCAGTTGCTCAAAGTGGAACAGGTATCTAAAATTCGTTTGCAGCAGCAAGAGGCCTTGGCATGCCCATACTGTCTCTTTCTCTGTATCTGTATCTCAAATTTAAAAAAATTTTTTTTAAAGAATGCAGTTGTTGGGCTGGACAGAAGGTGCAGTGATTAAGGCACTTGCCTGCAAAGCCTATGGGCCAGGGTTTGATTCCCCAGTATCCAGGTAAAGCCAGATGCACTAAATGGCGCATGCATCTGGAATTTGTTTGCAGTAGCTTGAGGCCCTGGCACATCCATTCCTATATTCTCTCTCTCTTTCAATATATAAAAATATCTTAATAAAGAATGCAATTGCTTAAGTCACTAAGTTGTTTTCTTTTAAACAGAGCCATGATTGCTGCTCACATTGAGAAGCAGGAATAGTAAGTATCCTAGGGCGGTGGGAAGCGACTGAAGATCCAACATCAGAAGATGTGTGTTTTAAACAAATGCACTGACCACTGTACAAACCCAACAATAGATGCACACAGTCCTGCATGGAGACCACCACACCAGCAAAGACAGGGGACAAAGTGGCTCACAGGTCTCAGATGCAGACAAAGCACACAGCTACATGACTTCTTCACTGAACACCACCACCAAACATCAGCACAGGGGTTTCATCGTGAAGCATTCCACCTTCATCACCCTGCTTACTGATTTCATTTTGACTCAGAGCCACATGCTTCTCCACCTATTCCATCCAGCCCGCAAGTGGGAAGCTCCATTAATTTCAATGAATGAAGATTGTTACAAACCCATGACCATCTCTCCAAGGGCTCCTCACTGGCGCTCTCTAGTGCTTCATACTGCAGGGCCTTTGCACACAAGGTGCCTGAAAATGCCCATCCCTTTCCCTGGTCATCCTTCAGATCTCCACAGAGGAACCTTCATTACATGCTTGTATGGGAACACATTCCTCTCCTTACTGGCACTTGTGTACCTATTACACATTACACATGTTTAATAGAGTCTACCATACCTGGGGTGGGAGGACCAGGTCTGTTTCCTGATGCCCCTAGCACCAAAGACTATGCCTGACTCAGCACACCCATGAAAGAAGATCCCTTAACCCTTCAAAGTTGACAGGGGACATGTAGTGCCTTTAACACCCAAGGCACTACTTAATTATACCATGTCTAGCAGGAGTCTGGGAGGTGACAAAAGTTTACACTCTTGCAAGTTTGAATTTTATTCTAAAAGTTGTTCACTGTTAAGAATTCCACAAGTATGTGCTTAACCCCACATTAGCATGTTAGCATGATTACACTCATTTTAAGAGAAAAGCCAAAAATAAGTCCACCACTGAGACAATAACTACAGGCCTCCAGAGCAGGGTAGACATCCCCCTTCGCGACAGGGATATGCAGGAGGTTGGGATGGTTTCCTTGGAGACCAGCTGTCTGCTGGCCCACACTGACAGTCTGCCTGACCACAGCCTAGATGCAGGGCAGTCCAAGGCATTGGAGCTGCCTAAGTGAGTCCAGATTTGCAGCAGTCTATGCTGTTGGTGTTTAGGAAACTATTTAAATGTGAACCCCATATGGATCACCAGCAAATGGAAAACCTCTGTTGCGGAGAGGGGCAAAGGCTGGAAAGCATGCTGTAAGGAGAGAGAGAGAGAGGCCTTTGGATCCCACTGCCAGTGTGACTTGTGAGAAACACATGAAGCCCCATCAGAGACAAACAGCTGTCAGGAAAATGTGATGTGCGGTACCAAGCACATCCAGATGTTTTCATCCTCCCTGAACGAAGTGGCCTATGTTACAGGGTGGTCTAATATCCATATGTAACAACTCTTCCTCCTCCACCACCACTGGAGTGCCCTTTAGCACTATATACGGAATATTTAAGCAGTTTTCCATATGTATTTTCTAATGATACAGTGAACCTGCATTAGGCACGAAAGGCTCCAAATACATTTTTTTCCTCATGAGAACTTAGTTACACCAGATAGGAGCATTGGAACACCAAGTGCCACTGTGTGCAGGGACACCCCTTTCTCCCAGCAACTCTGGCACCAAGGAAGGCTTCCTTTTGCCTGGCAGGGCGTGGGGAGGAGGGTTCTAATAATAGGAACAGCTCAGAATGAAAGGCTGAAGGGCGCCATTGACAGCCACTGGGCTGCTAATTAGAGACTGCTATTCAGTGGGAAGTGGCGGGGTGCCTGGAAGAGCAGGAAGGAAGAACGCTTCACTCCGTGCTGAGGGGCACCGGGAACTTCCAGGCATGATCTTGAGTAGGCTGGGTGGAGAGGCAGCTTCTTACCGTGAGGAGCCTTTCCAGTCCCGGGAGCACACAGGAGCAGGGCAGAGAGTGGTGGAATTAAGCTACGGAGAGGAACCTGTGGGATCAGCTCGGGGACCGTGCTGGAGCGGTGTCCTAGTCTCAGTGGGGCCCCCAGGGGTGCAGGGATGCACACTCCATCCCGGTTTTCACCGGGCAGGGGGGCAGGCCGCGCCTCCGCACGCAGTCCTCATTTAAATGCAGCGCGCTTTCTTCCTTCTGTCCTGTCCCCTCCGCACCCACCGTGATGTCGGGCACGTACCCGCACAGGCCACCGGAGCATCCCCGACCAGCCGGCTGTCTGGATTCACGAGCCTGGCCGAGTGTCCAGGAACGAGTGTTTGTGCGGTGGCCTGCGTTCCCGCAGGTCACGCGCAGCGGCCGGGGTCGGCGTGGGGGGGACCGAGACGGAGGCGCAGAGGAACCAAGAGGTCCCCAAATCTGGGCACTGAGCTGGGAAGCCCGGTGGGTCGCTGGCAGTGTCTGGGCGGGAGCGGGGGAAGGGGAGACCCACACCCACCCACGCTGGAGAGGGACTCGCACTGCCAGCGCCCCGTACCCCGAAGCCCGCCGCCCTCGCACGCCCCACAGGCGCGCGCCCTGGGGGTGTCCAGTCCACGGATCCCGCGATCACCCTCACTGCACCCAAGCAACCCGCCTCCGGCCCCTCCCCGCCGGGGCCACCCAGGCGGATCGGCGCCTCCATCTCTCGCCCCCAGACCCCATCCATCTTCCGCCACCTGCGGAGTCCTTCCCGGCCCCTACCTCGCCGCTCGCCGCTCTCCCTCCACCCTGGTGCCCACCCGAGCTCGGGATGCGCAGTCCGGCCAGGGGTCTCCGGCGCGCATGCGCACGGCCCACTACCCGAGCACCTGTGCGAGCCTCGTAGGATGGGGAGCTACCCCCTGGCGCACCTGTGGTGGGAGCGCTGCAGTCCTCTGCTTCTTCCCGCCTCCAGGCGCACGCGCTGGCACCCCTGAACCCCGGGCGGGCCGCCGGGCGCACTCCGGGGTGCACCAAGGACGCGGAGCTCTCCGATGGCCCGGGAGCTGGGACTGGGACGCCCACGGGCCCGGAGCGCGTGCACCTCGGAGCGGAACGCGCAGCCTCCGGGCCGGGTCCACAGACCGAGCCGAGGCTGCGAGTGGAGCTCCCGGGGCCCGCGCGCCGCCAGCGAGTCCTCCCGCCCGCGGCAGAGCCGTCGCGATTAACCCTTTCCAGGCCCCGCACACCGAGCCTCCGAGCTCTTATCTGCGCTCTCAAGGCAGCGGGGCGCCTGGGCATGCCACACGGACAGGGGCTCCTCCTGTCACAAGACCCGGGCCACACCCTGCAAAAGATGTCCCCAAAGCGCTGGGAACAGGTGCCCAGGGTGCGCTGAGCCTCGCCTAAAGCGCATTCCATTAATGGTCCTCTGCCCTTCCATTCTAGCTCCCCAACCTGGAGCTTGTAAGAGACAATATAAGGTGGCACAATTCGTCATTAAAAACCTATTGCCCACATCCGTATAGCGTCTAGAACCACAAGAAAGTTCGGGATGCCTATAAGCAGACCAACAGGTGGAACCTTTTCTGGTAGACAGAACCTTCCCTCCTAGCCTCTCTCACCCTCAGCCCGGTGCTGAAACCCAAGCGGATGTCACAACTTGCTTCCCAGCAGGGGGGCATACCCACCCCAAGGAGACCGGCCAGTCCTAACGTGACTGGACTCGGGGTTAATGCTGTTGTGTTTAATAGCTCCATGCAAATTACCTATAGCTAGGTTTCCATGAACTCAGAAGATCTGGGCATTTGCTTTCTTGTTTTAGCTCTCTGACTTCGAAGGTTTGCCAGTTAAATTTACATCATAAGTAGTCTCAATTCATCCAAAACATCCTTTAAAAATAATCTTTATCCTTTCATTACCAACCAAAGCACTTCACTTCGGGACCAAAAGGAAGCAGAAACTGTTAGGTTTGAATATTTGTCAACCAACTTGTTGCAGAGCAGGCAGCTTTGAGGCTGAATTTCCGTTATGCTTCATTATTAATTTGTCCAATCCTTCCTCAGGTACATGAGCGTTTTCAGATGTCTGTTATGTTTGGATGGAGAAGGCAGTTCACATTTCTAGCTGCCAAGAAAGCTTGCTTCATGCCTTCCTCTGGGAGCCTGGGGCCATAACTGTATCCCTGCTCTGGTGTTGAGGACTATCTGTCTCCACCTTCTGTAGGCTCCAGACATCAGAAGTGTGTGGACTGTCACTCCACCATGAGATTCTGTTATACACAAGTTTGTCCTTGGATTATTATTGAAAGGATGCAAAAAGTTGGGGTGATACAGACAGGAAACCTCAAGAAAAGCCCAATAGCAGGAGAAAGCATACAAATGTGTCACCATGGGAAACTGTGTCCCAAAGATACAGGTGACTGACTGAACTGGTTTACAACTCTGGGTGCTGGCTCCCACTGACTAGGGGCTGCAGCCCAGAGGACTCTGCTGGGAGACCACCTACCTGCAACAGCTTTAGAGTTTCTTAGATAGGATCTAAAATATTCTCCCCAGCCCCTGAAAGATTCTCTACCTCTCTCTGCTTCATTGTTCAGGGCGCCTGTGACAGTATCCATCATGGGGTTAAAGGAGATGATACCCACCATGTGTAGGACCCTGGAGCCATCTTGTTCCTGGGAGGACTACTAGTATCCCCTGGGGAACTCTGGGCAGTTTGCGCCTCTGGTTTCTCTGTGTCCCTGTATTTGGTCTCTTCCATACACAACACTGGGGACAGTCTGAGCTCCCTCCCTACTCTCAGGCACCTTGGTTGGACCCTGTTGAGACACAGGGTGTTATTTTCCTACATATTCTGATACCAGACTACAGATACCCTTCCCCATAGCTTTTAATAGCCTATTAGACTTCATGCACTGTCCTCCACCCCCTCAATTAAATTCCAGTAACTGTTGGGAATGGAGCCAGTAAGTACTTCCACCTCCTTGGCACCCACGCAAAAAAATAATTAGATTTTTGCTGGATTCAAAGAGTAGTCACTGGTTCATTTAAAATCCTGATGATGTCTACAAGGGAAATGATCCCTCTCCCCCAGGCCCTCCCTAAGTCAGGCTTTCCTGTCTGGCCACTCCCAGCAGTGCTGATGTCAGCGCTTGAACTCTTCCAGAAGCTGCTTCCTAAATATTGTGACTACTGCCTGGGTCCTTGCTGTTTGTGCACTGCAGGCTAGTGTGTGAAAACCCGATGTTCCAAGACCATATAATATGATGTGTCCACAACACCGGTGATCTGATGTGGGAAGAAGACAGTCTGTAGGGGTGTCTCTCCTGGGGCCCAGCATGGGCATGAGTAGTGAGGGTTGCTGATGTAGACCAAATGTCTATTTCTCCTTGACTTTGGTCTTGTACTCTATGGACTGGGGGTTTGTGCTGCCTTTTTTTTCAGCAGACTGGAAGCTCCCAGGAGCCAACAAATTCTTAGTGAGTGAGTGAGTGCTGCGATGACCACAAAGTAAATGAGCCAGTATGCTACTAGTGTTAATCCTACTAAGCCTTAAGAAAATTTTAATAGTTATGCTTGTATTGTATGAATATGTGTGTGTGTTAACACACATGCCCCATGCAGGTGCACAAGAAGGATGTGTGGTCCTGTATGGCTTTTTACGTGGGTGCTGGAGATTGAACTCAGGTCCTCATGCCCGAGTAGCTAGTACTCTTACCAGCTGAGCCATCTGCCCAGCCCCTTCAATAGTTAGTTTAAAATATTCTTAAAGAACATGCTAATAATAGTAAAGCAAGTTCCCTGCAGTTGAATGGGATCTCACTTACATGTAGGTGGATTACATCTCGTGGGCAACATGACTCTTCTTAAACGTCTACTAGCCAACCCTTTCCACTTAAGAAAAATTCACTCAAACTTGAGTATATAGGTATAGAAAATAGACAAATTAAACATTTGCTGTTAATAAGACATAAAGAAATAGATTTTAAAAACAATTTTGCTATACATAGAATTTTTCCATTTGTTAAAGATGAAATCAATGATGAGATGAATGTGTTTACTTTTGCACAAGGAATTAAATCTTGGCAAGATATGTGTTGATTTTATAGTTAATGTTGAGAGCTTTACATAAATGTGTAGTGCAAAATAAATAGGATTAGGACCGTTTCAGAAATTGTTGGAAAGTCTGTCCTAATCCCAAGCCAAATTCACAACCATGAAACTCAAGTCAGAAACTCAAACACCAATTTTTCAAATCAAACACTATTTCAATACAATCCAAAGATGCACCCATTTGGTGTTGTGCTGAGGAAAGACAGTAGAAAATATCAAAAGTCATTGTTTTCTATAATTAAACTATTAGATTTCTATAACAGTAGAAAACTTAGTATATACAGTAAAGACACTGCAGAGCCTGGCATACAATAGTATCAAGCCCGACAGTGCGTGACATGATGACATCGTGCCTTCAGAACCGGGACTGCAGTGAAGACACAATGCAGCCTAGATGAGCCCTGACAAAAATTCCTTGAATTCATTGCAAAATTGATTTTGAATGATTGTTTGGTTGTTACACATTTGGAAACCTTTTACTGTTGCCATTATTATTATTTTTTTGCAAATCCCACACTCAGTTATGTGACCCTATATGGAGTCATGACCTATGGTTTAAGAAGCTGGGATCTATAGTTCTGCAAAATATCAGGGAATGTTAATCCATGTTACAGTGGAGGAGGCTCACTGTCCATGGAGTTTTATTTGTTCAGTCACACATTTCACACAGGTAGGGCAGAGTCCTCATCCTTTCTAGCCCAAAGCCTTGCTCTATTCAGGACAAAAGCTGCCTTTCCTAATGGAACAAAGCTGTCCATGCTGCAGCCTGCAAAGCAGAAAGACTGAGCATGAGCACAGACATCATGTACAGAAATCAGCCTGTCATCAGCTGAAATGTGTGTCCACAAACCTCATGCAGGTGCACAAGAAGGATGTGTGGTCCTTCTTGGATGGGTTTCATTTCTTCATCACAATTTCATTCCTGCCAATATTTTGTTATCAGTTAAAAAGGCATGGTGGCGCACGCCTTTAATCCCAGCACTCGGGAGGCAGAGGTAGGAGGATCGCCATGAGTTCAAGGCCAGCCTGAGACTACATAGTGAATTCCAGGTCAGCCTGGGCTAGAGCGAGACCCTACTTTGAAAAACCAAAAAAAAAAAAAATTAGGGCTGGGGGTTGACTCACTGAGTAAAGTGCTTGCCACACAGGTATAATGACCTGAGTTCAGATCCCCAACACTTATATGGTGGCATGTGCCTATGGTGGTATGTGCACTGGGGAGGTAGAGGCAGGTGTGTCTCTGAGGCTCACTGGGAGGTAGACGCAGGTGTGCCTGTGAGGCTCACTGGCTAGCTCATCTAGTAAATTGGTGCGCTCTAGTTTCAGCAAGGGACATGACTCAAAAATAAGGTGGAGAGCAACTGAAGAAAAAAACCCAGTGTCGGCCTCTGACCTCTGTCCACATGCAGACACTCATGCACACACGTGTTTGCATGCCTGCACCCACACGCATACCAGTACATATGCACGCATGGACACACACCACACATGCACATGCAAAAAATTATTTTCTGTTTTCTAAGGCAGGTTCTCCTTCTCTGTGGCCCACACTGGCCTTGAATTTAAGGCAATCCTCCTACCTCAGGCTTCAAAGTGCAGAGATTACAAGTGTGCACATTCACACCTTCTATAAATTCAAAATCAACTAGAGCTTAAAATGTGCCCACGCAGTATGCCTCAGTGTTTTGACTTACCTGAGATGGCAGGAATTCCACATATGCTTCTAGGGGCCAGATGGACAACCTGGAGCAGCGGGGAGAGTCCAGCACTGCAGATGACGCAGCCCCAGGAGCTAGGAATGCAGGCTTCAGCCCCGTGCCAGCATCTTGCCATGCAAATCTGTTCTAAATCACATGACCATCATCAGAAAAGAACATTAGCAATGGCTTTGCTGCTGTGTAAGGTTCCACAAAACAAAACAAATAAAATAAGCTACTAGCCTCTCGACTGATTCTGAAATTGACTCCAAAATGTTAATTTTCAAGTAAAAGTTAGTATAGCCTGAAATAGTTGATTTTTATTTTATTTTAAATTTCTTCTGCTGATTTTCTTTATTTGAGAGAGAAAGAGAGAGAGAGAGAGAGAGAGAGAGAGAGAGAGAGAGAGAGAGGACACTAACACGCATGGGTGTTTCAGGACCTCCTGCAAATGAACTCCAGTCACATGCACCTGGCTTGACATGGGTACTGGAAAATCAAAACCAGGCAGCAGGCTTTGCAAGCCAGCACATTTAACCAGTAAGCCATTTCCCTAGCCCCCCAAATAGTAAAATTTTGAAAGTGTAAATTTTCTAGTGTCCTTGGATATCCTTGTGAGCTTCAATTTAAAGATTACTGAGTTGAATTGCGCCCCACAAAAAAAAAA
>PVHP010000021.1:105599-263820 GCA_004024765.1 Zapus hudsonius | reverse complement strand
ATTGGATATACAGCTTAGGGGTGACTGACCCCAAAGCTAGTAGCCTCCTCCTAACTGAGTGCAGTTGTCCATAGACCTGTAGGGGTAATTCTAGCTCCTTACACTTTACAACAAGTCAGAAACATCAGAAGAATCTGGCCTTTTCTGTTCTCTGCCCCCTTAGGAAGTCCTTCTACTCCCTTCCTAGAGAACTCCAAAATTCCAGACCCCAGGAGTAAGCCGTCTAAAGCATCTACCTGTTCATAAGATTCCTTAAAAACCCTGTCAAGCTGGGCCTCCTCACGTAGCCACTTGCCATAAAATGCTCAAAACCGAATCTCAAGGTGGGCTTCTCAATCCCTTCCCATCTTGTGTCCCTGTCCAGAGTCCCACCTTGCTTTCTTCTCATGTTCTAGCTTTAAGCCCTCCTTCTCTCCTTCCTAAAGCTTTAAGTTATAATCAAATCTTTCTGAACCTTATCCTCTGGTCTGTGGATTTCATTCTTCCAATTCATAGGACATAGGATGGGGATCCTGGAACACCCCAAATTATCAATGTGTTGGCATATAAAGAACCCAAAATTTTCATATCCCTTTGACATTTGAATTTCTGACACATGGATTTAAACATTAATGGAGTTACAGAGCATCATAGTTACTTGCCCCTTTGAACCTCTTGAGGGCTAATCATTAAGAATTAGGGAGTTTCACAGTGTTAAAAATTTTATTGTTACTCAAAAGACAATCGTAATAGCAGTGTGCATGTGGTTATCTTTGAAAGTAGGTGTTATTTTAAAATATAATTAATTAGAAACACAGTTAGCAGTTTAAAGAAAATTAGTAGTAGAATTATTTTACTGCATCTTACATAAGGGGCTGACACTAAATACTTAAGTTCTGGAAGCTGCATGCTCACAATTCCTTTGAAGTCCAGGATGCCTAGCCACGTCCAGGCATTGACTCAGGACACTCCCCTGGCCTTTTTCTAAGATCTCCGTTACGCTGGGATTTGCTTTGAAATCGGATGTGGCAGAGTTATAAAGCAAGTTCAATCCTATAAGTTGGCACTGTGGATTTTCTATTGTGAGCAGTTCTTAGATCCATAGCTCTGGACTCTCTTTTGGCCCCTCAGACATCACTTTTCTATTACATAGAAGAATGCCTCCTTACACGTATGCCTGCTCCTAATCTTATCATATTAACATTTTTCTTACTTGAACAGTTAGAATGTGTATATAGAACACTTATGCATATCATTCCTGTTGAAAACTCAGCAATAGTATACATCCTTCTTAGAATAAGTCTTTCTAGCAGGAGACACAAAGTCCCCTCCCCCCCCCAAACTGGTCCATATCTGGCCTCTCCATTCTCATCACTTACCTTCTTTTCCTGAGTCTTGACGCCCCAGTGTTCTTTCTCCCTGAGGGGGAACCACGATCTATTTATTATACACTTCTGTGTCACTGATGTTCTTTGCCATGCATGCAACCATTCTCATTGCATTTGCCTAAGTACTATTCATCTTCCAAAACTAAATGTGGTTGGGGAGGAGTGGTCTGTCTTGGGGATATCTGGAGCCTTCATGGTTTTTCTACTCAAGAGTATAGATCATCTGCCAGAGTTTTACAGGACTTTTAGAGGGGTCCCTTTGTCTCCTGGGTTCCAGCTGACCTTGGAGAGCAAAAGCAAAATATTGTCTATTCTTTTTGCCTATTTTCCTTGGCTTGGATTCCCAAACTTTGATTGTTGAGCACCCAGAAGGACAGTTGTTCTAATACTGATGAGGAAGTCACGGATTTTAGTTTTAACATTTGTATAATACCTGGGCAAAGCTCAGATGAAAACAAGCAGATTCGTAAATGAGTCCTAAAGGCCTCTCCACCATTATACTTTGCATCCTCAGTTGGCTTCACTGACATAATCTTTAACATGTGCTTGGGGCTAATTATTATTGATACTCCTGTATCAGAAGGTAAGACCTATAAAAGTCTCACTCAATATATGCTTAATGAGATCTCATTAAATGTTTACTCAGCTGAACCAAGGCATAATAATACTAACAATTAAAAACATGCCTATATTTCTAAATATTTCCACTCACAATTGATTGCTAAAGTTTAAGTTCTTTGACATTCTTTTTAAAAGAAAGCAAATCCAAAGGTTTTCTTGTAATCATATAACTATAGAATGATTTGAACTTCATTGAACTATGAAAGGCAGTCCCTAATAGCAGGAGCATGACCCATTCCACCATGAATAAAGCAAGAGTATTAGACTCCCAAACCTAAACCGGCCTCAAAAGTAAGCACCAGGGAACAGATCCAGGACCTAGAGAATTCCAAGGAATTCTTGGAGAAATCTTGGAAAAAGATAGGTTGTGAACTTAATTTATTATATTTATTATATATTAATTAATATATTATATTATTTAATTTATTATTTTAGTATTTCCCATAGGAAGCTTTTTTATTAGATTATTTAAATTAGGACTCAAAAGAAAGAGTTTTTCTCTAGAGCATTTTCGTAGTTTGCTTTGGCTGGTGTTCCTCTCCTGCTTCCCTGCCCTGCTACATCTTCCTTATTTTTGAAGTGCATCACATCTGATGCCTGTATATCAATTTGTTCCTTTGTAATCTACCTCATTTTCCTAAAAGCAGCATGTGGAAAGAAAAGAAATTGAGGTTATTTTAGGTTTCTGATTAATTTGTAAGTAAATTGAGATAATTTTTGCCCTTTATTATTCCATATTCCAATTACTTATGAAAATATCAAATGACTTTAGCCAGAGAACAGAATACTTCGGAAGTCCATTTACTGCTTTCATTTACTTTGACATTGATATGGTGGTTGGGGAGGGTTGTCTCTTCTGGTTTTCAAGGAATTACAATGATCACTCCCACAGGAATATATTTTGCCCAACAAAAACTATCGTATGGAAAAGGGGGTTCTTACTCATATTGAGAAAGTCTCTTGATTTAATGAGGAGAACTTGTGAGCTTCTGCTTCAACTCTAGAAATAGGCAAAGATACATGAAGGAGAAAATGGAATCTCTATGGTGACATGGAGGTTTCTGAAAAGTGATTTTATTTGTATATAATAACCTATATTTACATATACAGCCTGTCAGCCTCAGTATGTGTAAAGACTCTAAGAGATGAGTTTTAGCTCTGCCTTGCGTAGAAAAGTACATGTTAGCATAATGGATGAATGAAAGACCTAACAGATCAGTGTTGTCAGTTAAACTGGATGTAATTAATTGATGTATGCGTGAAGATGGAGTGCACTCATCTGCTTCTGAGAAATTGGCTAATTGGGGCTCTGTGTGGGCACAGAATGGGTGCAGGAAATGTTATAATGGACATGATCTCTCAAGAAATCTGCAATGATTCTGTGTTGTCCACCGACTTCAAGTCAGCTCCTCTCTTCCATATATTTCCTGCATAAATTAAACTTGATTGGGGCTTCAGTTCTGTGCACAGTTATAAAAGATACTTATGGAAGATAAAAAGACAATTTAGAGAAAAAATAAAGCTGGTAATAGAGTAGAAGAATTCTCATTGCAAAGTGACTCAAGGGGAAAGCAGTGATGTATAGTAGTTTGTAAATGACAGTGTTCAAAGAAAAAACAAGAATGTAGAATTTTAAATAGTTTCAAAGTTCGGTATTATGTATTATTTTTAATTAATTACTTTATTATGAGTAAGTTTATGCATTTTATGAGCAACTCTTGTGAAGGTGTCCCCATTTCTCTCCACTCTGTCCCCTACCCACTGAGTTCCTTTCTTGGTGCGCATACTGGATCGGTCCATAGGTTAGGGGGTCATGAACTGCACCAGAGGTAGCCAGTTTTTCTTTTTTTCTTCCCCTTTTGTTTGTTGTTGCTGAGGGGGGCAATGTCTCTGGATATTCTTCACCACCAAGCTTACATTCTTTCCACCCCCTCTTCGATTCAGTTCCCTGAGTCATAGTGGGTGAGTTTTAAGTCTGCTTTATTGTTGAGATCTTATGTATCTCTGGATCTTTGCCCTGGGTTGTGATGGGTATCATTGGTGTCTGTCTCCATTGACCTTTCATGGGTTATGTTGTAATGATTTGTCTCCTATTTGTCTCGTCACTTTCTCATAGGTTTCATTTGGGTCCTGTGTGAAGGCCAGGGGTGGTTTGTTTCCTGCCAGGATGTCAGCCATCATCCAATGTCTTGTTGATGGAATTGAGTTGTCCTCTGCTCTCTCACTGCCTTCTGAAAAATACTAACAGAGTCTGGCCTGGGACCCGGGGTCAGTTGGGGGATCATGGGGATCACAGGCTGGTGGGGAGCCAATGCACAGCTCCCTCACCTAGCCTTGCCACCTATGTATTATCTTTATATATGTTAGCTCCTAATGTTTTTTTTTCCATATCAACAATGGGATATTTACCAATTCAATCAATTTCTCCACTTGATCATTTCTATATCTGTAATATCCATGTTTTGAGATTGTAAACAAGGAAAAAGCTGTAGGTGTATACTTTGCATTATTTTGTCACCATGCACATTTTTCTCCCGCATTTGAAATAGCATTTAATGTTGCTAGTTGATATTTCTTTAGAAGAAAGTAGGTTTCATTTCTGCTAGACAAGATAAAGGTTGAAGTCAACGTTGTTTTCTGCTGAGCAAATCCACAAATGCTTCCTCTACTCCAGAACTTTAAAAACTGAGTTGTAGGGAACATAAATGCCTCTGGATGGTTCCTGCCAATGGGTAGCAAGATAAGTGAGATTGAGAAATGCAGACATCATGCCTCCGTCTGTCACATGCTTCAATTTGCCTGGAGTTTGTTCTTTTTGCACTGAACAACCTGCCCTAAGGACATGTCAGTCCTAGAAATAATACCATTGATTAGTTTATATGTTAGTCTCATAACTGAGACTCACCATTCTTTTGATAGAGAGGAAGGTTCAATTTGATTAAAAAGTGTGGGTTAAGAATATCTTAATAAGAACTATTTTTAAGCAATTATTTTAATTGATGTTTTTGTGTCTGATGTTTTATATTGCATTTTGATCATATGTTCTCCCCATTATTCCCCCTTATCGATTCTTATTACCCCTGTAACAGCCATACCACTGTTGCACCAGAGCTAACATCTTCTTCCCTGGTGAGTCGCTATTGTAGAAAGGTAGCGCTATGTGGTATTGTTGGTGACTAGTCTCTGCCAGCAACAGCATAGCTGCTTCAAGCACTATGAAAACCAGCCAACAGGAAGGACACTGTTCAGTTATGTTTAAGATGAAGAGAATTAAACCTGGCTTTCTAGCACACACTAAAATTCTAGCTCTCTGGAGAGTGAGGCGGGAAGACAAAATATGAGGCTACTCTAGGCTAGAGTAGCATTGTTCAAAGAATATACAATAATAGAAATTAGCAACCTATTCTATATACTTCGGGAAACACTGCACCCTCTCAGCAATTTGTTTTCTGACCTCTGTGGTCAGATTACAGATAATGCTGAGGGAGCATTCCTTTTGACAAAATCTCTGTTGAGCCTCTGGGACAAGACCATACAAAAGAAAAATACAATCATTACTTACTATTCCTTGTGGTTACTGGGAAAAAGAACAGGTGGAAAAGTGCTACAAACAGTGTACTATTTATAAATATGTTGCCTTTAAATTTGGCCATTATGAAAACACTGAGAGATATAAGAATGCAGATTCATATATCTGTGCATATACAAATGCATCACTAATGATCATGCAGTGGTTCAGTTCCCATAGTTGATAAGCTCGGTTAATAATCTACAAAATAACTTACATTGTCTTCATTAAGACATTTTATTAAGTGCCTCCTATGTGTCTGGTATTGTGCAGCTAGCTATGTAATAAATCCTTGCAGTAATTCTTCAGGAAACACCTAGTACTTCCATTTTCTAAAGACAAAAATAATTAACACAAACATCACTGTCTGTTCACTATGTAGTGTTAGTAACAATGTCCAAAACTATGGGCTCCAAATTTTCAGGGATTTAAAGCAGAAAACTGTAATCATTCACACTAAACATTTATTAATTTGGCTGAGAGTAAGGTACTGCTGTTAAGTAGAAATTTTGCATATATCATGGAAACACTTATGTGCATCATTTGGTATAATATGACTCTGGTACAAACACACACACACACGCACTCACATACATACCAATACAAATCATATTTTTTTCAATGAGAGCTTTCACTTTGCTAGTATTTATCCACAATGCTCAGCACTGTTACACCTCATGACTTCATCACATTAGCATGAGATAATAGCACTGGGCTCTGTGACAAGCAGATTTTAGATGCAAGTAAATAAATATACCTCAGAGAGTTAAAATTATAGGACAAAGCAATTGACTTGTGTGGAGAGAGTTATTACAAGAGGATCAAGGCGGGTAAAGATGGACAGGCAGCCAGCTTGGTGCAAACATCAAGGCCCCAACTAAGGCTTTAGTGCAACCTGCAAATGGAGACAAGGTGAGTGTGACGTAAGCACAGCAACTGAAGAGGAGAAATGGCAGATGAGGAGAGAAGTGCAAGATGGGAAATAAAGGCAGGGAAGAGATTAGCACAGTGGAACAGGGCAAAATGGTCCTGACCTGACTGAGGAGCTGGCAATAGAGCTTGTGACAAGTGAGGGATCATTGGTGGCCTGGATCTACATTCCTTCCCATTCTGTAGAGGTACAACTATGAACAAAACTGTTACAAGCCAAAGTAAAGAAATATACAGACACATAGGAGGTGGAGCTAGGAAGATCAGGAGTTAAAGACATCCCTGGGCTGCAATGTGAGTTCCAGGTTTGCATGAGACCATATATATGTATGCATGTATGTATGTATGTATGTATGTATGTATGTATGTATGTATATATATATATATATATACATATATATATATATATATAATATATATATATATTTGGAAAGGAGAAACAAGGGAGATAATAATCCTGTCAACTCATCTTGTACAAACCAAATCTCCACACATATTCATCATAAACCAATGTGTATGTTTAAATTTAAAATGCAAACATGTTTCATAAAGAGCATCATTTAAGAAACCAAAGCCCGTGCACTGAGCCTATTATATTCATCTAAGGCAATTTCCTCAGACACTCAAGAGGGAAACAGATTGATGTACTTTTAGAGTTTTCAGCTGGTTGCTTTTCAGTAAAGGCTGAATATATTGACATTTTTTGTTTTTTTATTTACTCTTTTAAATTAGTACAATTTAACCATCACCACTGGTCTGGCAGGAAAAGGTAAAATGTAAAAATAGACAGCTCTATAATTTGGCTTTTAAATGGCTTTATATATTTCTATGCTATGTACGATATGTAACAGATTGTGATAAGAGAATCAGATATAATCAAATTGCAGCCTTACAAACCCAGCAAATATCATGAAGCAGCTCCCCTCTTCTGATTCAGAGGGTGGGACATCCCTGTCGTTCTCTGCATTTTCTCCCTAAGAGCTTATCACCACCAACACTTTGGTGGCATTGCTCCTCTGTTACTAGTGTGACTGTCCCACAATAACTTTTTGCCTGTATTTGTCATTGATTTTCTGCTCTAGAGGCAATCAATTTGAATGGTTTGAGGTATGAAATGTATGGTTTTGTACAGCAGTGTCTCAGTTCACATGACAAAGTAAAAGTCACTTCCTAAGGTAGAAAGCATAAAGCCCTCAGACTCCATTCAGGCTCAAGTGGCTCTTACATAATTTGTTTTGTTTCTCTAAACCTTAGTGTTTTGCATGTGCTGAGGGAGGAGGCATGGCCCACTGTTGTATGTAAGCATCACTACAATTAAGCTCTGCAGGTTTTCCTGTCTGAGAAGATCCTGAGACTGACAGTTGCTTATTTTACTATGGCAGGTGGAAGCTTGGGTGGGGGCTCACAGGTTCACCCAATTATCTGCCAACATGTCTTTTTCATTATTCGTTAACAGAGATTATTTTAGAGTGAAAGGAGGTGCTTTACTGTTTGTTTTGGATTGTTGTTTCGTTTTGACAAACACGTTTAGCTTTTATTCTTCTTTAATTTTGAATTGCAATTCTTATTTACCCTCCTAGTCACAGAATTTATTTTACAGAGCATTCCAGAAGTGGGAATAGTATTGTGCCAGTAGGGGGCGCTCTTATCATGCCTATTATAAGGGTTGACAAAAGTTAATATTGTGGGTTTGTATATGTAAGGGTGGAGCTGTTTTAACATTGAAGCCATAGAGATTATGCTTTGGAATGGGATTTATTTACTCTTGCTGGAAAGTTGAAGTAGTTGTGAGTTTGAACATCAGCAGCAGTTGAAATAGCTGTGGTCAAAATAGTCAGAAAACTAAAATGTTGAGGTTTGAAAGTATAGTGCAAGATTCCTTTGCTGAGAAGTGTTATCAAAATTGCTTCTCCCCTGGTAGTGGGCACAGCACCAGGTCTGCAAGGTTTTAGTGTTTGTCTTAGGACTGTAGGTCCATGGCAACAAGGCAAGTCTGAAGAGAGTGTCAGTGGACCTGAAGTTGTCCTGGTTTTTCTGATAAATGTCTCCACATAATTTATACTTGTGGGACATTTTGTTTCTCACTAGCTTGGCATCACGTGGAGTCTCAGAGGCTCTATGTCTGGATTTCTTATTTGACTGTGTCAGTTAGGAATCAGAGATGGGCTGTTCTCTACCTTCTCTTCTTTTTCT
The DNA here is from genome assembly GCA_004024765.1 of Zapus hudsonius. NCBI lineage: Eukaryota > Metazoa > Chordata > Mammalia > Rodentia > Dipodidae > Zapus > Zapus hudsonius. Next base: position 255,141 of record PVHP010000021.1, on the reverse strand, counting down.
TAAACTGTATTTATTTGTTTCTTTGATTTATTTATTTATTTATTTATTTATTTATTTATTTATTTATTTATTTATTTGAGAGAGACACAGAGATAAAGAGGCAGACAGAGAGATAGAAAGAATGAATGCACCAGGGCCTCCTACCACTGCAAATGAACTCCAGATGCATGCACCACTTTGTGCATCTGGCCTTACATGGGTACTGGAGAATCAAACCTGGGCCATCAGGCTTTGCAAGCCAGTGGCTTTAACCAATGAGAAATTTCTTCAGCCCTTCCTTTTCTTCTTGAAGGTGGTTAAGACTCTTCCTTGAGGTGTCAGAAAGCTGCAAAATATCATCGGTAATTTTGGAATATCTAGAATGGGGGCAGCAAGCACCTCTTCTACAATGTTGTATTTTTCTCCTCTCCCAGCATGTAATATGCCTGCAGAAAATGAAAAAGAATAGCCGAATTCTATGTTCTTTTCATTGAGCAATCTTCTAATGGCAGGCACTGAATGAAAAACCATAGATTAAAAAAAGAAAAGAAAAAGAGATGTGGAAGACTCAGCTCTGCCCACAACGAGCTGGTGATCTTGGGATCTTAGCATCTATTGTTCTGAGGAAAGTGTGGTTCCAAGGCTGTGTTCCTCATGAGAACAGAAGAACCCAGTCATCTCTAGACAGCTCACATGGCTGACTTTCAGATCATCACTGACTCAGGCCAGCTGACTAATTGCTTACATTATGTCTAGCGAATCTGAAAGTCGCTGAATCTGAAAGAGTGTGATGCCTGCATTTGGAAGGACATTAATTAAGAAATCACTTATGTCATAGAATTTTCATCTAAATTAAGTTCGCTGGGAACCCCAGTGTAAGAGTGGAGGGTACAGGGGAGAAGAATGCAAGGTGAAGGAGAAGAGATGGAGAGATGGTCAATGCTCCCAGGCATGTACTGTTTCCTCAGGGTGAGCTCCACAATCGTCTAGCGATTTTCTACCAGTAGCATAGCTGCCTAGGGTTGAGGAGCCTTTAGCATGACAGAGTGATGACCCTCGCCTGGATCTTCAATTTTAAGAGCTCTTGGCTTCCCACCATGGGAAGCTCCTCTCTTCTGGCTTTCCTCAGCCCACACTTTCTTCTTGGTCAGGGTGACTCCTGCCTGCTCCCACTCCATTGTTCCAAGGCCATGACATCATTGTTGCTGCAGACGCCTCTTTCTGTTTCCTCTCATATCATCTTTTTCTTGGCTTGGATTTACTAAAAGGCTATTCTGCGGACACTCTTGTTTAGAGAAGACTGACCCCAGAAGTGTGCAGTCTGATAGTACAGACTCAGATAGATAGATAGACGCTCATGGCATCAACATCGGAGCTTCTCACTGTCACAGGCACCTCTCCCAGGCCTTTGTGACTGACTGTGTGCTGGTCATGTAACTTTCTTTTCCTAAGAAAAGACTCCTACACGGTGTAAGCTCAGGTTCATGGGGATTTAGATCTGCCTTGGCCATGAATTTTTAGTATTCAGGTCTTTGGTTCAATTACATTTACTTTTCATGTTACTGTTACCTATGGTTCCTCAGGTAAATTGATACCTGCTTGTTCCTTCATTAATGAATAGCTTTAATATACTTGTTTTTCCCCCAGTCCAGCATTGTACTAGAAGTTAGGCTACCTAGAAGACCTTGATGGATTTTTTAAATAATTCTTATAGAATGGCATCTTAAGTCTTTCAGTAGTCTACATATCACAATATAGACTTTACTGGAATATGCTTACCAAATTGAGTAGTATTTGAACCAAAGAAAATGGTGTTACATAACCATTAAGATTTACTCATCAGCTCTTATCTCAGCCTCAGCTGACTTTGAAATCAAGCTCTATGACATCTATTGGGTAATTCTCTTCAGTTACACTTACCTAGGGTTCTTGTTCCCAAATACACACACACACACACACACACACACACACACACACACACACACACACACATTTGCTCCATCTCAGAAATCGAAGGCTCTCAATATTCGGAAAGCAGTTTGAACAACTTGAACTTAGTGTGATGTCTCACGTCTGCCATGTCAGCACTCATGAGGCTGAGGCAGGAGGATTATAAATCAAAGCTCTTCTGGGCTAACAGCAAGACCCAGCCTCAAAAGAAAACAAACAGAAAGTTCTCCCATTGTCTAGACAGTAATATCACTATGGAAAATACCCTGTAGCAGCTAAGCCTCTGGCAGTCTGTAAAATCTGCCTCGAGCTTTGCTGGTGGCAATGGGGACCTGATAAGTGTTACTGTCTCATTTGGTATGGACTCAGACAAACATAATTTTGAATCCTTGGTTCAGATTTATAAGTCTCTAAACATTGACTTAGCAAATGATAGTCATTCATTCAACAGTTTATGTACCAGGCATAAGCTTGGTTCCTGGGGATATGGATGTGAACAAACCAGTGGCCATATTATCACGTTATTGAAGAGCAGGACAGAGAGGTGAGAGGTGTTGAGAGATGGGGAAAGACCACTTAGGGAGAGATTTACAAAATTTCACTCCCAAGCAGTCAGGGGAGGCCAAGGCTCAGAGAGACCGCTACAACAGTTGATTGTTTTTACTAAATTTCATTAGATGCGGGGTCCATCCAGGAGGCATGTTATACGGATGGCAATCAACTGAAGATAAAGTCATTAAAATTAAGTTTTAGGTTATTCTTTTGGGCGTCGTGAGCATAGGAAAAGTAGCACATTCAGTTCCCAGAACCGCAGCTTCATCAGAAGGCTGAGTCATGATGAACTAAAGGGACTGTGTTTTAATGAACCAATCTGGTTACGGTAGCTCATCTGTGCTCACAGCAGACTGCCTGGGGAGCTGGAGACAATCTATTTTTCAAATGAAATATTAGTTCCTGATGCCATCCTTGGGTCTTGATTCCCCTCACAACTCTCAGAGCTCAGCTCCTTCCTACATGCACTCTTGCTTTACTGTTTTCCTCAAGTACAAATAGAAGGAGCACAGGGCAGTCTCTGCGGAGGTGATGATTCCCCACTTGGCATTTGTTAACAAATCAGCACCACAGATGTTTCCTAGGTATGTACTAGGTATCTACCCAATGGGCTAGAAAAGAATCTTTATCAAATATTCTCTTGTCCTTGAGGACTTTGGGGCTAGTGAAGACCTGTACACATGAAATCTTAGCTCAAAGGTGTGGTGTGCTCCTCATGCAGAAAAGTAAAAATAATTCATCACAGGAGCTACCGTTAGAAAAATTTTGAAAATGAGGAGGGCTATGAGATAAGCTTCAACAGACAACTTAGGGCTTGAATAATTTGACATTTTAAAAAATTTTATTCGTGTGTGTGTGTGTGTGTGTGTGTGTGTGTGTGTGTGTCCAGACACAGGCACCATTTGGGGTCTGGCTTTACATCATGCTGGGGAGTTGAACCCAGATCAGCAGGATTTGCAAACAAGTACTTTTAAACACTGGGTCATCTCTCCGACCCCAAATTTGCCATTTTATCTTTTTCCAATGTGCTTTTGTCTTAAAATTCACAAGGTAAAGACTTCCTATTGGCAGACGAATGATACATAATTATTTCCATTGTTTGATTCAGCAGATCATTTTATGAGGAATTTTGTTCATTTTTCTTAGCTCTAAGAGAATATTCAGCTATTCAGTGCTTAGCCTTAAGTCAGCTATCGACTCTAAACGTGTTACTGTGCTGAATAATGGATTCTGGTGTCCACAGATGGTAGTGGAGACAACATAGAGGCCAGAAAAATAGAAAAGAATCCAGGAGACGGTCAAAGAAGGCTTTGGGAAGGAGAGTACGGGGGAGTTTAATTAGATGCACAGAAGGAGGAAGGAATGGGGCTGGGTGGAAGGGATATAAGAAGAGACAACCAAATCTAAGTGTGTATGAAATGACACAAGGCAAACTCTCAGTTATGTACCTATGTTGATGTATGTAGGTAAGTAGATATAATGATGTTTTTTCCAAAGTAGGGTCTCACTCTAGCCCAGGCTGACCTGAACTTCACAATGTAGCCTCTCAAGTTGGCCACAAACTCATGGTGATCCTCTACCTCTGCCTCCCAAGTGCTGGGACTAAAGGTGTGCACCTCCATACCCCACATATCATGGTATGTTTAAAAGACATTGGAAAGCTTGTTTTTAGCATTGTCAGTATAACCATGAGCAGTTGTTAGCATTTGTATATTCTGATGTGAATATCTTAAAGTAGATTTGAGTAAATTATCATCTGAGTATCATATAATATTTTAAATGTTTTTTCATAATCATCAAATATGTCAGGCAATATGATTGGCAAATATCAACTTTATATAATGTTTATATTGAAAATTCATAAAAATCTAGATTCAGTCTGGAGAGATGGCTTACTGGTTAAGGCATTTGCCTGCAAAGCAGAAAGACCAGAGTTTGATTCCTCAGTACCCACGTAAAGCCAGATGCACAATGTGGCACATGTGTCTGGAGTTCCTTTGCAGTGGCTGGAGGCCCTGGTGTGCCCATTCTCTGTCTACCTCTTTCTTTCTCTCACTTTCTCTCAAATAGACAAATATTTTTTTAAAAAAATCTAAATGTACAAAGAATACAAAATATAGTGGAGATACAATATCAAAAACAACTTTCACCTTCATGAAACTATAATCACACTAGAAGAATAATGCCATCATTAAAGGTTTTTTTTCTAAATGTCTGTGTTTCACTTTTTCTTACAGACCCAGTGTATATTATTTTTTGTTGTTTTATTGTTCAGTTGGCATTTAAACAGATATGGTGTGACTGTTGAAGTTGGTCTTATAGCATACCCTTGCTTAGCCCTCACTGCCTTAGCGTGCAGGAAGCAGAATCATTCGGTGTGGATCCTGCCTCTAAAGGAAGGACCAGGGCCACAGGGAGGCAAGCTGGAATTAGGAAAGGCCAGTCGACCAAGAGGAAGTGACACAGAAAGACCAGGCAGTGTGGGGCAGCATGGCATTTGCAGGCAACAACAGATGGTTTAGCATGGCGAGACTGTAAAGTAGAAGAGGAAGGGTTCAGATGATGCTAAAAAGTGATTTTAAGACAGATGATGATGAATTCTTCTCATTCCTATTATTGAAGATTTTATCTGTTTAGCTTTGTTGTGTGGCTTTTTTTCCCATACTAGGTAATTTTCTATGTACTTTTTAGTCAAGTGTACTTTTACTAAATTTTGAGAGAACAGCAGGAACACATGACTCAAGCACAAACAAGTGTCATCGTGATTTCTACTGTTTGTGAGTTAATAATTTACCCTTTTCAGACAAAATATGAAAACCAAAAGGGCACTGAAATGCATTTACTTTGATTGAAACTTTCACACAAGTACATATTTGAGCACAATCCCTTCCCAACACCTTCTTCTGTCTCTATATCTCTACCCCCCCTCTAATGAAGCACTCCTTCCTCCTGACTTTATTTCTGCACTTCTTAAAGGCAGGTTTTTTCACTCTACAGTCCAGCCCATCCTCCAGCTTGACATCTTCTTGCATTAGCCTCTGTACTGCTGAGACTATAGTCATAAACCACCATGCCTAGCCTCTACATATATTTTATTTTCATTGGGTTTGGCACAATCATATTTAATGCATATAACCATCTAATGCTTTTTAAATTAAGTTTCATAACCTTTCCTTATTTAATGCAGACAACAACCCAAGTAATAGGCATTTCTGTCTCCATTTTACAGCCAAGAAAATTGAGAGTCTGAAACAAAACATACAAACAAACAAAAACTTGCCCTAAATTTTGTTTACTAAGAGACAAAAATCAAGATTTGTCAATGGGCATGTTAAACACAAAAGTGAATGCTATGTATTATGACATCATTTTGCCATTTCTCTTCCTCAGGTGTCATGTATATCACATTTGAGATGAAGCACCTTCAATTCTAAAGGAGTTTTAAAATTTTCATCAAATGATCACAAGTTTCGGGTAGGCAGAGTTAACGCTGACTTCACTATATCACAACATTCATTCTGAATATTCTAAAGGCTACCATGGAAATATTTTGCAACCATCTTATCTACCAATTTCTACACAAACTACATTCCAGTCCATTAATCCTAAAATTATATTACAAAAACAAATGGGGCTATTATAAAGTCTCAAAGTGAGACACAGGTTTCAGTCATGACCTTACGAATAATAAGTTAACATCTCTCAACTTTAATTCCTTCTCTCTGAAATAAACAGCTTGCTCTAACAACTTCAAGTATCCCTTTGCATGCGCTCAAGGGTCTAGCTGTCTTTGAAATAAAGAACACCTAATTCTATATATATACTATATGCTGGCTTAGAAGTGAGAGAACACTTGAGGTGTGATTATCTTATCACTGCCAAATTCAAAATCAGATTGAAGACCTGTGATGTTTGTGTTATTTTTAAGAACTCTCAAGGCCTCAATCTTCCTGGAATAAGTAGGATTTGTTACTGGTGTGATATACCCAAGTTGATAAACAGGAACATGTTCTTTAACAAGGTGCCAGTTTGTTTAGTTTTTAAATCAATAGACACAAGAGAATCAAGATTCACTATCAACTGGAGTGGGGTGATTTGTTATATGATAAGGCAAGAAGCTGTGGGGATTAAAGGTCTAGACTCGGTGGGTTCAAATCCTGGTGCTTCTGCTTCCTTTAAATGTTTTACAGAGCTGAATTCCATTCTACACACCTCAGTTTTCTCATCTGTGAAATATGTTCTGATTCATAGAATTGTTGTGAGAACTAAATTTGTTAATGTGTGCACTGTACCTAGAAGAGTTTCTGGGCAAACTTAAATATTCATTTACTGCTCATTGTTACTGATATTTTTGATAAGATACCATTTTTTAAAAAATTAAAACTATAGAAGAATTGAACACAATAAGTTTGAAGAAAATCTCTGAGAGCAAGTGATTTGGTATTTTTTTTCTTTGCCAGATGTGCTGCCGATGTGATATAGCTGCAAATCTTGGATTAGGCTGTCCAGTAGATATTTGTCAAATAAGCAGGTCACAGGTTGAAAGTTCCATCGTGTTGTTTTCTTTTTCAAAACTTTATAAACTTTATTCCATATTTTATTATTTCTTAAGTTCAAGAGAATTAAGCCCTGTGCTATACATCAGGTAAAGTAAATAGCATCTTTAATGCTATTTCACTCACATGCACTCCTCTGCTATGCTGAGCAGGAATAATTCACAATTTAAAATATTTTTTTATGGAAACAAATGTTAGGTTGCATTATTTTTAGAGTAGAAGCACCAGACTTCTACTTGTTTGGATGCTTCATAGGTCTTGGCAGTTCGCTTTGTTACCGCAGCAGCTGTATTGATCCAGCTGTTGCTGTTGCTACTTGAGCAGCTGCTGGGCAGCATTGCCAACTGCCTCAGATGGTTTTAAACTGATTCCAGAAAGAAAAATCCACCCATGAATTCCCGAAATGCTTACAAGCCTCCCTGCTTTATCCAGTTGCAAGTTGTGACCTAGAACCATGGATTCCAAATTCAGCAACCCTATGCTTCTGGATAAAAATCAACACTTATTTCAGATAGCGTAAGTTTGGAAAACATTTCATATCCACTCCTAGATTTAGGGATAATACTTTGGAATTAAAGCTATGCTAACCAGGTGTTTACAAGGGTCTATATCAATCTTTATATTGTTATCTAATAACTCATGCTTTCTTCTTTGGTACAATTTCCCTACATAGACGCTATTCCCAAGACACTATTGCTCTTCCAGAGTGACAAGGACAGGTACTTTAGTTAATGAAATTAAATTATTCCTCCCCGTAGGCAGTAAATCAAAAATATTGATGAGCCTGGCACACTCCTTTAGTTCCCGCACTGGGGAGGCAGAGGTAGGAGAATCACCAAAAGTTCGAGGCCATCCTGAGACTACATAGTGGATTCCAGGTCAACCTGGGCTAGAGCGAGACCCTACCTCAAAAAACCAAAAAAAAAAAAAAAGTGGTGATATTTAAGGTGCTTACCTCGAGCTTTATATTATGTTCTTTATGGTTGTCTGAATGAATGATTTCATTGGAAGCAGAACTTGGAAAACAAAAGAAGGTAAAAGGACATATAATGTATAACACCAGACCCTAGTAGCTCTTGCCTGGGAAGATAAAACCATCTATATGTATAGAAATATTTGTGTGTTTAATTTAACTTTCTCAAAAAGAGTTTACAAAACCTGCCTAAAAATCTTGCAGACTTTTAAGACTTTTTCTGACCAAAATTCAGTGCTAAATAGACCTGTTAGATATGGGGAAGATGTCTTCTGAAGGAGGGGCTTGGAGATCAGCTGTGTACAGACTGTAGCCAGCAGTGTGTCCAGCCTCAAGAGAACACATGTGTGTTTCTTTACCAGTGTGGAGAGGAAACCCAATCAGAAATCAAGCACACCCTGGAGACCACCTTGACAGGAGCAGATAAAAGAGACAGAAGAGAAACCAGACAACAGAACAGCTTTTAAGGACGGAGATGCTCTTAAAGTGTAGATGGCTTTATTGGAAAAGAAGTGTCACTTTCTCTGTTGCCCTCAAATAAATGAAATAAATGGCAAAGTTCATGAAGGGTGGCACGAAGTCCAACCTGTGGTCTTCATAGGAGATACAGGCATCAAACTAGTTTCTAAAAATCTCACTGGTCTTCATCTGTGGAATTTCAGGAGTGGATATCAGTGATATCCATGACAGAAATTTAAATTAGCATGCTTACTGCCTTGATGTCAAAAGTGAAGTGTTCTTGGCATCATTAAGTCCTTGCACACACCTGCTTCTCAATCACAACGACTTCACACTTATGTGAAGCTCAGTAATCAAGGTGGCACTACCTACTGCTGACAGCAGTGCATGGTGTTAGCTATGATTCAGTTCCCTCAGCACTCTGCACATCATTTCTGGGTGCAGAAAGTCAGAAGTTCTAGTTACACACACTGAAACCCAACTCTGCCATGTTAGGCCCCTTTCTCTCAGCCTGACTCATCCAGTCACAGATTCCCAAACAAACTATTTTCCCCATTTTCAAAAGCAGCCATATCTCTAACCAAAAAATAAAAATGGTTTCATGGAGTTATCATTGCTTTGAATTTCTTCTGCCTTCAAGCTGACAATAGCATCACTGCCTTGCTCTCTCCTCCTCACCATGGAAGGAAAAAAGCTGTTTTTGATAAAATTATATATTTAATGAAAAACCCATTTTATGTTGATTTACTGGTTGAACGTGGGCCAGCATTCCTGGGGAGTTCTGTCTGGGCATTAGCCATCTCATGCATATTTGAAAGGCATAACTCCTTTAACCCCTCTTCCAGTGCTCGAATTTCGAGTTGGTAGCTATGGTAGGTCAGCATCTTTCAAAACAGAAAGCAAAACAGTGTCTAAGCCCATACTGCCCACTTTTCATACCACAGGTGTTTTTTTTTTTCCCCAAGAAATTTAGGAATGGTAAATCAACAGATATCAGCTGTCATCGCATTATGTTTTAATGCTGATTTTAAACAATCTGATTAGAATGCCACATTGTGGTCAAAATATATGATAGTCACCTGTTTAATAATTTTTGGTCTGTCACAGAGAGTATAGCGTCAAGTAGCACCTGATCATTGACCCACATTGGAGACTGTGCATAGAAATGGCAGCACATTAACACACCTGCATTAGGAATTGGATATGAACCAATAAATTGCTGATGTGGAAGTATAGATAATAAGGAAAGCTGTAGGAAAATCATCTGAAGAAATGATTCTTGTTGGAGTCAACCTCTCATTGTTGCACAAAGAACCTGACCAAAGCAGCTCCTGGAGGAATGGTTTTATTTTGGCTTATAGACTCGAGGGGAGACTCCATCCTGGCAGGGAAAATGATGGCATGAGCAGAGGGTGGACATCACCTCCACCACAGCACTGCAAACAGTGGCAGAAAGGTGTGCCAGACACTGTCAAGGGGAAGCTGTCTGTGTCCCCTATAAGCCTGCCCTCAAGAACACACCCCCAATAAGGTTCTGATTCAAAAGTGCCATCAGTTGGATATCAAGCATTCAGAATATATACATTTCTGAGGGACAACTGGATCAAACCAAAACAGTTCTAATTATTTTTAAATGCTGTCATCATTATATCGTGCTGCATAAGGTGAATTCAAATGATTAACAAGGGTTTGCATTTATAAATATATAAAGCCAACCATTGTGGTTCAAGCCTATAATTCCAACTATTTGAGAGGTTGAGGCAGAAGGGTTACAAACTCAAAGCTAGCCTGGGTAAGTTAATGAGAATCTCCCTCAAAAAAAAGGGGGGGGAAAACTCTTTATAAAGCACTAGGTATAAAGCTCAGTGGTAAAATGCTTGCCTAACATGTATGAGGTCAAGAGACATTCTCCAGTACTGCAACAAAAGTATATTAGTATACAATTTCTTTTAAACTCTTCCTCATATCTAAAATATATCTTAATAAAGGGCTAATGTATTTCTTGAGCAATTAAACTAGCTCAGCAGTTAAGGTGCTTGCCTGCAATGCCTAATGATCCAGGGTCGATTTCCCAGTACCCAGATGAACAAAGTGGCCACAATCCACTTTTGCAGTGGCCCTATGCTCTGGCTTGCTTGCTCTCTCTCTCTCTCTCTCTCTCTCTCTCTCTCTCTCTCTCTCTCTCTCTCTCTCTCTCTCTCCAACTATACCCTTAAAATGCATAATATTTTAAAATAGTTTTAAGTGCAGGTGGCTCACCAATTTGGCTGGTCTAGCTAGGAGCTTGCCCTGCTGTCTCCACTAGTCAAGTGGATTACTGGCAGGGAGCCATGCCCACCTACCATTTATGTGGGTGCTGGGGACCTGAACTCACTCCTCACTCTTGTGTGGCAAGCATTCTATCTACTGAGCTATTTCCCAAACTCTATTAACATCAAATTAAATACATCAGTCCCCGAATCTTAGTGTTCTAATGAAAACTGACCTATGACCAGTTTATCTTTCTTGTGCTAATGTAAAGCTTTTACTAGTTATATACTAGTATATTCATGTTTGCTAATCATAGTATAAGTCAAATTTCACATTCCATAACCTCCAACATATAAAAACAATGGCCTGTAGGCTATTTCAATGGTTTCTTAAAAATACATATTAAACAATTAAGAATTGCCAATTGACTTAAACCAGATGTCCTTAATAGAGCAAATGATGCTGAGCTGAGAAATAATTTTTCAGTGACAAAATTGGAAATCTATGCTTGCTTTTGTTAAAATGGATGGTCTTCTCTATAATATAAATGTACATAACACAAAATACTTGGTGATTTAGTATGTGCTGGCATAATGCTACTTCGTGCATAAACATTTTGTTTGATAGTTTTTACGGCCGTGAATTTGAAGTTTTGTAATTGCTATGTGTGACTCTGTTCCCTTGAGGCCACTCGTTGATTGTAGAGTAGCATCAAACCTTTTTGCAGGACGCTATTATTTTACATGATGTCTTGGTTTCTGGCTTGCTGAACTACCCTCCATGAGGTTAAAATGAGTACAGTCGCAATCAGATACAAAACCTTTCTAATTTAGTGCTGACATTGGTCCTCTAAAAACGGTGTATCTGCATAAATAAAAGAGCCTATGGATGGTGAAACTTTTTGCCTGGGTGGATGCAAACACATGTCTAATTACCCCAGATAGGCTGAGATGACAGACCAAAGTAGGATTGTATCAAAACGAGTTTTGGTGAATGAATGAGTTCATTGAAGTCCCTTGCAGAGCAGGATGAGGGGTTGTTACTGGAACAATGGATAACCCCAAGGCAGTGGCATCACTGAAAAGCCCACCCAGCATGGTGATTCATGGAAACTCTGTCTCCAGAGCTCACCGCACAACCAACAGGCAGTGCAGCTGGTTGGAGAGTCTCCTAAACAGTTGGTTTCTCCTTATATATTGTTAGGGTGGAGTCTTGCAATCTTTTTTTCCAGACTTGTTGACTTCCTGAGTCTCCTGAGCTTCCAGTCTCCCCAAAGGAGGGAATGTTTCAATTTGGAAAAAATTGCTATACAACAGATGGTTTTCCTGTCTGTATGCAAGCCTTGAATCTAGTATTCAAAATTGAAAAGCCAAATCCTTGCATGACTATCCACCCCAGTGTTGTTCTGAGCCAGCCATTATGGATCACTGAGTAAAGCATACAATTAAAATAGACAGCAACCCTGGGACTCTCAGGCTGTGCATATGGATGGATGTACCTTCTTTTGTGGGTGACACATGCATCTTCAGGGTGCTACTTCTTGATTGCTTTATGGAACCTCTAGCCTCCTCCCTCCCCCAATACATCATTCTCAACCACTCTGTGAAAGCCCTTAAGGAAACAAGGCTGGGCAAATGCCACATCCCTAAAACCCTCTGAGGGAAGACTAAACATACTCTCCCAACCCCACACACACACCATGTATCCTCTCTCAAAGATATCAACTCCAAGTGCCAGAGAAAAGTGTCCCACAGTAATTTACCAAAGTTTCTATTTACACTCTGGTATGCAAGGCTAAACTTGGAAATTAACACCTATCATTTCTATTCTATGTTCCTGTTCAAAATAAAGATATACACAATAACAAAAAGAAACCCTGTCTAATTTTTGCCTAGAGTTCTTTGAAAAGCATATTTGCTCCTAGTCTTGGGTCTTGATGTCTCAAAATTCACTTGTAAATATGGAAATCGCAATTTTTAAACACTTTCCAATATAGCAGCTAAAATGACCATCTGAAATGTAACAGACCTGGTGGTTCTCAAAGTTGCTACACATTGGGAATCACTAAGACAGTTTAAAAGTGAAACTGATGCTGGCATTCTTAGACACGTAATGCATTGTTTCTCCAAGATTTAACTCAAAGGAAATACTATTGTGAGACCCATGTCATCCTCAACTTTCTAAATAGAATGAAAATGCAAACTTGGCATGCTGATTCCAGCCTTTTTTCCAAGGCTGTGCAATGATGAGCACTTGTAACTCAAGGCAAAGCTGGCAGGAGAAACAAGGCAGGAAGGAGAATTTCACCACCACCCTTTCTTTGCTCATTGTCTAGAGGTCGCAGTAGGAGTGAGTGTTAAACTGTGAAGTGTTTTGTGCATGGACCTTAGGGATGAGATACTTAGGGAATGTGACTCAAGCCAGAGGAGAACTGAGAGGAAAGCATGCAGTGCAAGGGTGAATATTGCTGGCCCTTAGTGCTCTGGAGTAATTGTGCACTACACCATCAGCAAGCATCAAGTGATGCCTTTGTTTCTGCTTCATAGACTTGCTTCTTAAACATTGTAAATAGCATCAACAGCACTGTATTGCACTGAGCAGGTGAATGTCCAAAGATGCTGAAACAAATGAACTCTGGTGGTTTCACAACTGGTTTGTATTTCAGGGTCATGCCTGTTTCTTGACTACTCAAGAGTTTTGATTTGTTTTTTGGCAACTGTAACCCTATGGTTTATTGTTAAAGATAGCAGTTCCCATTGACACTGTCTTGTTAGTACTGTTAGTGTGTTTTCATCTTGTGTGTGTATGTGTAGGCATGTGTAGATGTATACAATGTGTTTGTGTATTGGCGTGTGTGTATCGCAGTTCACAAGTATATGGACTTCTGAAGACAAACCTCAGGATAATTGCCCTCTCCTGCTTTGCTTTGAGGCAGGCTCTCCCTTGCTTTTGTTTGGCCTTTTGTGTGTGTCAGCCTAGCAGCCCTTGAGCCTCAGATTCTCCTGGCTCCACTTCCCATTGCATGTAGGCTTTTTGCAGTCATTGACACGTATGTCCCTTTGCATCCTATTTTACATGCGTGCTGGGGAATCAAACTAATGCTGGCAGGCTTGAAAAAAAAGTGCCTTTTACTGCTGAGCTACCCTCCTTGATTATATTTTTGAAAAGATACAATACTGAATTCCCATAGAATAAAAAATATACACTTGAAAAAATGTTAAGAAAAAAGTGTTTTATTAGGTCAGTTGTTAACTTTTTATATTATTTTCAACTATGTGTAGCTGAAGATAGTTATCACAAGTGGAAGTATTAACATCTGTTGTTAATGGTGACCAGTTACACAATGTAGGTGTCAGAGCTTTGAATGAAATTATTCTGCGATAGATCTTCTGGACCAGTGACAAGGTAAACTACACACGGAGAAGAAGCTAGAAGTAGTTATTCTCAAGGCTGCACCGTAGTTTATTGTTGGATCAGGTGTTCAACAACAGGCGAATCAACTTCTGATGGTGTGAACACATGTGGCCGTGAGTTAAGGATGGAATTGGGATCATACGATTCTGCCTGTGGTATTTGAGCTTCCAACATATTATAGCACAAATTATTCACTACTGTTCAGGGACGATAGTATATTCATTAATGTCATTACTGGAAACTTCAGTTTAGTGTAAAATTTTCTGGTGTCCTATGAAAGAAATTCACAAATGAAACCCACACACTTTAATGTGAAAGGCAATGGTTAAAACAAATTCCAGCTTCTGTTTCCTTTCTTCTAAGTTTAAACTCCATTGCTTCAGATGTCACCCACCCCCACACACACACCATACACACAGCCAAACATTTAAGTTCCTAAAGCACAGATCTCTGCTATAGAAAAGACCAAGAGAAATCGGAAGGTTAGACCAAGTCTAAGTGGCACTGTTTCTTTCAAGCTTCCTTCCTCTGTGCTCTCTGGGCTAGTCTCTCCTTGTATACACACACACTCATGCCTACATTTGAAGGCAAAAGAGCACTGCTTCTTTTGAGCAAATTGAATTGTAAAAGACAAAACAAGATGTTGACATGAAACTCAAATATACTCATCAGACTAGGAAGTGCTTCTGGTGAAAGCTTTCACGGGGTGTCATTGTAAAGGACACACAGTCTTCTTCCTCTCAGAACCCTTTCCTGGAACTCCTAGAGCTCCTAACCACCCTAAACTCAAGAGACAATGAGCAGAAGTTCAAGGCAAAATTAAAGGCCTGAAAACTGGAGTCACTAAAAGATCTCTGTTTTGTGATCCAGAGAAATGGGAGGAAAATAAGCCATTCTCTGCTTCTATGTCTCCTCTCTTTGTGGTTTTCTTTTCATTCTCAAAAAACTGGAAATTTTGTGGGTCTTAGGGACCTCCTGGACACAGAAGATAGTCTAAAAATACATTTGTTTAGATGTTTTAAAAGCCATCCATTTTTTTTGAAATCTTCTTTAGCAGTAATCTGTTACATGAAGCTGTGATAATTTGGCTTTCAGCAGTAACAACTAGTAATGCCAAAAATGAATCATAAATAAAGTCTAGACAATTAAGGGCTCCCCCTCACATGTGGTGGTTTTATTTCAGAGGCAGCCAGCAGATGTTTTGTGTAACCTGCACTCTTGCTGGCCAGATTAATTTTGTACCATGCTTTCACTCCATAATGCCTGGGAAAAAAAAGACAAATTGTAAATGCATCCTTTGGCCATTTGAATTTTCTCAGATCCCTCTCAATAGCATTCTTAAATATTAACAAAGAGTAAACTGTCTTTTGCAAAGTCCTTCTGATTGGGACTTACCACACAGCTCTACACAGCCAAGAAGATCACAGGCAGAGCATGAATACACCAGAGATGTTCTTCAATTGTCAGGATTCCTTAACATGTTAAGTGGATGAAGGAAAACGCAAAGAGGCACAGGCCTAGGGGAACAGAAATCTCATCTGCCCATAGACTGTCAATCAAGCATATGATTACAGTTTCTGACACCTCATCTTCTGCTTGTCTGGTATTCATACTGCAGTGGAAATGGAAACCTTTCAGGTCTACCTCCTCTTCAGAATGCAGGTTGCATTTGGATGCATAGCCTTGCTGCTTTTCCAAATGGAAGAGCAACAGGATCATGCAAATCGGATTTTGCATTGCTGCTAAGGAAAAGAACAGAAAGGCTAGTGGAGCTTGTCCTTGGAATGGGGCTCTAACTGATACTCCATGCAGTCTAACCGTAAGCATTAGGGAACCATGATTGAGCTTTCCACTCATGACAAGCAATTCTTCTAAGCTTCATAGACAGGCTTTCCTTAATGGAGGAACCGGCATTGCCAATGAACTCGTATTCGTCCATTCATTCTAGAACTTTTCATCATAATGTGGTTTATTATATTAAGATGTATATCACAAGCAAAGCAGTTTTGTAAAGCATCCAGTAATACACTACTGTATCTATTTATTTGTACCTTGGAGATGTAAGGGAAAAAGCAAACTGCTTACTGCTTGAGAAATCATTGCCATCTAACAGCTTAATGGTTGAGGGATACGCTTCCGTTGCACCCTGTGCAAGTGATGGGGTTAGTTATAATGAGATGGAAGGGTTACTTGAAATTGAATCAAATTATAACACAAGTGGGTATGCTTTTTAAAGATGACTGAAAATAAAACATAAGCCTCTTACACTGGTGTGTGCTACCCGGAACCCACAGTGTCTAGCTGACTGTATTTATTCCCGCTGTGATTCAGTCTTTGTCTTAACTGTGAGATATCTATCCCTGTTAGGAGTCTATCCATGAGCATGCCTGCTTATTTCTGTGACTACTGATATCAATAATTCCAGAAAAAAAATGTCTTCAAAGCTATTCTAAGGCTAGACGATGAGCCCTGAAAGCAACAACCTGAAGTAGAGTCTAATCATGGTCTCTTTATTTACCCAGAGAATTAGTGATACCTCCTTCAATGTTATACAGTTAACACTGGTTAAATACAAAACTATGTATGATGTCTTGAAAAGTAACATTGAGATGCTTCTGTTTTCCTTATTGTAGCTCCAGTTTTGCTTTGAAATTCTCAAAATATAAGCCCTGCCCACAGCCTCATAGGGAAGCATCTTTGCTTAGCTTTCAACATTCCATGAACAGGGAGAGTATAATCAAAGGTAATCAAGTGTTAATACAGCCACAGCAGTCCGATGCAAGCTTCTCTGGCTAGTATTTTTAAATATGTTTTGTTGGAAGATATTTTGTTCTCTTCGTGTTTAAAATGGTTGTTAGAAAATATGCAGTTTTAAAATAACTTACACACACACACACACACACACACACACACACACACACACACACACACACACCTAATTACAGGCTGTTGCTATGGGCCTCTATGATGCTTATAAATTCAGAAAGAGGAGATTCCCATTCTCTGGATGAATCAGAAATTCAGCAGTCCACATGACTGAGGTGATGAATAAGCAGACACTTGGGCTTTAGGGGAAATGCTGTCATTAGACTCCAAGATACTGAAATAAGTACCAATGAAAGAAAGTCAGTGTGAGAGATTAATTAAAATAGTTCAGGCCAACATGTTTTTCCTCTCAGATCTCTTTCTGCCCATCCCATGTTCTGTTCTACTACATGGACCACCAGCAAAAATATGTGAAATGTCAGAAGAACTTAAAAGCCAAACTTGGAGTATCTGTTAGTTATTTTTCCCACAATATTTTTATTGGACAACAAACCCTCTTTTTAAAATATTTTATTTTCTCCTACCTTGAAAGATTACAAAGCTCCCCATTGTCACATGGATGGCACCCTGGAATGGTAGCAAGATGTTAGATATTCTGACTTGTGTGATATTAATATTTGGAAAGATTTGTATGTTGATACTTTCATATCTTGCCTTCCTGAGCTCATTTCTCTGCATGTTTTATGATAGCAAATACAGAAGTAAATACGCTGAATTTCACCACTTGGATGTGAGATATGTTCATTTAATCAGCTCACCTAAGCAGCTAATGAGTTTGCTTTTCAGGGTTTTTTTCCCCTTCTGTCTTCAATGGGGCATTGATTTCTAGAAGTGCCAAGTTAACAAGATAAGAATGAATTTTTGTGTTGTTCACTATTCTAAGTTCTGTAGCTAAACTTAAACATTTAATCATTGTTATCGTGACAAAACTAAAATGTATAAATGAGAACTGAGGCATAGAGAAGTTAAGAAACTTTCCTAAGACTGCAAATTTGGTAAGTGGCTCCATAGTAATGAAATGTTTCTTATACTCAGAAACAAAGTTGAAAATATAATCATATCAACTTGGAAATATACACATACGTATATACATGTACACTCATAATTAATTTATCCAAATTTTGTGGTTATCTATAAAATAAATGACAGAATTGAACTTAAGGAAGTATGGAAAATAATCTCGTAAACATATTGTTGGAGGAAAAGTAGATCAGCCAAAAGAGCTCAATGTGGCTTCTACTTCCAATATATAGTAATTAGACAAAGAGAGAAATAATGAGAGAAAAAGAAGATGCAACAGAAGATGAAAAGAAGGCCATGGAATCAAAAGCTTTAAGGCCTGAGATGGATCTGCTTATTTAGTCACCAGAACATGCCCTTCAAATTTTTAAGAAAAAAGATTTTTCTCACTTAGTCTTGAAAATGCATGAAGGAGATAAAAATCTTGCCATGTGACAAATCAGAAAATTGGGTTCTTGGTGGTAATGGTAACAACTTGGCAAAGGTGATAAGTAAGTGTTCTCCTTCACATGCTTCTACAGAAATGTCAAATAGTGAGAATTATATGTTTTTCTTAACAAAAACTCTAGATTTATGATTTTACATTATGATAATAACTGAAATTTAAAAATAGTTTCCTGATATTTTCATTTTTATTATCATTCAAATGCTTATGTAAACTCATGGCTAATAACTATCTAATTGGAATAACTAGGATCATGGCATTTGAAGCAAAAAGATTAAACAAAATAAATAGCTGTTTGTGCACATGATTTTTCATTATAAATTAATGCTAGCTTGAAAGCATATTGCTAAGGTTCCAGAGTTCTTATATCATTCAACAAAACCATGTGAAAATCTCAGTGAATGCTACAGAGAGGTGCTTCTTCAACTCAGAAATGAACAAAAACTGTGTGGTTGTCATGGAGATCCTTAAATTATAGGAGGAAATAAGTCAGGAAATGATGAATGTAATTAATTTTTCTTGAAGTTCAACTGATGCAAGGTAAAAGCATATTTATTATGTGTGTGTCTATCCATCCATGATATTAAAAAAATGAATACTAAATTTGCAATATATGTAAATTAGGCAAATTTTGTTATTGATGTTCACTACAATAAGTGTAGTTACTCACTGATGAATTTAATTTTCTCAGGTGATTTTACACAAGTAAATAAATACACACATCAAAGTAGAAGGCTGACTTTTGTTACTTTTGCACATTTTAATAAGAAAAAAAATCAAAGGATGTAGTTACCCCACCTACACCAGAAGTAATATAGTGTGTAAAAATTCTATAATTCTGAGCAATAGTCCAAAACTTCAGGGTAGGATTGCAGTCTTCACATGCTTAGCTTTGCTGCTAATTCTAAATTAGAGAAACAACAGCTTGAGATTATATTAGGGAAACAGGTAGAGCAATGTGGGTACTTAAAAAATTTCAGGAGAAATAGGGGCTGCCCATGCTTTGTTTCAAAGAGCAGCTGAGCAGTTGTTTGTTACAAATTTCTGTACACAAAAGCTTGATCTGAGTTTTCACAAGAATTAGGCATCTAGATTTTTATGTAATATCAACTAAAGTTTAGATATATTCATGTAATAAAAAAAACAGGTCATCCGGTGGGCTACAGAAGAATTACTTTTTGAGATTCCTTATAGGTCTTTGTGTAGAATTATCTTTAATATATACACACAAAAAACTGATTAAGTCAGAATTGGGTAGGACTTCACTGCATTTTCTGTGTCACAATTTGTGAGTATGAAACAGTCCCTTGTTTTTACAAGCGGTGACTTTAAATAAATGACAGCCCCTTTAGTCAGTAGAAAGTCTGCCTTTCATTAGGCCACTAGGTCCCAGGATCTTTTTTTTTTTTTTTTTTTTTTTTGCATTCCAGGCTATGATTAAAAAAAGAATAATAATACTTACGGCTCACCATAGGAGTTTACGTAACTTCCAACAGAGAGTTTACTAATTGTTATTCCTCTATTTACAAATGTGCAGACAAAATTTTAGGCATAATAACCGCAAGGAATTTGTATTTTGTGTCATAACTTAATGTATGCATATTATTTCACGAGTTTAGAGAAAAAATAGATGGCATCATTAATTTGAGGGGATACACTGATCCTAAACCAACTGGCTCTGGATTTAGCCCACTGAGAGCTAATTCATTCACCAGTGACCTTGTTATGAGAGATGGAAGTCATCCCTTCTAGGAGAATCCAAGATTTCAATAAACACATAATGGTTAACATTACATCATGCTAAAAATGTACAAATTGCATTTTTCAGATCTCATTGTGGACAAAGCTATGACTAAAATGCACAGAAAACACTTCTCTTCACCCTTTGACTTCTCAAAGAGAGACTTCTGAAAATTGCTCAAGTACTGCTGTTTTATGTTTCCTGGAAAGACTCTACCCTGAAAATTACAGTCATGCACCTGGCCTAGATTATCACAGTGTGATAAATACTTGATTCTATACCATTTTAAGTTATATTGATTTATCTAACCTAAGAGAATGATGAAAGCTGCAAGATGTAACAAAAATGCACTTAATGCCCTAGACCATAAACAAAATAACAATCTCTTTAGCAACCACCGTTATGGTCACAATCTTTTTAAATGCATTGATTATATCTAATTTATGTACTTATGCCTTTTCCTAAAATGTCAGTAGATCGTGGTAATTTCACGTTGTCAACAGATGCTCTGAGTTCTCTCTCTGTGTAGAAGACAGGGCATGGCCTTGAACAGCCTCTTTGAGGATGGTATCATTGCTTCTCCTTCACCATCATGAGTGTGAGTGCAAACTAACAACCTCTGTTTAGTTTCTCAGTTTGGTTTCTTCACTACATGGCTCTCATCTACCTGGAATTGCTTGCTACCTCCTTCTCGCACCAATTCTATCTTTTTAACACCCTGCCATAGCCTTAGAGCCCAATTCAGACATGATTCTATACTTCTCAGCCACGCCCTCTCTGCTCCAGCTCTCTGTTGGATTTACAGCGGTCCTCTATCATCTGATGGAGTGCACACCTCAGCTCCATTGCTAGATCCCAAATATGTCAATGACAAGGCTTCATCCATTTACTCTCATATACACAAGGAAGGCAGTTGGAGGGTTAATGTTTAGCACTGTGCAAAACACCTGTGAGAAGCACCTTAAGGGAGGCAGGCTTTTTTTTTTTTCCTTTTTGGCTCATGGCTTTAAATTTTCAGTCCATCTTAGTGGGGAGGGTCTGAAAGAGCAGAGCAAAGCAACTCACTTCCGAGCAGCCCAGAGGCAGAGAGACAAGCCTGTGCTGTCAGGCTTCTCCTTGTCCTCTTGTTTTCCACCTGCAAACCCAGCCTACAGGATTCTGCTCCCCAGATCCAGAGTAGGACAGATCTCCATGGTTAATCCTCTCACACTCTCAGGCATGTGCTTTCGAAATCTCTTGGGTAATTCTCAATGCAATCCAATTCACAGCCAAGATAAACCATGACAGTTACCTTCTGTGGAGCAAATGCTAATCAATATTTGAGGAATTGACAAGGAAAAAACCATAGTCCTGTCAAAACCAGTTTCCTACTAAGTTCAAAAATCCTCCTGGAGCTGGGCATAGAAACACTCACCTGAAAACCCAGCCATCAAAAGGGAGAGCATGAGTTCATTGTCAGCCTAATTATATAGGAAAACCCATCTAAAAATATGAAGAGAGAGAGAGAGAGATCCCATTTACATTGTCTCCAGTGTCCTCCTCCTGCCCCAATTCTATGGAATTTCATAACTTAATGACAGTGTTTCTTTTTTCCTTATTGAAAACATTAGAAAACTCTATCTTGCTTTAAGCTAGAATATTCTCTCTCTTGTACATTCTAGCCTTACTCTCCGTGTGGGGTTTCAATATTAACATTTTCCATCTTCCCCCACCTCTCTAAGTGTAGACTGCTGATGTGACACTCACCTTGATGGTGCCATTCTTCTCAGGGGAAAGCTCAGCCTGCATCCGGCATGATTAGTAGAATGCTATTTTAGTCACTCTCTTCAAATTCCTCTTGTTTTGTCAGTTTTCTTCTGTCAGTGAAGCATCCAGAACTGGGCAAAATGTCCTCTGAATGCTGTGACCAGACCAGACTCAAACATTGTCTCCTTCAGTGTAGGTACCCTACATTCCTATAAGAAGCCCATCACATATGCAGCCAAATCATATGCTTATCTCAACATGAAACTATTTGGTGAGTGCCTCTTATCTATCAAAAAATCCATATACTGTTTATTATAGCTCCCAAATTTTTATCCCACAAGTTGTAGTCAAGGTAAGATCTTCTATATTTAACATGCACAGTTACTTTTTCTCCTGACACAAATAGAATCTTCCATTTATTCCAGTTGAATTTCATTATGTTGGCATTGTCTTGCCCATATCCTAGTTAAATTCCATCATGTTGGCTTTGCCTCATTTTTCAGCATCAAGATCATTTCCAGTCTTGTGCCTGGAATCAAAGATAGTAGGCAGTTTTTTTTTTCCAACTTTGAGCCAACACCATAGTTGATAAGGATGTCATTTAGCTTTCAGCTAAGAGAGTGCTAAAATTATGTTCAGCTGAGTGGAATATAGCCAATGATAGAAGCTACCCTTCCAGACCCCTTTCTACAGATTCATTAAGCTGTTGCTTTTCCTTAGATACAAATTCACCTGAATGTTCTGACAGGGGCATCATGAGATTTATTTTTCATATTTAGGTAATGATAGGCTCTGTGACATTTGAGCATGCCTTGTGAGTTACTTTTCTTATAAGTGTGACAACTACCTGACAAAGCAACTTATAAAGCTTATAAAGTCATGGCGGGGAAGGCATGGCAACAGGAACATGAAGCAGCTGGTCACATTGAGTCCACAGTCAGGATGCAGAGAATGACAAATCTTTTCTCCTTTATACACAGTCTAGGACACCAGCCATTTGAATGGTGCCCCCCACATTCAGCTTGGGTCTTCCCACCTTAATTAGCCTAATGGACTAAATCCCTCACAAGTGTGCCCAGATGTTTGTCTCCTTGGCGATTCTAAATTTTACCAAGTTGACAGCTGAGATTAACCATCACAGCTTGGTGTGCTTCGTGTGAGTGCACTCTGACGTCTCCATGTCTACACTCAGTCTACCTGGTTGTATGTTCATCACTTCCTAGATAGTCAAAACTAGAAGTTGCAGAAGACTCTATGAAATTTTCCAGAGTTTAATACCTGACTCCCAAGTCTTTGGATTCTACTTTTTCACTTTTATCTGTTTTTAATACCATGTCTTTTGCATATCTGTAATCTTACAGGTCTGTCTCTGCTCCACACCATTTCTCAGTGATTACCTAGAATGACTTGTTTCACCTTTTAAATGTAATTCATCAGTGTCTGGGCTTGGGCATTCATTTACAGAGTCTAATGCTCTCATAATCTTGGCTTTTATTTTGTGCTGCAATTACTTCTCGATGGTGTTATCCTTCCTAATGTGCAGATCATTCTCCCAGTGGAAAGAAAAAGAAGTAAACTATTATTTTACCACATTTAACAGTGTATTGGTTTTCCAAAGCAGTGATTATAGTTATCATTTTAAAGGTTTTTTATTGTGAATATAATAGTTAAAGCATGTTTACACATACTTTTGTTCACATTACCACAGACCTCTCTAGCATTCTTAGTGAAGACAAAAGTATCAGATAATTTCAGACTCTTGGTCCCAATCTCAAAGATTGTTGTTTCCTTTGTATTCACCCTTGGTTATATGGTCATGCCTTCATATTTTATACATTTTATTTAAATCAGAGATGATCATAAAGAGAGCCCTAACCAGCCATGCTGGTTTCCTTGGATACTGATTCTTTTTTTTCCCCTATCAGTATCATTTTTGACTATATTATCAGATTTTTAATATTTACTCCCTAACATCCTGTATATTTAACCATGAAGTAAATCTCTGGAGGGTAGAGGGCTCTGATTACTGCTGCTTGTTAAATTGTTTTTAGTATTATTTTTTCAAACCCAGGGTATACTTTCCATGGCTACTAAACTCTTTTTGTAAGAGTTTCTTTTATTTCACATTCAGGAATCACTTTTTTTTTCTGGTTAACATTAATCAGGAGTAAAAAGTAACTCCCTTACTATTTGTGTTCATCTTGATAAAGGCTACTTATTCATCACAGCCTAATCATCTTAGATGTTCCCTTTAGGAGAAAAATCCCAGGTGTTTGAAATTTTCTGTAAGTTCCTTCTTTGTAAAGAAGAGTTAGCATTACATGTGTATTTATTTGAACTGGCATATCACGACCTCATACAAAGGAGTATGGGATGAACACTCTCACCAGTCTGTGCTTAAGAAGTGTATGAGGTCATTCTTCTGCCCACCACGGTTAGAGAGCCACTTTACAAAGCATTAGCTGTATCTTCAGTCTAAGAAGCAATGCACTATATGTCCTTCAGGAACTAGTGTTCTGGGAAGAGTGCAGCTTCCAAAGCAGAAACGTGCTACTGCATTGTAAAATGTCCTCTGTTTCTCTTTTTACTTATTTATTTTATTTAATAAACCTTTATACATATTGTATTAATTTCAAGACAACTGTTAATATTAATTTTGCAGTCTTGCCAAGGTTGCCTATCAGCTCTGTATGCAAATATCTGAGACCTTGTATGACTGGCTCATTGTAGATGATTTCTCCTTGAGAACTGCTTGTCAGTCTCTAAACTCTTGGCCTTTTCAGGCTGTCACTACTTGGTACTATTCTTCTTACAAACAGACTCTTTATTCTCATCATCCTTTCTTCTGTAATCAGCCTAAAGCACAGCACTCATGATGGCATCTTCTCATTGGAAAGCCTTTATTGACTTTGACATCTTCTCTTGCAGTTGAGGTTGTCTCTCTGTGACATTGTATTGAGAACCTTGTCCAAACTCATTTCATAGCTCTCAGCTTCGTGGTACTCACTCCAGGTAGGTGGGGTGGACACTGTACTGTTTCCTAGACTCTCCCAACCCCAGAACTCTCTTCATACTCCTCCTTCCTCTTAGCAAGCTGGTCACTTTCTTGTCTTTGTTAATATATTTTACTTTACCTTTCTCAGTACCTGGCCCTCATAATTGCTTCCTGTGTAACTTGGTTAGGTGTTAGCTCTCCCATGATCAGCACCAACAGAAAACAGATACTGTTCTTCAGATGCCAAACAGCATGCTACTGTGTATAAAGTATGATAGGGATTGGAGACCAGCAAGAAAGAATTTCTCATGCATGCTTCATTCTTCACTGTATTTGTTGAGTTGAATCATGTGTTATGCTGTATAATCAATGTTTTGCCACTTCTAAAATTTTCTCAAATGATTCATCTCAATGTCACTAAAAAGAAACACAGCTTTACTTCCAAAAGTTCAACTTAATGATTGAGCCCCAAAATATATTATCTTCTTTATGAACGGTCCTTTGAGAATAATTTTTTGATAACTCTAAAGTTAGCTGTTCACCTTTGAATGGCTTGTTTCTAAATGCTAGTGGGTAGAAAATATTGTATGAAATTTGAAGCTTAAAAACACACCATTAACGTGTGTGTGTGTGTGTGTGTGTGAGAGAGAGAGAGAGAGAGAGAGAGAGAGAAAGAGAGAGAGAGAGAGAAAGGGATAAAGAATAGACATGGGAGAGAGGATGAGAGAAGAGAAAGTATTGACCAGGAATAATTCACCCACGTGTGCTCTGACTAGTCAAGTCTTTAAACCATGCAGTTTAAGTGAAGGCATCAGCTCCTTAATAGAGAAAAGATCATTTTATTCCAAACATATATAGGCAAGTATCAGTTTAATTTAAGAATTATGGAAACAGAAAGAATCATGGATTTGGACAGTACTTTATAGAGTAGGAAGAGCTTGTAGAGTAGGAAGGTTTTATGAATCACAAAAAGCAAGCGATAAGAAAGCTGGCATTGAAAATAGGGGAAAGGCTTAGCAATTAACCTCAGGATGAAGTAGTTTTTTTTTTCTTACCATGATCAACTCATACTTAAGTCTTTAAATGGAAAATGACTTGTATTTAACCTTTATGATTCAGAAAGCCATTTAATTGTAATTATAGCTAATCCAATTAAAGATGGATTATAATAACTGCTGAATTAATAGGTCATGAAACACTAAGCTTAATTACCACATTCCTATTTATTTTTGAAAAAAGAAAAATACTCTTAAAGTATTGTTTAATTTAAAAAATTAATCTGAATTCAAAATTATGAACTTTGAGGTCATAAAATATAAAAAGAAATGGAGGGCATTAGCAGCTACCTAGGAAGGAAGAACATAGCATTAAACTTGGGAAAAAATATATGTTTTAAATTTATTGTTATTGAACATAAATTATACTCACAATCTTGAAAGAAAAACAGCAGTAACATTTTAGTTCCTTCCCAGGACAATTTAAAAATATTGTTAGTGTACATACTTTAATAATAGTAGTAGTAATAGAAGCAGAGTTAAAAGAAATTTATCTTTATAAAACAAAAGAATTATAATTTGGCTCAGTGAGAATTGATGTTAGACATTTTTCCTCTTTAGTTGTATAGTTTGCATATAATACAGTCATACTTATATCAAGCCATGTGATTAGTATTAACATCAGGTGTTTTTAAGAAAATAATGACTTGGAATGTCAAATAATTCCCCAACTAAAGTGAAATGACTATCATAATGTGCACACTACAGATTCTATGCTAGTGAGGTATGTTTCCATATTTCTAGCTGTTCCCACACTCACACACAGGGATTGGCCTTCCATAAAGCACAGAGAAATCCCAAGTCCTTCATGGAGATGTTCTGGAGCAAAATTAGGAAACTCTTCACAACAAATATCAAATTTTCTTAATTCTTTGTTGTACATTGTTCATATGTAATATAATAGAAATCAAGATACCTCCTTAAAACTGAAATATAAGAATTCAGATAAGTTATTCAAACCCTTATCTGAACACATGGGGCATTTTCCTGGATGAATAAACCAAAGCACTAAAAAGTTTTCTTATGAAAGTTTCTTTTTTCTTAGACCACAGCCCAGGAACTGTGTGTATCATAACCAGAAGGCATTTCTCTGATACCATTTTTTAAATATATTTCTGATACGCTGGTAAAAAGTGTCAAGGTTTCACTCCTTCTTCTCTTGTAAATTAACCAGCGAGTTATACTTTTAAGATAACTAGTACTCTCCAAGTAAGAGAAATGGTAGGCATTCTAGAATATAGGACTGGAAAATTCTCAAGGAGGCAATTCATTGGCCTGTGTAAGGATCCCAGGATCCCTGTTTTGTTTTATTTTTTTTTCAGCCATGGCACACATAGCTGCAAAATCTAATTTAGGAGCCCCAGACCAGGCCAGAGTAAGATTCCTTTGGTCCAACACTCAGATATGGGGCACTCAGCAATGTCCCACTGGAAATATGTGTCTATTGAAAGATCTACTATGGCAATATATATATCTCAGATGAGCAAATCACCCAGAACAGCCCTTTGGTGACACACACTGGAGAGTCCACTCTCTCCAGGGATGCCCAAATGTGCTGCTGCGGCTGTACTTGAAATGAAAGTGCATTCTCTGTGAGCAGCCGCCCCCTCTGAAGAAATTGCTTTCTCCTCCAGCATTCAGAAGCTGCTGAACAACCCATAATCAAGCTTTTCTTAATGTTGTTTTAAACAGGCCCATTATCAGAACCGAATCTCTCTGAGAGCTTCAGACTTCATTACACTATTGGAAAGAAATTAACATATTGTACCTGATAAGCTTCTGGCATATTCAAAAACTTGCAGCCTCAGTAATGCTGACTATACCTAGCACTTCTTTCCGATTAAAAATAAGTTGCATCAAAATTAAAATATGTGCTTTTTGTGCTTTCTTCTTAATATTAAAAAGGCAACAGTGTGCTTGTTCTGACATTAATTTTCTATCTGAAAATTCAAGCAATATTTTTAGGATTATCTTTTGTCAAAATATATCTTCTTGTGCAAGGGTTTATAAAGGAAGATCATTTGGAGCTTGCTTATCATAGGTAAATGAAAAGCAAATTTGAAGGTTAGTGATTTATTAGAACATTATTATATTGTTCTAATGCTGTGTTGTTATATCATCTGTCAGTTCTTCAATGTCATTAAAGTTGAGGAAATTGGAAAAATGAAAACAAATGTACAGATTGAGTATTAATAGCATTTTTTTTCGATTGTTGAAAATGGTCTTTATCTGTAATGGCAAATTAAAAAAAAAGCTTGTGACAGATGTAATTTATTTGGACTTAAGTTTCATCAGTGAAAGGCTAAACTTAAGACTGAAAACTGCATGATCTGAAGCCTAACGTTGCAGTGGTAATTCAAGGTTGGAAATATTAATCATCACTATTTTTCAAAATAGAACTGTATAACATTATGCTAAGAAATGCTCCAAAACATCCCAGAACTACATATTTCAAAACTTTAAATTGATAGACTTCCAAATACTACATTAATATTAAAATTAGAGCTGAGGAGATCACTCAGCCTGCAAGCATGCTTTTGTTTAAACATGAGGGCATGAGAAGGCCGGAGACAGCTCAAGTTGAATTCCCCAGCAGCACCCATGAAAAAAGCTAGGAGTGGCCACCCGTGTCTATATCTCCTGTTCTGCTCTGTGAGGAGCAGAGAACAGAGAATGTTTAGGATTAGACAACCAAAAATGGAAGCGTCTTATTGAGGGAGATGATCCACCTACAGGAAGCACATGGATTAGCAGAAAAGAAGCGCACTCAGCCCTCCCCTCTGACTTCCTAATGAGTGAGTGTGTATACTTCCAAAATACCTTTTCATTAATGTAAAATAAAATTGCAAAGTTGTTCTGTTGCCCAATTTCTGACTTTAGACACAGTCAGCTCTGTTCTAGCCTTGTCTTACTTCATTTCAACTTTGCCCAAGGGGCTGTTCCATGCCAGCAAGTCATTCATTTCTCCAAAATAGAGGGACTTTTCATCCAGTTTGAACAAAACATAACTACACTACTGATTTCCTAACTTCGTCAAATGCTATCATTTTGATACTTTGGATTCAGAGAAGAGAGAGAGAGGGAGAGAAGGTAGGGAAGGCAGGCTGAAGGAAAAAGCGTGCCAACACTGTGAAGCAGTCACTCAGCTGTGGATTGGTTGTCCCATGATATTAATGAATCCTAAATAATTTGCTGCGGCCCTAGTCATTATTCAGATTTAGTTTAGCATTTAAAAAATAATACCTTTTTAAACAGTAAGATGGGGTGAATTTTTCTTTGAGCTGATAGAGAATCATTTGGAAATGGTCAGAGGGAATTCAGATGCCATCGTAGTATGGCTGAAGGAGGAACCACAGACTGGCATCTGATAGCCTGGTGGACGGAAAGGCCACTTGGTCCTAATGATACTGCACATGCACCTAGTGTCATAGCTGTCAGGGTGTTAGGCTGTTTTCATATTAACAGATAATTAAACATGGAAGTTTCAAGTTATTTAGCAAAGCAACAAAATTCCAAGCATTCACAGAAATGAAAAGCTGTAAGTACAAATGAACAGATGAATGAATGGATAGATGGAATGAGGTGAGAAGAGAGAATCTTTGAGAGTTGCCAAAGCCAGCTTTTCTTCATTGTTAATGAATAAGAACAGCTTTTGGAATTTAAGCAAGTTCAGTTTCACTTCCTTGGAGGCAGTTACTTTGTCTTGCTGAGCCTCAGTCTTCCTAAAATGACACTGTGGAGAGGGCAGCAAGAGCATCAAATGTCAAGTGTCAAATAATCCATTGTCAGTTGTTTATCTCTCCAGGTACATTAAGGACATTTTCCCTCATCCCATAACAATTACCACAAAGTATCTAGAACGAATCAGATTGTGACAAGAAACCTGAAAAAGCTAGTTCATACCCGAAGTTTGGAACTGACAGTTCTAGTTGTCTCCTTTTATTGTCCACATACAAGTCTGAAGTATACCATGAAATATTTTCACAAAAGTATTTCAGTGTATTTGAGACAACTGAATAATTTATAGGAATTTCTGTTCTCCAACTTGTCATCATATAGACTTGGCAAATGCATTCACAACTGAGAATATTTTTATAGAAAAGAGATGGTAAATTATTCAGATTGTCCTTTTTCCTCATCACCTCATTAATTAACACAGCATATTAAGGATCTGTTTCATGTATAATGTAATATGCAACTGCATGCAATGAATGAAGATAAAAATGGTTCAGAAAATTATTTTAACCATAGATTGAAGGGTTACTTTCTCATTGCTGGGCTAAGATACCCAACAAGAAACAGCATATAAAAGGGAAATTGTTTAGTTTGGCTCACAGTTTTGAGCCATCATGGAAGGGAAGACATGGCAGGGACATACAGCCAGGGTCACTTCATCATATCTGCATGTAGGGAGTAGAGAGTAATGGATGCTAAATGCACAGCTAACTTTTCTTTGTATAGATTCAAAAAACTCAGCCCATGGGAGGGTGATGCCCACAGTTAGATTGGGTCCTCCCATCTCAACTAATCTCAGCTACAAAAATCCCTCACAGATATGATAAATAAATATTCTATGGTGACTCTAGATCCAGTCAAGTTCACAACCATCACAAAAGAGAGTTTCTTCAAATATTTGAATAATCAGTTGAATTTTTAACATTCCATCTAGAAAGATCTATGTTTAGTAGTAGATTATAAATACATATTTTTCAACTTACTTTCTCTAAAATATTTTATTTTTGCCTAAACTTAAATTAAATGAATGGTTAGCCTACCATTAAGAATGTTTTGGTAAATATAAAAATCCTTTAAACACACTTATTATTGAATTAAAAATTAATCCTTTAAAGATGTCTAAATGGAAATATCCTATATTCTTGATTCTAAAACAAATATCTTTTATTGCTACAATCATTAAAGTTAAGAATAATGTATAGCTGTTAGACTTTAAGAGTTGATCCATCTTTATATAATAGCTTAAAATTACCTATTTACCTATCTTTGCTTTGTAGCACATATTTTATTTCTTATAGATCATTTTCCTTTATGTTCGCTTACTTATTTTCTAATATGTGGATGATGGTGGGACTGGGTTTCTTAACTCTGAAAATGATTGTCCATCTCACTTTATGTGTGCGGCTGGGCACCAAACCCAGGCCATCAGGCTTTATATGCAAACAACTCATCAGCTTTGTCATTTACATTTTAAGACTTGGCTTCCTTTTAAATACCTTCATTACTTAATCTTAAACTAAGGAGCAATATTTTCTAAATCTAAGAGACACTATAGTATAAAAATGTTTCCTCTTCCAAAGAAGTAAACTTTGAAAACAATCTGTGGTGTATAAATTCATATATGTGATGTTGTTTGAGATGAGAATTGGTAAGAGATGTTTTGTGGTATGCATCTCCAACAAGTTATAAGAACTTTGGTCAGCATATTTTTCAGAGAACATAAAGCCCTTATAATAATAAATGGAGAATTACTATTTCTGCATATACCATAGAGAAGAAATCAAAGGCCAGTACAATGTAATGGGTCAAATAACTCTACAGAGTCACTAATATCCAGTCTTCCAAAGGAACATTTGAGAAACAATGAGAACTGACTATGGAAAATGAGTTAGCCTTGCCTTGTGATAAACCTTGAGCTATGAGAAGACTATATCTATGTTTCTTCTTAGTTTTATGATCAATATGGATTTCGTTTCTGTTCTTAGGTGTTTAAACTCAATTTTCCAGGATTTACCAGAGACCCCCATTTCTGGTTGCTTATCTAGGCACTGGCATCTGGAAAGTTTTATAAGTGTACATTCCATGTCTCTGAGGTTGTCCACATAAACTTGATATACCTGCTGATCTTATCCATCCAGAAGGTCCTGGCAGTTTTCCAACTGTTTGGGAGCCCAAACATAATTCTTGAGAGTCTTAACTTGACCTAGAGAAAGTACAAAGCATCCGGATGCACAGGAGGATTGTGCAGGCATCTCTAGGGCAGACTCTGAGTCAGGAGAGCTATGCATGCAGCCTCATTACCACGTCCTCTATGGGGAGAAGCTTGACTGCATTCTCAGGTGAAGAAAAGGTGATGCAGTTTAGAACTGCTGAGACAGGGGAGATGAGAAAGAGATGGATACATACATCAGTTCAAATGAAGCCATAAATAGACAGGAGCACGCATGCCCAGCCCTGCAGTCCTGTATCTCACACACCCTCCAATTTACAGTCTGCACATTTGTTTTCATAATGACTGAATACACTCATGTGGATCTGAAAAGGAGTGGAGTCAGGTGACTCCTTCGGGGTGCTCTGCAGGCGCAGAGTGAGAGGTGCATTGAGAGGAGCCCGAGCAGATCACTTCTTGGCAGGCAGAGCACCGCTGATGTCACAATTCGCAGCAGTTTTGCACTCCTGTCAGTGCCAGTTGGCAAACTCATGGAGATGATGGAAGGAAAGAACAAAATGTCACAACAGAAAAGAGTGAGTTGAACATTCAAACATTTTCTTATTTCGCGTAATCCCACTGAATCAAAATGGAATCAGTCTGCAAAGGAACCACCTTGATATTGAACAAAAGGCAGCTAGCTATCTGCACAGCATAGTTTTTAACAAGGAGAAAATTGATCAGAATTCTTGTGACCATTAGCTTGTTCAAAACATCCTCATAACTTGTAATAACTCAGAGAACTAGTTTATACACAGGAAAATTGATTTTAAAAGAGTGAGTTTTAGTTGTTAGTTGTAATAGATACCGACACCGAAACCTTACATTCAGGGTCTCTGGTGGTGATAGAACGGCAATGTCAAGGTAGCAAGGCCAATTTCACAGGATTGTTCTTCCAATCGATTATAGAGTGCATCCCTTAAATATCATTCTAATGCTGATCCTCTGGATTTACTGTATTACAGTTCCAGACACTGCAGAACTATGAAAACCAATTTTCTATACACATCAGAAGTCATGATTTTAACCTCAAAAATTTAATAAGTGTTTTGACTTCCCATGAGACATTCAGTTTTAAGTGTTTTTGTAATCTAGCACAATGATCTCAACATTTTACTTTAGGACAAGGACCTTAAACACATTTATCAAAAAATAAAGAAAGAAAAGAAAATCAAATTAGCACATCCCATCAGAAGTTCAGTGCAAGATAACTAAATGTGAAAGGCAGATATTGCCAAAGCATCACAAATATCGCCTCAATAAACACACCAAAGGGCAGGTCTTTTCTTCTGAGAAACTACACAGAAGCCGCCATTAACACATCAAGAATGAACTACAAGTAACTTGCTAAAGATTGAAAAGTAATTTTCTCCATTATATGAGTTTAAAGTGCAGTGATATAGTGGTTTATTCAGCTTTCTCCCACTGGGGTTATAGCAGAAGGTGTTTTAATATTCACATGGAAAAGAGATAAACAACTCTATTGTCTGGTTGCTGAAAAGCTCAGAGCATAAGTTACATGCCTTGTTCTATATGCATCTCCAAATTCTAGGCATAGCTTGGTTTTATTTCTGGGTTCAATCTGATTCATAAACTTTCACTGTATACTTTGCTATCCTGTTGTGTTTCTCTATGTGTAAATGATTAAATCTCCTTGAATAATGTAAAAATATAACATTGTCAATCTATTAGCACTTAATGGTGTTTCAATAACATTTAATTAAGCATAATTATTTTATGTATATTTTTCTGTCAAGATATCTTCCAGTTTCATTATGCTACACTAAAATAGCAATTGTAATTTCATGAGCAAGCGACTTATCCAGTCGTGTCACTGACTATTGTCACCATAGAAGCTATATATATGGCGTGCCCTGTAGTGTATTTTGAAGGACCATAGGAAATCATAGTTCTTTGGCAGAAATAAGCTACTCCAAAAGAAGAAATGCCTATCCCATTCTTAAGAACAGAAAATCTGTATAACTTCTCATCTGAATATTTTCAGAACCTTAAAATAAACCTTCCACATTGGCAGAACCCAAATCCCTCTGACATCAGTTTTAGCAGACTGGAGGTTAGCTATTATATGCCAAAATATTTTTCTTGTATATTTCCTGTTGGAATA
This sequence comes from Zapus hudsonius, assembly GCA_004024765.1. Classification (NCBI taxonomy): domain Eukaryota; kingdom Metazoa; phylum Chordata; class Mammalia; order Rodentia; family Dipodidae; genus Zapus; species Zapus hudsonius. Next base: position 221,111 of record PVHP010000021.1, on the reverse strand, counting down.
AGTCAGAACGTTTTCTTTAGTATCTAATCCTGCTTTTTTTTTTTTTTTTTTTTTGGCTTGAGAATAGAGGGTTTGGCTGCTTGTTAGACATTTTTCTGGGGGTAGATATTGTAACTTTAATTTAACTTCTTAACCACCAATCTGCATGGTTTGCATATTTACCTGTAAAATGATTTAATATTTTTAGCATCACTCTCTCTCTGATCACTGCTTAGCTCTCCGCATATTTTTTCCTGAGAAACTCTCTCTGTGTAATCCCTCCCTACTTCCATTGGCTCCTCTATGCAGTTCATACTCCTGAGAACTACAGCTTTCTCTAAGTCATTCCAAAATTCGATTGTATTTCTGCTGTGTTAAAAATGTAAACTGCATCTAATTCACTACCAGATGAGAGCTTAAGCCCTCACAGTGATGTAAAAACTTGCTATTCATACAGGATCTTCAAAGCAGCCCAATCACATGTTATCTCATTAGAAATGCAGGAGAGAGGCTGCACCCTAGACACATTCCATCAGTTTATCACTTTAAAAAGATTGCTCAGGGCTGGGGAGATAGATCTGTCACTGAAGTGCTTGCAATTCAAGCATGAGGACTGGAGTTCAATCTCCAGAATCCATGTCAGGCATAGTGGAGCACGCCTGTAATACCAGAGCTTGGGAGCCAGAGGCAGGCAGGTCCCTGGGGCTTGCTTCTAGGTTCCCTGGTGAGCTCCAGGTAATAAGAAATTCTGTCTCAAGAAAGGTGGACAGGCAAGGAAAGTGATGCCTGAGGGTTATTGTCTCCACAAGCATGTGAACACAGGTGCTTAGAACTTACACATAAACAAACACACACATAACCAAAAAAGAATAACCAAAATATTATGAACTATGTATCTAACAAGAACATGATCATGTCTAGGATATATAATGAAACCCTAAATCAGTCACATAAAAATAACTATAATAAAATCTCAGTAATAGGCCTAACCAAATAATTCTCAGAAGAACATGTACAAATTCCTAAGAGGTGCATGAAAAAATGCCTTTCATTTCTGACCATCAGGGAAATGAAAATCAAAACCAGAATTATATACCACTCTTCCCTTATAATGATAGCTCATATCAAACTACTAGAGATAATTGTTGGCAAGTATGTGGAGAAAAGAAAACATTTGATAATATTGAATAGTAATGAACTCTTGATGGCAGTAAAAATTAGTACAGCCATTATGAACAACAGTATGAAGTTGAAGAAAGGCAAATAAGGTTATTATTGTATGATCCACCAATCCCACTATGGGAAATACATCGAATAGTAATAAAATCAGTATGATAAAAAAGCCATCTGTACTCACATGTTTATTGAAGTACTATTCATACTGACAAAGTAATAGTAACAGCATTCAGTGGCTATCTACTGATGAATGGACACATTGTGGTACTTATACACCATAGAATTCTGCGCAGCCATAAAGAGAATGAAAATAGATAGGGCTGGAAAACACGCCAATTCCACCTCATCTTACTCCCATCCCATCGACATGCAAATGTTGAAGTCATGGAAGTTGGAAGCAGGGTGTGGTTAACATAGTGTGCAGAGAGTCGAGAAGTGTGGGTCAGATTGGTCAATGTGGCACAATTTACACTGAGATAGGAGCTAGGTGTTCTGGTGTGTTGTTGAACATTTGGGACCAGACTGCATTCATGCATGGTTCAGAAACCTATGGAAAGGGTTTTGTTAAATCTTATCATTAATATATGAAGAAATGGGTGTATTTAAGCTAACTTGGACATTCCAATATATAGGTTTAAGTATAGGCATATGTATTGAAACAACAAAGTCTACCCCGTTAATACGTAGACCTTTTGAAGCTTTTATTTATCAGTTAAAAAGATTTCAATGAAACTCAAGATGCCAAAATTAAAAATAAAATTCCTAAGTGGCTGGTTTTCTCCTTGGAGTCTGTGAAGCCCCAGCTGCAAAGGCGGCCTCTACACGTGCTTCCTTCCAGCACCTCTTTCCAGGCTTGACACTGTTCCTCCATCCACTGTCTTGCTGGTCTTCACTCACAATGACCTTGCTTGCCTCCAGACACTTCCATATGAAATAATCCCATTGCTCAGACTTCACTAAGAAACTCCTACATATATGTCATGACCAAGAATAGATATCTTGCCACATGGCATTTCTTTTCAATTATTTGGCTTTTTTTTTGTTGCTTCTCTCGTACATTTTACTTTGTTTTTTTTTTTTTGCCCTTGCTGCGTGATATCAGAATGACCTTTAACATGTTTCTTCCCCCACAAATTGGTGTTTTCTTTTCAGGCACTTGGTAGAATTCATGTGGTGTGGATGGTCATTAAATATTCATTAAATAAATTATGGTAAATGAACACTATAATGGTTCTCTGAATTTTTCCCAAGGCAGATAAAGACAACGTAGCTTTACCTTAAGCCAATGTAATGGGTCCCTTTAGCATCCTCTAGTATAGTGGCTTCAAAATGACCCAGGGCCAAGTCCAGTCCTCAGCTATTGTGATTTCACAATTAGCTTTAGAAATTAGATTTGGCTAACTTGATGATCTAAAGTTGATGATCTTTCTTATGAATTCAACCTAAAATTATAAGACAAACAGAAAGTAGCTGCAAAAAATACACCATTAATACCATTTCAAAGGCAACCAACTTTATTTGAAGGACAAATAATGCCAAGCTATTTTCAACAGTCCAAGGACTGTCAACATTAAAGCAGGAAGTGAGACCCACATTCCCATAAATATGTACACTAGGCATGTTTTCTGAGCTCAGGCCACAGTCTAGTAGCAGTTTCTGAAGCACAATGCAAGTGGAAAGGAAATTTTTGTATTTGAAAATGAATTCAATTATTCAGTTGAGGAGCTCCCCGCTTTCAATTGGAAGTCATGTGACTCCGATTGGATTCCTTACAAGTTGCAAGTAGACTCAATTAAAATCATAATCATGCATTTGTATCAGTGTTTTGTGCTACTTTTGTTGAGGAAAAGACATATATAAATATAATATGTAACATTTTATTACAATAGAGTTTTGAATGACAGGGATGCTAACTTTGAACCACAGTCAAGCAACTTCTTATGTACACTCTCCAACATTCCAATATTGCATTAGGAGACTTGTATTAACCAAAACTATATTCTGCATTTATTGTTGAATTTTGAGTTTTATCAAGAAAAAAATTGTACAAGGCTTCTTTGTCTCTGGTCAAATGAGAATCTCCACTATATCTCTGATTGTATCTTTACTACACACAACCATCACCTTATAGGTAAACACTACTGCCTTTTGCTCTAGAGGGAATCACAGATTAAACATTCAAAATGGGGCAACACATGAATCCTGGAAATAAAGTGGAGACATTTTCAGCTAGTAGAAATTGTGATACAGTATAACATGATGAAATATTTTGTAAATGGTTTTGGTAAAAGGCAAAGCAATGCTAACTGGTGTGTTTTAAAAATATATGTTTGAATTGTTTTCCAGAATCAGTCGCCAGGACACAAAGTTTGGAAAAGCAAAGATCAAAATCAACATAAATGTTTTGTTTTATGTTTTTGGTTTTATTTTGTTTGTTGTTGTTGTTGTTGTTGTTGTTGTTTTTGTATCTGGACAGCTCAAATCTAGATCAGGTTTATTTAAGGCTACTACCTAAAGGAATCAATTTAGACTTGGGGAAATTACTTTCTTTCAGGTAGTAAATTGTAATTTTTTAAAAGCTGAAGATTACCTTCATATGCAGGAGTGCTGAATGAGTCTGTGCCTGCCACAGCTTATGCAATTAAACCCAGCACATGGCTCTGTTGATTCTGTCTCCAGAATAACTGTGTTTCTGAACACATACCCAGGGTTCTTCAAAATAGAAGAAGAAAGGCATTTTGTTTCACTTTGGCTTGTATATATCCCTTAAGAGAAGCAATTTTCTGTGTCAAAACTTGGTTTCTCTTCGAGCTATCGTGGTGGAGTAGTTATGCCATTCCTGGAAGGTTCACTGCGAAGTGGTGCCTATTAGAAACACAATCTTCAGACAAGTAGCAGAAAGCTGGCAGCTGCCTAAGGTCGTCAGTGGAGAGGATCAAATGCATCTGTGGGTGTATTGATCACATGCAAGAGCTCTAGTCTAAAATTCTGGTAGTTTATTTGAAAGCCTTCTATTTTGATTAGCTGGTCATGAAGGGCTCACACAGTTGAAACCGAAAGAAATTCAGAAGCTTTAAGGATTACAGTTATAAACAAATAAAAGCAAAGTTTCTCCAGTTATTAGTTTTGTCCTCTTTTATCAGTAGAAATCAAGTTTTGCATTATCAAGTATATTTAGCTCTTACTTATTTTCTTCCCAATTTTCCATTGGAATCTTAAGTTTTCACTGAATAAATTGCTGTTCTTTCTTCCTCTTTCCCAAGAATCACTTGCTGAATTTTGCAGTTAACTATTTGTCATTATTTTAATTTTTATGCCAAATTTATTTGAGTACATGAAAATATACAAGGTTGAAGTTAAATAATTTAGTCGAATTACCATTGAATTATTATACATCTCTGATAAATTTTAGCATTATGCAGCATTTATGAAAATTATACTTAAATGTAGTTATTTGTAACAATGAGTGCCATTTGTAATATTTTTGAAAGTCTTTTTACTATCTTTGATTATACCCATTATAATATAGCCTCTATCTGTTGGTAATCACATTTTAAAACCTCATTTGAAGAAGATAGTTTAAAAAGAACCACAAATATCAAGCTAGACTATTAATATGTGGAGTAGGATTTATTAAAATGGCACTGTTAAATAATGATGAAAAGAAAATAATCACCTCAATAAAAATAAAAAGAAATATTATTGTTCAGAATGACTATTGAGCTACAAATATTTTATCTCTTACTTAAAAGGTTTCAGACTCTTAGCACCAATTATAAATAATGAAATGCACTGATTTACTGTCTTCCTGGTCTTCAAGTAGGAATCAATTTTTTTCTTACAACATAACAAAAGCAAAAGGCTTATATCAAAATATTTCAAATATATATTTGAATCTACTCTCATGGAATATATATATAGTATATATACATATATATAGTACTATATATTATAGATAAATAGGAGTTATATTTTAATAAAATAATGTCAAACTTTTCAGATAATTAATAAGAACTATAAAGTCATTCCTTCATCACTATACCTGATGAGCATATAACATGCTCTATTTTAATATTTTTATTTATTTATTTGCCAGGGGAGAGAGAAAGAGAGACAGAGACAGAAAGACAAAGAATGGGCATGCCAGGGCCTCTTGAGGCTACAAACAAACTGCATATGTATGCACCATTTGGTGCATCTGGCTTTGTGTAGATACTGGGGAATTGAATAAAGGCTGATGGACTTTGCAAACAAGTGCCTTTAACCACTGAGCAATCTCTCCAGATTAGATGTGATATTGTTCTCAGGGAAAAAAATATGTCTAAGTAGAATCCCTATCATCTTCAGTTGTGGATGCTCTTAAACATTAGACATCAAGGCTGAGTTGTGAGCTAAGGGTGGTTCCAGTTTGATTGCTAGTGCCCTTTTCTGAGCTTCCATGACCATCAGTGTAATGGGAGTAATTGGTCCTTACCTCAATTGAATGGTGTAGACAAGGAGACAGCCTAACGGATAGCAGGTGCTAGGCAACTCTTGCTTAGCTCCTTCTAATGTCACCTGCTGCTGAACAGCTGCCCATATTAAACCACTATTTGAGAACGTGTACTTACAAAAAACACCTTTTTAAACTTTTAATATTTATGGGGATGCTAATTATATTTGACAAAATGTATATATTCAAAACAACCTAAACATCTTACTCAATTGATTTAATGGAATTAACTGTCTTATTTCAAATTATTCTTGTGAAGAAAAAATTTTTAATGAAGAAATACTCCAAACAAATATATGTTCTATAGTCTAACACATGCATTTAATTTTTCCAAGTCATTTGTCTGGTATTAAATTTTATAAATTAGCTCTCCTTTATTATAGCAAATATTCTCTTTTCACTTTTAATTTTGCTTAATATGTGGGCTTTATTTGCCTGTTTGTTTCTTTTTTATTAGAGAATACCATTAAAAATCAGGATGTCACACCGCTTTAAGCATTAGATATTCTTCCCCAACATGACACTCTTACAGTCTTTCTGCCACCTCCTCCACAAATTTCCCTAAGTCGTGGTGGTTGAGTTTTAGATTTGCCTAATTATTGAGTTCTTGAGAGTCTCTGGATCTAAATAAGCTTTCTTATTTTTTAAATTTTCTTTTATTTCCATGTGGAAGTGTATATATATATATATATATATATATATATATACACTATATATATATATATATATATATATATATATATATATATATATGTTATGTTATGCCAGGGTTTCTTGTAGCTATAAATGAATGCCCTTCCAACGTTATGTGGTGGCTGTGGAATTCAACCAGGGCCAGCAAGCTTTGAAAGTAAGTGCCTTTAATTGCTGAGCCATCTCTCCAGCCCCAATTTCCTTATTTTTGATTACAAGATATATGATAACTCTTTTCAAGAATATATGAAACAAATTCATCTCTTCTATACAACCTTGTAATTTTCATGAAAAGTATAAATATGCAGACTTCTCTGTTCAGCTGCCCAAATAGTAACATTGATTGCTGAGCACTCATTGACAAAATGAATAGACCTGACATAATCTTTTCTAACCTTTACTATCCTGTCAGCATTTTAAATAATACATTAGCCTAAACTTTTTAAATCAATAAATACTTTTCATAAATGGAAATACTAATTTTAAATGCTACTGTATATGTTCTGCATTAAAACACATAAGATACATGGATAATGTATTTTCCAATTACTATGCAAAAAAGGTACTTAATGTGAAAACTAACAGACTTAAGATATGATTCATCTGTTAAAGAGACATAGGTAGCTATGAGTGAAAAATTAATCATACTAAAATGCATACAATAAGTGCAACAAATCTTAAAATTCTATGTTTCTAACAAGGTGATGTACAATAAGTATTTGCTATGGGAAGGAAACAGGAAGAGGCAGACGAGGGTTTAGTCTTAGAAGGTAAGGAAACCATTTAGACAGAAAGGAATCCATGGTTGATATCATAGAAAACCAAACACTCCCTCTATCCCTAAGAGTCAGCATCTTTGTACTCCTTCCTGTGCCTTCTCTTGTTTGTAACCATCATACTACCTAACGCCTCGTTCGCTTTCTCTCATCTCTCAGTCACTTCAGATTATGCCATAGAATCAGCTGCACATGAAGTCATGAGTGAACTCTGCACTTTGAAATCAGCAGATTGCTCCAGGCCCTCAGTGAGACATCTCACAAGTAGCTGACTCCACTGACCTCTCGCTTCTTGAAACCCTTCTGTGCCATCAGCTTCCATCACTTGCCGCATCTAATTTGCTTGGCATAATTTCCTCTCTATGCCCTGATAGCAATTTCTCTGTCCTTTTTAGCTGTCACACCCTTGTCATCTACATGTTAAATATTAGAGGTCCTCAAAAGACACATCTTTGTTCTGAGTTTCTCTTTTTATTTCTTTTTCTTAATTCTATTTTTTTCTGCCACATGGACTCTCTCATATAGTTCTTGATACATTGGCTATGTAACATACATTTGCCATTTTAGCAATTTCTAGTGAATAATTCAGCAATATGATTTCCACACAATGTTATGCAATCATCACCACTGTCCATTTTCTGAACTTTTTCCCCACATTAAGCACTAACTCCACACTGGAAGCCTTTGATTTACATTCTGACTCCATGAGCTTGCCCATTCTAGGTAGTTCATGCAAATGAAATTGTACAATAGTTTTCCTTTTATGTCTGGCTTGGTTTTGCTTGACATAGTGTTTTATCTATGTTGCATCGTATATCTGAATTTCATCACTTCTAATTTTGTTTTGTTTTTAACTTAAATATTGTAAAAAAAATTAGATACATTTTATGAGCAAGACTTGTGATGGTACTCCCACGTCCCTTCTCCCTGTCCCCAACCTGCTGGGGGCCTGCCTCAGTGGGATTGCTGGACCATTCCATGGGATAGGGGATTATAAATTGTACAAGAAGTAGCCATTTTTGTGTGTGTTGTTTTTGGGGAGGGGCAATATCTCTGGGTATTCTCCCTGACCATGGCTCTTACAATCTTTCTGCCCCCTCTTCTACTCAGATCCCTGAGTCATGGTGTGTGAGTTGTTAAGTCTGCTTTACTGCTATGGTCTTATGAATCTCTGTATTTCTGCTTTGGACTATGTTGGGTATCCTCAGTGTCTGTCTCCATTACCCTTTCATAGGTTATCTGACTTGCTGTGGAGGTAGTTCTCTTGCTCATCTCACCACTTTCTCATGTTTCATTTTGACCTTAAATGACGAGTTAGGGGTGGTCCATCTCCTGCCAGGGTTTCAGCCATCATCCCATGTCTTTTTGGTAGAATTGGGTTTTTCATGCTTCTTACTGTGTTCTGAAAAATACACAGAATCTACAACAGAGAGTGAGATCAGTATAGGTTAAATGAGACATACATTGTTAATTTGGAGAGATTCTAATGTGTGTAGCCTCTTTGTAGATCTCCGGTATTGGGAGTTTCCCTTTGGAGTCTGAGTTCTTGGTCTCCATAAGGGTTTACCATGGATCCCAGTTCCAGTTAAGGGGTCCTTGCCACTGAGTGGATCTCTTAGACAATCAGCAAGCCATTGATTATCCCCCCTCCCCAGGTTAAATGCCACTATTGCACAGATGAGCACTTCTTGGCTAGCTGGTCTCTGCCATATTGCACTGACATTAATATTCTCCTGACATCCATCGGTCAGTGTTATAGATCTGTGATCTCTGCTACCTCCAAATATCATTGGCTAATTTGCCCTGGCAGCTCATGCAATGTTTTTGAGAAATGTAACCATCTGGGAGTTGATTACCTTTCTGGATCCACCAGAGTCTCTTGGTGTTGTTTATGACAGTGTGTGCCATTTTCAGCAATAGTGTCATACATTTTCCCTGGAGTGGGTATTCAAGAGCTTTGACATAAGCCTGTCTTAATTTGAGGACCTCAGGACCTCGCAGGTCTCTTTGGTCTGCAGCTCAGCATTGGAAAGTAACCAATTACTAGGACAGGGAGTTATTGGCTAGAGAAAATTGTCTTAGGGATAGGCTCCCTCCAACTCTATTCAGGGCCTCCCTTACCACATGATGCCCACAGCTTCCTCAAGAGCTTACTGTTTGAAAGTAATGATTTTGTGTTATCAATTCATTATTGGTTTAGATTAATGTAGTAGTCCCCCCCACACTCTCCCATTCCTTCCACCCACCCCCAGTTCTTTCCATCCCCTTTGTTAGTCTCTCAATTCACCTATCAGGTTTGTTTCCTATTTAAGCTTAATCTTTCGATATCACATCTGTATGTTCATGTCGTGTTTTATTTATTCAGTCACCAGCATGGGGACACTTGGGCTGTGTCTATCTTTTGGTGCTTTAGAATAATGTGGCAATGAACTGTTTGAATCCAACTTTCAGTTCTTGTGAGTGTACTCTAAGTAGGAGATTTCTTTAATCACATGAGAATTCTGTTCATCTTTTTAAGAATTACCTAACAGTTTTCCACAACATCTGTGCCATTGTAACATTACTCTCACTGATACCTATCAATGGCTATAGAGCTCCATAATTGAAAATGTTTTATGTAATAATTAACAAAGATTATTTGAGAATTTAAAATCCAAGTTATGGCACAATGACATGGAAAAAAATATTTGTCTATAGACAGTATGAATTAATGCAGAATCATTTTTATGACAAGAGATTAATACTTTTGTGCAGACCTGTCTTATGCTGATTCATATTATTATATTAATAATCCAAATGTAAGTAGAATATGCCTTGTCCTTGTTGTCCTTAAGAGAGTGAAGAAGTTATACTGACTTAAACATACACAGTTTGTGTTTTGCTTTACCCCAGCACCATAGGAGTAAATGTGTCCATTTTAAGCCCATTGAATGTGTCTTCCTAATATGTCTGAGGAAACAAGCAGCCCACTCTTGTTAGAAGAACCAGTTTTAAATAGCTGACCTGTTTAAACTAGGAAGAGAGTGAATCACACTATGGATCTTATATAATAGATGACTGACAACACACTTTTTTCTTATTCCCATTCAGTCCAGAAGAAAGGGAATAAACTGGACTTGTAACCATTGAATTCATGGCATTATTAAACTGAAATTATATTTTCCAAAGCAGAAGACAAATGATGTATATATTTGGTTGAGAATCAGAATGAAAGATTCACAAGGCATACAGAAGATGAACAAGATGATTATTTAACTTCGCTTGTTGCCTTTGATTCCCTGCCTGTTCTACACTATTGGAAAAGAGACGTTTTATGTATGACTAAAGCATATGCACTCACACCAGCTGGGTTATACAAGTCACATCAATTATTTTATTATATTTGTGAGCTTGACATAGATGTCATGCCTTACAAACCCAGGATGAACAACTTCACATCTTCAAAAAGCTTTAATGGTTCTGGTACTGTATGTCAGTATGTCATATGGTGTAAATTGGGCAGTTTTGTGTTAAATGAGCTAATCTTTTTGACTATAATGTTTAATTTTCCACATAGGATTTTACCTAGCATGGTGTTTACAGTGGGACTAATGGTAAGATTTAAATATTCACAGAACTTTTTAAGTTATTTTAATATTTTTAAAAAGAGATCCTAGAGTAAGACAGGAAGAATTTCCTAAGTATTCCAGTTGAAAGAAGAAAGTTCTGAAGACATTTCTTTTTTGTTAGTGCATCAAATGATCTAAAATTATGCCCTTTTTGTTGTTTATTTATTGTTATTTTTTATTGTTATGCCTTGCTAAAGTATTCAAGTTCAAGTCCCAGTTGATCTGTGTATGAGTTAGTAGTCCCTTGATCCTGAATCTGCCTAGCTTCCTATAAATAAAATAAAGCCCAAATTCCTGAACCTTGTTTTTTTAACAGTCAAATTTTATTCAATCTTTTTTTCAGCCTTACCATTACTTATCAAATACTCACTGTACATAACAAGTCATACTATTTACTCTGTTTCATTCCTTGCAAGACCCTCATTTAACTCTAAACCATTGGAAATGCCCAAGTCTTTTGGTTTAACTTTAAGTCTCATTTATTTTTGAGTTCAGTTTCAGTGTAAAAATGAGCATCTCCATAAAACTCTCTTAATTCTCCAAATAAAAAATAATTTCCACCTACTTGCTAGAATAAGGCTTTCTGTAATCACCATTAACATATGTTTTGAATTGTAGTTAGGTTTTCTGAGCATGCTTCTGTGTGAGAGTTCTGTGAAGTCTGGGACAATGTCTTCAACATTCCAGAAGATCTGGGTGTGGTGGCATCGCCTTTAATTCCAGCACTTGGCAGGCAGAGGTAGGAGGATCATTGTGAGTTTGAGGCCAGCTTGGGGTGGTTTGTGGATTACTTGGGGGGGGGAATTAATGATACATTAACACCCCTTTTCATCCACAGAGTTGGGTGAACAGAGTCTTGGGACAGTGGTGAGCTGATTAGAGGAAGAACTCTCAGGAAACAGTTGCATGAACAGCTCGCTTATTAGATTGGGGAGGGTTCTTTTATTTAAGAAGGAAAAGGAGAGGCAGGGTCATAAACAACAAGGGGATTGGCAGGGGCAGGGTGGCCTGTGGATATCTCATGAAAGGATTGGTAGGGGCCAGCTGCATAGATAACCTGGAAGGACTTTTTGTTGCCTGGGCCGCCTTATTACCTTATAGCTGAATTATGTAAACTCCAATAACTCAGGCTTGAAATTCCTGGGCTTGTCAGGGTTTTCTGGGGACCATCAGGTGGCTGGAAGTTGGGGAGGGAAGGAGATAGCCAAACTCCTGCCAGTCTCAGGATGAGATTATCTGGGTTGCAGGCTAGTCTCAAATTTCCTTTAAACCTGTGTCCTCAGTGCCTCTCAGCAGGGTCCCACAGCTCCTTTTTGTTTTCAAAATGGAGCAGTTGTATCATAACCCTCTGTTATTTTAGGCAATGTTTGATACTGTAATAAGACTTTGTTGGTTGTGGCCCAAGCAATATTAGTTATTTGTCATTTGAGAAACTGGATGATGCAGGGGGGAGGGGGAGGCTATGAGTAGCAGGGTCAGCAAGGAGAGGGCCAAGGAGTGGGAGGAGCCAGGAAATCAAAGGTTTGGAGAGCCAAGGGGTGGGGGCATCAGGGGCATAGCTATCAATTGGGCTGGAGAGATGGCTCAGCTGTTAAGGTTTTCAGCTGCCTGAAAAGCCTAATGGCCTGGATTTGATTTCCCAGTGCCAACAGAAATCCAGATGCACAATGTGGTACATGCATCTGGAATTTGTTTGCAGGGGCTAGAGGCCCTGGTGCATCCATTCCCATTTTCTCTGTCCCTCTCCCTCCCTCTCCTTCTTTATCTCTTCTCTTTGTCTCCCTCTGCTTGAAAATAAATAAAAATATTTTTTTAAGTTCCAAAAGAAAGTCTTAGGTAGACAGGGAGTATTGAAATCATTATGAATTGAAAGAAGCTCATGTTTCTAATTTTCAGTTATAAAATATCATGTTAAGAATACTAAAATGTGTTCTTAATAGATATAACAAAGAAATGTGTAAATAAGCTTTTGAAAATGTCATAAACTGAGTAGTGAAAGAATTTTAAAACAGAAAAACTCATGAAATAATGCTTAGTTTCTGGTTTTATTATTGTATTATATGAAATGAGAAACAAATACACAATAATAAAATGTATTCTCACTACCAAATTTAACCCCAATTTGCAAAAATCCATTTGAACCCTCCCCCAAAGTGAAGAAAGCTTCTGTGGTTCTGACAGTTGGTTTTTCCCTGCTAACACTGCCATTACTCCTATTATCTTCAGAAATCATTTTAATAGACTTCTAGCTTTTTTTCCTTTTTGTGTATTCCTGTTCTTTCAAATATTTTGCCTTTTTACTATATGTATGTTAATTAATTGCAGAATTAATTTATCCATTAATTTAATCTGCATATTCATCTTTGATCGTGTTGGGTGATAAATTTCTAAAAACAGAGTTGTTCTACCCAGAACATTTGTATATTGTCAGTGATACTGGCATGCAGTAATAACTTGCCCTTTAGACTTTTTCAGGCCAATTTCCTTTGGCAAGAGTAGGTTTTTAGAAGGCCCAGTAGTGTTGTCCTTAAACACCTTGAGCTTATGCAACATGCATGTTCTAGAGCATTTTTCAAGATTGGAATAATTTACAACTCTTATCTATTAAGAAAATATTTGCTAAATTCTTATTAAAAGTGAAACATTTGGATTAAACCTGTACTCTTAGATACTCTCTCATGTTTTCTGTATATCTGAAAATGCCATGTTTTGGAGTTAGTTATATTATAACACAACCATTGAAGTCATGTAGTATATGGTAACTCAGTACTGAAATTCATAAACAGAAGGTGAACAAAAGAGACAGTCTCATTCTGGATTGACAGTGCCTATCACCTGTAATTTCTTAATGGTAGCTTCCATTTCTTTAGTCACAAGGTAGAAATGGTCTTGAAGAAATTACCATATTTGAGGTATAGCTGTGAAGTCCTAATACAATCATGCACAGAAATTTCCCCACTGTTTGTCCACAAATCTCCACAAGGTAGAAGCTACAGTTACCTTTGTCTATTTGAAAAATATCTTCTTAAAATACAATTTCAATTTATCATAGATATGTTCAGCAAATGATCCTGTTTATTGTCAAATAAGTTGTCCTATGGGAAGGAGGGAACATGCAAAAACAATGTGTGCTTTACTTCAGGAAGACTTCATGAAATATATATGTATATGTATATGCATAATACAATATGAATATGTTCATCCAATCACATGATCATTGAAATAATGTGGGGAAAACCATGCCTTTTTGGAATAGGTCAAAAGAAAAGAGTGTTGCTTGATGTTATTACACACCAGTTAGACTTTGTAAGCATATTTAGAGAATTGTGGTGATAATTCATGTTGTGAAATCCAAAAGCAGCCTTTTCAATATGTAGAAGGTTTCCAGGTCAAATTGCTTCATGATAGTCATACATATTTCCTTGTTTCAGTGAACATTAGATAAGAGTCAGCATTAAAACTTCACCTACAACTGTCCTAAATAAATAAGACCAGTAAAGAGAAAGAAAAACTGCATTTCATAGTAAAAATATAGTTAAACTGTCAGGACTTGAAATGTACAGTAACCAACAGGTAGAGTAAGATGTTTTTTTAAAATTCAAATGATTTTATTTGAATATAACAGGAAATTAATGTATTGGCCAGAAGATTGTGATAATTAATTGCAGAATGGCTGAATTGTAATAAAAGTCTCCAAGGGCAGGGAAGTTGAGAAAGTAGTGGATGAATATGCTACTTGCTTTTAAATCCTTTACAGTTGAATAATTTATGTTATAGTTAATTCATCTATGTAAGTTATTCAAGGTGAAGACAATATAAGAGGTTTGAAATTGTGAGGTTTTTGCCTTAAAATGTTTGCCAAGAAACACTTTCTGTTTTCTAATTACTGTTTTAATGGTTTCGTATATTGAAATAGGAGTTAGAGGACTAAGCAAGAACACACAGTGTAATGAGTTTGCAAGGCTATAAATAATTGACCTACATCTTTACAAAGTCTCACATAGGTTTGTATTCACTCAGAGAACACTTAACCCAATTGTCAATTACTCATATCCTTCCAAACCTGACTTACCTTATTCTACAAAAAATTAGAGTTAACATTAATAACTTCTCTTGCATCCATAAGAAAATTCTGTCAGAAGAAAACATAAAATACAAATATGTCCAGTATTCTTCTAAAAAGAAAACCCTAATTCTACCGCCCTTACCCAGCTGTCATTCCCTCTCTCTCTCTTTTTCCCTCTCTAATCCCCCCAAAACAAAAGAGCCTCCCTGTAGGTCCCCATGCATTCATCATCACTTTTCTACATCTTTCTCTAACACAGCAGTCAGAATTCTCCCTTATGAATAAAAGTGAGTGTATTGTCTTTTTAAAACTGCCAATGGTTTTCCATCTCCCTCAGAGTGGAAGCCAAAGGTCACATCATAAAGGTCATGGCAGTATAATGAGCTAGACCCCCCGCTATTTCTTATTTTGTCTCCTACCACTCTTTCTTTTTTCCTCTTTTCTGTCTTCAGATACACCAAGCATATTCTAACCTCAAGGCTATGTGAGGAATTCCTCTTGTTTCTGTTCATTCTACTAATGACACTACCATTACTTTAATTCTCTATGAAAGAAAGAAAGAAAGAAAGAAAGAAAGAAAGAAAGAAAGAAAGAAAAAAAGAAAAAAAGAAAGAAAGAAAGTGCCCTGGAATCCAACTCTAAGAGATTGATTGCCTCACTGAATAGTCAAAATAATTTATGATTTATATAATACTCTGCTAGGTTTTACCTTTAAAGATGAAAGCAATATTACCTTCTTATAAGTTTTGTGCCATTAAGAAGTAGATAGTGAGTCAGAACTAGAGTCTTGCTCATAGATAATTGGCCAAAGATCCAGGTGATATAGAAAGATTAGCTCTGGGTTCTTTTGGAACCAACCATTGCCATAGTTCTAAAATCAAACACCAGTTACTCTGAAGACAAGTGAGGACAAATGTCTGAATGTGAATCTCCATGGACTGGAGAGATTGCTCAGTGGTTAACGTGCTTGCCTGCAAAGCCTATCACCCGAATTCAATTCCCAAGTTCCACATAAAGCCAGATGCACAAAGTGGAAATGCATCTGAGTCCATTTGCAGCATCTGGAGGCCCTGGCACACCTACTATCTCTCTCTTCTATCTCTCTCTGCTTGCAAATAAGTAAATGACAAAACAGCTGTGCTTCAAGCAGAGGTGTGACAGGAGATGGGAAGAGATGTAGTAATTTAGTTTCTAGTAATGGTTCTTGTCAGTGCTTGTCCAGTGCTGGGAAAGGTAGTGTAGCAGTTATACACACATTGGGAAACTGATATTTTTCAGACAAAATGATATCCCTTCTGTCCATCAGAAAAGTTTTAGGAAATGCAACTAGGTCACACAGAACAACATCCATTGAGAAACTGAGTGCAGTGAGCATGGTCAATGCAGGAGAGTCGATGCGTTTTTTGAGTGTGTCTGCCCAGCTTCTCCTCTGAGTTAGTGAAAAGCCATTATTTCCAATGTTACGGCTCAGGAAGTGATGCTAGGATTTAAGGAAAACCTCAGGTACACTCAGCCATAGTATTTCACCACAACATGCTTATAAAGAAAAAATGAAGGGCTGTGGGGATTTCTCAGTGGGTAGTGCTTATCTTGAAAGCAAGATGCCTTTACCTTGATATCCAGAATGCATGTAAAATGCCAGGCGTATATATTCTGCACCTCTAATCCCAAAGCTAGTGAGACAGACAGGAGGATCCCTAGGCTTCACTGGGATCCTCCAGTCTAGCCTAATAGGAGATCTCCAGGCCAATGAATTGGATTCTGTTTAAAAAAAAAGTATACTGCATTCCTGAGGATAATACCCTAACATCCAAAGTTGCTCTGTGGTCTGCACACACATGTGTTTCATGCTCACCCACATCCACCCAACCATACCCACAGGAGCATGTATATATACATGTTCCACCCAGACACACACACACACACACACACACACACACACACACACACACACACACACATTTCATTTTAAGAACAAACAGTTGTACTTTTCAATAGGGTAGTCAGTGAAGACCTTACTGAAATGATGATGCTAAAATAAAGCTCAAGTGAGGGGAGGAAGAGACCATGAAGTCTGGGAGCAGGATGAGTGCTCTGAGCAAACGGGAGTGCAGAAGTTTTCATGCCCTGTTTGAAGCGTAGTGATGGGCCCAGTGCAGCTGGGAAAAGGGAAGGAAGAAAAGCAGGGAAAATAGGCTTGGAGCCGAGGCACATCCTGTGGAGCCTTCTGTCATCATGAGGAGGACTCTCTCTGTTCTTTTGAAATACATTGTGTATAAATGGTTTGGGAAGAATATAGAATCTGAGTACTGCTGATTGATATGCTTGTAAGCATGACTTCCGCTTCTGGACTTCTGGCCAACATGGTTAGCTAAAATCTACAAGGCAAGCAAATAAAAGATTAATTTTATTTCTTTGGTTTTCTTTTGTACATTATTAATCTATTAGCTTCAATAATGTATGTGTTGCTTTATTCACCTGTTTCTAACATTCTATTATTAGCAGTCCAAATACTTCTAAATATGTGATTTCAGTTACCCTAAAACTAAATTAAATCACATTTTCTGAGCTTTTACATGTCCCCCAGCACTGTGCTATGTGCTTAATATGTAAATCCCATTCCCTTTTCCAACAATATTGAGACCCAACATGATCACATGCCTAAGAGAGGAACAAATATAACTTTAGTTCACATAATACTATGTTTGGGGATGTGAGCTCTAAGCAAATTAGAAATTTCAGAAATTTCCTTTGCAATATCAAATATTTGGCTAGGAGAAAGTACCTTTAACACAGTGGATGTGTTTTCTCAGTAAGAATACTTGTTATGCATTGTCTGACCATTGCCAGAAACACAGTGCTTGTGTGTGCCAGAGTCCAAGGGTCCCCATTCCAGTGTATCTGTTCTAAGTAACACTCCAGGCACACTGTTTGGTGTCGTGAGTCTCTGTAAGATAGTAGCAGCTAAGGTGGGATCCAAACTTTATAAAGCTGTTGCGGTCAGCTTTCTAGTTGCTGCGCAGAAAGAACCCAAACAAAAGCGGCTTGTAGAGGAATGGGTTTATTTGGCTTACGGACTCAAGGGGAGACTCCATTCTGGCAGGGAAAACGATGGCATGAGCAGAGGGCTGGACATCACCTCTGTCACAGCACTGCAAACAGCAGCAGGAAGGTGTGCCAAATACTGGCAAGGGGAAGCTGGCTTATAACCCCCATAAGCCCGCCCCAACAACACAGCTCTAGTGAGGTTCTAATTCCCGAATTGCCATCTGCTGAGGATCAATCTATCAGAACACATTCATTTGTTTGTGAGGGATACCTGGATCCAACCATGACAAAAGCTTTGGTGCCACATTTTTAGAGAAAACCCAAAGAGTAGGTACTAAAGTGAGTATGTACATAGAAAAGTAAAACATAACAATATGCACATATTTAAGAGCTTAAAAATATGCTCATTATAAATGCCATAAAATAGTAATATTGGTTTTATGGCCAATTTGACTCTATAATCTATTTAAATTCATTTTAATCCATTTTGGTTTAAATGCATAGTTTTTTTTTAATTTGATGCATGTATGTGTATGTGCATGTTCATGTGTACGCAGGTGTGTGAGGAGACCGAAAGGCAACCTCAGGTGTCATTCCTCAGGAACACCATCCACTTCCTTTGAGACAGGGTTTCTCATTTACCTAGAATTCACCAATAAGGCTAAATCAGTCATCAAACCTCAGGGATCTTCCTGTCTCTGCTTCCCCAACACTAGGATAACAGGTATATGCCGCCATGCCTGGCGTTTTCTGTGGATGCTGGGAAACAAACTCAGGTCCCCAAGCTTGTGTGGTTGAGTTCTCTTCCCAGCTCTTAGGTGTATATTATTTCACCTCCTCTTTACATGACTTCTGTTTCTTAACATTATTCATACAACTGATTGCATGAGAAAATAAACTTGGGCGGTATTCCCAGGGTTGTCTTCTTCGAAGTCCTTTCCTTTCACAATACACATAATGTGCCTTGAGATGGAAAGCCAGCTTGCAAGCCACTGACTGTCCAGAAGATGCCACAGAGTGCTTGTACTCTGAATATGCTCCGCAATAAGCGAGCGCTAATGATAAAGCTGTTCGTCCACAACTAAGAATTTTCATGTTCACAAAGAATTCTCTACCAGGACTTTGTAAGTTCTAAAGGAACACATATATATTGAAATGCTATAAATTCATGACTACTAGCAATTTCATCACCTTTAACCAATGCTTAACCTGAATTCTATGTTATTGTTTTTATTGGGCAGTTGTAAATTTCAGAAGTGCATAATTTAGAAGATACTGTAAATGGGAAGACAGAAAGTCATGTTATTTTATATATCTGAGTGGAACTTTGCTATCATCTGGATTTGGAGGGAATCCAGTATTTTGACTCTGCTGGTTTGCTGATTACCACTTCATGTAAGCAATGACTTTTTGCTTTTTTTTTCTGTTTTTTCTTTATTATATACAATGCTGATGTTCTCCACTTATAACTTAATAAACCACCAAATTAAGGTCACAAGAGACCATTCACTACAGAAGATCTCAGTAGCAGTCAGTAGTGAGAGCCATTCTATCCCAACAGCTTTTGTCCTGTAAGGTTACATGCAAGAAGAAGAAGGTATTATGGAAAAGCCTTGGGAATGTTTGTAAGGGTGGCTGGTCAAAGGCACTTAACTAAGGTTGGTTGGAAAATAATTCTTAGAGTCTAACTCCCCTGGTGGCCTGTGGCTAAGCCAAGCTTCTCTAAATCAAAGTTCCCAGCAGAAGACAGTTCTGATAGAGCATCATGTAGAACACAAGTATGAAATTCCCTTGAAACGTGCACAGTGTGCATTTTAAGCAAAATCCGTCTCTGTCAATACGCAATATATGTTTGCTTAATTTAATTAAATTTGACTTTAATTAGGTAAGGCTAGCTCTCTGGTATAAAATATGAATAAACTTACTGAGTTTCCAACTTTTTGTCTATTTTAAGGCCGTTACTAACTTTGATCATAAAATGGTGAACAGGATCATAATTCTTTATTATGATAAGATTCTCTCTGACTGTCGGCATTTTTCAAAAACTTTTCTGGCCAGGAAAGAGAGTGATGTATTTTTTTAATAGTCTTGTGTAATGCATATTAAATCAGTTTGGAAAACTAAAAGTTGTCTATGTATTTGTTGTTGATCAATTGGTCAATCAATGTGGATTCAGAAACATTATTGAACTAAATACATTGTCGCCATTACAATGGGAACAATTTAGTCATTATCGCGTGCTCCAGGGATGCATGAAAATAGAAACAAACCCTTATTTTCTGTACCAGTTTGATTTGTTCACAGGGTTGTAATCCTGATTAGATCATTAAATATTGGGAGAAATGGATTCCTTAGGAGAGATTAGTTGATGGAAGTTAGGTCTCCCTAGAGAAGTTGGGAAAATAACCCTTGAGATGATACGCATGCTCATCTGCTTTGAGTGTCTAAACCTGTTAGCTGGCCTCATAGTGTGAGGTATGTGATGAAATTCTACATGTTGTTCTGAAAAACAAAATAGATAAGAAAACCTCTTCCCTTTAAATAAGCCTATGAACTTGCTGGTAGATAAGCTAGCAGAGTTTTAAGGATTATGGGAACACACCTCAGTTGTGGGGTTATGGGCAGGTGCCATCTAGAACTACAAAATAACTCAGACTACTTGATTTATTCTTACATAGTGGGGGCGAAGAAGGAAACTCATTTTGGTCTGAGTGTAAGAGTTGAGAAATATGGAATGTTGCCTACTCAAATAAATTTCAAATATAACAGTCACCAAAATAATTTACATGTAAAAGTGACTTGCTTGGGTAAAAATTGAATTTCAAAAAGTTACTGGAGTTGCTAACCTCCTCAGCTCTTTCTGTGGGGGTGGGGATGCTGCTATATATGAACCCGAGGCCGTGTTTGTTCTACCACTTTGTACACACGTAGCCCCTAAACATCTTAAAGAATTAGTTCATAGACTTACCCTTAATGAGTGAAACGTATGCAGATATTGTACTCAGGTACCTAGCAAGGAACTGAATGAATGAAAATAAATGTATTTATTCGGTACTAAAATTAACTAAAGTATTATCCAGGGCTTTCTATTGAGAAGAAATGATCAGATTTTGTTCACGGTAAAAACTGAAATAATAACTGGAAGAGAAGGAAGAAAGGAAGGGAAAGCAGGCTATGCCCTCTGTTGACTCTCCCACGAGTGTAAGTTTACATGCCCTGGGCTGGGATCTGGTTGTCTTTGGAAAAATAATTAACCAAGTGCTAAGGCAGTTTTTGAACATTGGCATTGTTTGGAATTTCAAACATAATATTTCTGTTGTTTTTTTAACTTTTTATCATTATTTTATGCTGGTTTCTTTTTATCATTCTTTTATGGTCAGTATAACCAAAATACTCTAAAACATCATCCTCTTCTGAATAATTAACAGAGTGCATAACCAAAACCTCTTTTTCAATGCTCTCGACACATTTTGTATCGTTCACTCAGAAGCATATGAAGAATTATGATGCTTAGCTGGCGGAACACCTGCTTCAAACATTCCACTGCTCTTCACAGAGCTGCCATTGGGGAACGCAGGGTTATTGAACTGCCAACTTTGCTAATTTTTATTTACTTTCAAACTTGACTTTTATCATCCACTCAAGAGAAGTGCAGCAGACAGTGTCTGCCTCCAGTCCAGAGGCTCAATGATGAATGGAATTGGAAAGCCGTGGCACCTTGTTCCTCCATCTATTGTCTGATCAGGAAATACCTACAGGGCATCACACAGCATTTATTCTGATCTCGCAACCCTCAAGCCTGGTTTCCGTTTGGAAGCATGTTTTGTCAGACAATGAAAAGAACTTTTTGGAGCACATTATCTTCATTATGAATGACAAACAAATTAATTACTGTGCAAACATTTACTTTTATACTGACCAAGCATTTCAAAAACTAAACAAAATAATCTCCTTTCTATACAAGGAAGTCAAGATTCCATTCAAATGAGTTAGGATTCAGATTGCTTTGAGAAACAGAATGTGACCTTGAAATATACTCATTGAGGAAAACTCACTTGTGTTGTAAAAAAAATAATTTGAGCTTAATATATTATTTCTGAAGCACTTAATAGTTATATACACTATATAATATATATAGCAATTTATTATATACATATGTATATATAACCTATATAATTATATATAGCAAGTTATTATATATACATATATATAGGTGTGTGTGTGTAACATGTATGGTGTGGTGTATATGTGGTATGTGTGTGTGTGTGTATGTGTGTGTGTGTGTGTGTGCAGAGATGCTCACTCCCCATGCATGTACATGGAGGCCAAAAGATAAAATGGAATGTCCCCTCTACAGATAATCTACATATTTCCTTCACACAAAGTCTCTCTCTGTGTCTGGAGCTTCAGTCTTCAAGACCTGGCCAACCCTAGTAATTCTCTCATCTCTGCTCACCATACAACTCTGATTACAGGCTTACATGGCCATGCCTGTTGATGTGGGTGCTGGGGAGTTGAACTCAGTCTCAAGTCTTCATACTTGTGTAGAAAGCCCTCTTAACCACTGAGTCATCTCCTCAATTCTTCAAATGATATATAACATTCTGTAGCAGATACAGAATTACATATGTTTAAGATTAAAAAAGCTACTTTCATTGTAATGAACTTATGTTTAAGGAGGTTGGGATATTTCAGTTAATTTATCTATTATATCTTAAATTTTATTTCAAATGTTTAGGTAAATTATTGTCTAAACTGACTTTCAAACTAACAGATGAGAATATTAAAGAATTTATGTTCTTCATATGTACTGATTAATCACAGTAAATGTAATTCTCATTTTCCCAACATGACCTTTCTTTTCCTCCAAGCTTCAGTTGAAAAAGAGTGGTTATGTCTTAATGATATTTTCATTAAGTAGAAGTGAAATATAATATGAATTATGCTTAAGATCCAAATGTTCCACCTTCTTAAGTTCATTTAAAGATTTTTAGGCTAACATGGTTAAGCTCTGAATGTGAGTCCAATTAAAACTAAAAGGCTGAGGATATAGGACAGTAGTGGAACATTTGTGTAGCACTGCAAGGCCCTGGAGTCCATCCTTAGCACTGAAAAAAAAAAAACCTAAGGAAGGGAAGGAGGGATTGAAAGAAGAAGGGAGGGAGGAAGAAAGCAAAGAAAGTAGGGAGGGAGGAAATGAATTAAAAATACTAATAATGGTAGTTCCACATAACAAAGTACAACCAGGAAATCAACTCACTATACCAAAAAACCATAAAATATTTAAAATTGTAATTAAAATTTACTTTACTGGGGATATTAATACTGAGAAGTTAAATTATTTTTTTCTGTGAAAAGAGAGTACATGGTAAATCAATTGAAGGCATCAGTTGTACCTTCAAACTTACTTGAAATGTTTGGGTGAAATGTTATGTAAATTGGCAGGTGGTTGATTGTAAGCGTTTCTGTCAGCAGAAATGAAAAGGGACCATATTAAAGAATATATTATATTCTTTTAAATAAGCTTTTACTGAGCTCATAAGATGATGTTCTACCTGAATTAGGAAACAAACAAGCTAGAATTACAACTGGATCCACATAATTCTCTTGTGAGATCTCCTGACTTGCAATATTTTGTAAATCATGCTGGGCACATATGGTAAATATTTCTTAGAATAAACAAGCGAGTGGTTTCTCATACCTGAAAATGCCTAGATAACTTTAAAAACAAATTTCAATAAATGCCATAGGTGATGTGCACAGGATTTCCTTGAGTCTATTTGAATGTGTATGCCTAGAGCTGTTAAGCTCTCAGGAATGTGCAGATAGAAACAAAATTCTGACAATTCTATTCTTTCTCAAATATTGTTTTTGAATAAATAAGTGCTGGCATAACACAAAATGGATACAAAAGTACATTTGTCCTTCAATACTTTTATAAGAACTCAGGCTTAAATCTATATCCAATTTAATGCTTTTCTGTCTATAATTTTCAAAACAATGGGTTAATTTATAAAAATAAAACTTAGTTTGTAAATTTAGGAGATTAATTTTAAAGAAGTCATTCATGTCAAGAATATTTTCTCATATGCAGAATGAGTAGCCATCATCAGATGGACAAGAGCAGTAGGAGTGTGTGCCAAACACCATCGAGGGGAAACTAGCTGTAACACCCATAAACCTGCCCCCAACCAAACACAGCATCCAGGAGGCTCCAATTCCCTCATTGCCACCAGCTGGGGACCTAGCATTCAGAACACATAAACTTATTGGGGGGGGGGGCACCTGAATCAAACCACCACACTGAAGAAGAAAACTTACCATGTCTGTTCACCCATGGTTGTGGAAAACCGTGAGCATTTGTGGAAAGTTCAATTCTAATGTCTAAATGCAGCTTCTTAGAATCAAGTGCTGGACTTTCAAAATTGTGAAAACCCCATCTTACTCAACTGGCCTTGCTAAGTGAGCGTTTAGACTATGAAGATGAATCTAGTCTCAGTGATGTCCTCATAAGCAGTAATCAGGTAAGTCTCAAATATGCTGATTCACATTTTTACGAGGTTCATAATGTTTGCAAAGTTACTGGGTTTTTGAAGAAAATGCATTTATTTCTATTGCTAATTCAATGCTACAATACAAAAAATCCAACTTTCATTATTCCAAACCCAAACTGCTAAAATAATAGCAGAGTCTGAAACTTAATTATTGGCAGCTTAATTTTCCCTTCTCTGATATATGCATTACCTAATGCCAACTGATGTCAACACAAATTATGAGCATGCAAGAAAAAGTAATTGTTCCACATTATTTCACAGTTATTATTGATTACTGTGCCCTTTGCAAATCAAGACAGGAATAGAAAGTATAGTAATTCTTCAGGGTGAATTTAACCATTACTAGAGAAGGCTAGGGTGGAAAAAAAGATGTCCCAAATACATTCTTAATAAAATATTAAAATCACAAGATATATTTAAGGAGCTTTCAATGCATATAAATAAAATCTGACTAAATAATCAAATTGTGCTGGTTTAGGGAGAAATTTCTCAAGTTTGAAATTATTTCTCTTTTATAATCATGGGGCGTCCTCTGAGCCACAAAGAGCTTAAAGGCAAAATGAAGACAGGCATATTGAAAACACACACACACACACACACACTACTACTACTACTACTACTAATAATAATAATAATAACAATAATAATACTGTTAATATGTGCCCTGTGGTTATATGCTGGAATTTTATTTTAAATGGGTCATAAAGACCACTTAAAATGGGCTTGGATTGGTCCCTTTGGTGTTTAGCCATAAGTTTCATTAAATAGAGCAGTGCAGGTTGGTTAAAAGGCTGTATCACACATTAAAATAGGCACAGAAGCAAACAAAGAAACATGAAAACAATATAATAAAAATGCCATGAATTTTTTTCTGTCATAAGCCCCAATTTCACTTGACCCTCTCACTTTAATCAAACATCTTCCTAAACTTCACCCAGAGTAAATCTCTCGCCATCCTTTTTTTCTAAGCATCCATTTATAAAGTGAATAAACTTCATTTCAGCCAAATGAATAGGTACATTCAAAAGTAACCACTCGGAATATCAAAGGTCATGATTGTGAAATAAGGGAATGCAAAGAATTGTCGTGGCTCACTGTTATTAAGATGAACATGAAAGCAGTCCAGGAGCTTGGAAAAACCAAACAACATCAAAGCCTAGTTCTAGGAGTTCACCTGTAATCACACAGGCTTTCACCTGGCTTTCAACTCTGAAAACATTGCAGTTGGTCCAGAAGTGGCAGATGAGCTCTGGCTACAGCTGGATCTAGAAGGTGAAGGAATGGTATAATCCACCTGAGGGTTCTGGTGCACTCGGTTTTGACTGGTTCCTCTGCTAAGGAGGAGGAAATGGCTATGCAGTTGAGGTCTTAGAAGTCAGATTCGGAACTTACATCTGAATGATCTCTTATATTATTTTCTACATGGCCAGCTGGCTAGTTTTGAGAGGTGAGGAACACATAGCTCTCTAAAATCTGATGAAAGATGAGATGGGATTTAGAAATAAGCCAGTATTCTGGAGGATGAAATGAACCTGTAGTGAGCTGTAGTCAGTAGGTAGAGTGCTTGTCCAGCATGAGCAAAGCCCTGGGTTCAGTACCCAGCACCACATAAACCTAGGTGTGGTGACACACACCTGTAACCCCACTCACGAACTAGAGGACGGAGGATCAGAAGGTCCAGGTCAGCCTGGCTCCATCCATAGAGGCTTTGAGACCAGCTGGGCTACAGGAGACCCTGCCTCCAACAACAACAAATACCAACAAATTAACCTTGTCTTATGGTGAAGAATTCATAGTAACAACATAGCAAACCAAGGAAGTATTTATTAATAATATTTGTACATCACAGAATGGGAGATAAACTGGAACAAAAGTTGAGAAGTGAGATCAAATACTACCTCCAAATAAGCAGACTATACTCAAATGTCCGTCTCTGCATTCTGAGTTTCCTTACATTTATTGTGTATCAAGCTTGACTTTTTATAACGTCTGTTTGCTCCTGATCAAGAGGAGAGAGCATGAGAGAGGGCCACACAGTCAAGGAGAGCACCAATCTTTCCAAGACCCTGAGTCAGTGAGGAAGGCTAAAGAAAGGACGAAGGTACGGCCGTCTTGTACGGCCATCTTGTACACCTGTGTACCAGACCTGCAGAAAGGATCAAGAGAAGCTTTCCCAAATAAACTCTTAGTTGGGGCTTCTGTATTGGCTTTCGGCTCCTGCTGTGGCACATTCTCACAAACCTCATGTTTGACAAACAGCCGGATGTGTTATCTTCTAGCTCTGGAGGTCAGAAGTCCCAAATGCATCTTTCAGAGCTAATGTCATGGTATGGAAAGGGCTGTGGTCTCGTTTGAGGTGCAAAGGGAAAAATCTATTTCCTTGAGGTTTCCAGCTTAAAAAGGCAATTCACAGTCTTTAGTTACATCACATAGCTTCACCCACCCCTGCTTCCATTGCCACAGCATCTCCTGTCTTGACCTGCCTCTGCCTCACTCTGATAAGGTCCTAGCCAGATACTTAAAGATAATCTTCTCATTTCTAGGTCCTGATTCACATCTGTAAAGATCCTTTTGTTGTACAAGAAACCTATTTGTAAGTTTAGGGAATTAGAAAATGGATACCTTTGGGGTTATTATTTCTTTAGTCTGTCTTCTACAGCATCCTATATTAACTTCTTTTCCAACCTACCCCTAACAAATGGAAGCAAAAATGTTGGTTACTTGGAACAGGAACATTCTTTTCTTGAAGATTCTTATAGTCCCTAGATTTCTTCTATAATTCCAAATAATATTTTCAATCATCTAGAGGAAATATACACTAAAATTTAGTGTTATTTAGTGTTATAAAAGTATCTCATACAACTGCAAATAAATGTCCAGAGCCCTGTACAAATAAAAATAAGTGAAAAATATCAAGCTTCTGATTTCCAAATAACATTTGTTAAGATTGCACTCAATCAGAAGTAAGATACAGTAGAACAACAGGAAGTGCCATTTGCAGTGAACCCCCAGCCAGCCTTCTGGGAATATTATTTTTATATCTCCCAGCTTTCCCTTGAGGGGATGATCAGAAAGTTGAAATGGTCAAACCTTTCTTGGGCAATAACCTGCACACCAGTTTAAATTTTTGATCAAGAAACAAAGCCATAAGATTTGGAACCATTCAAAAAGAAGAACCAAAATATCGCGAAAAATAAATCATTCAGATGAGGCAGCAATCCATAGCTGCTGGAAGGACAGTTTCAGCATGTTGATGTCATGGGACTTTAGAAATTTTATTTCCTCCTCTGCCCCCAGGTTTTAGATAATTTGGCATGAAAGGCACATAACAGTTCATGGGTTTTAACGAGTTGGAGAATTACTTTGAAATTCAATACTGTGATAATAGCCTCCAAATTAATATTTTCTTTCAGATAAATTGCATTTGAAAAAAATCTAATCTTATTGCTCATAAAGTGATATTATAAAAACCAGAATGCCAGCTTTAACAATGTGAAGCTCTCCCAGCAAATGTTAGAGACAGTCCAGGGTTTGCTTTTGTGTTTAGCTATTAAAATAAGGGTTTAATTTAAATGCATGAATAAGCTGCTTACTTGATTACAGAAGAGAAAAAGGAAGTTTTTTTTTTTTTTCTTTTTCTCTTTTAGAAACCAAATGCTTTCCTCTTTCTTTCCTTTAAGCAATTACAGAGTTCCAAGGCTAGGTGGGGGTGTGGAGCTGGAGGGTGTGGGCCTGGGTGTGGAGTGGGTTAGCTGTTTTACTGTCTTGGTGATCTCAGTGGTTTCCCTGACATTTCTACACTATGTGACTTCTGCTTGGTTGGGGTTTGTAACTCATTCAGGAATAGGTGTTTGATAGGAGCCATTAAACAACCATCAAGGCATTAAACAGCTACACACTCGGGAACCTACCCCAAGTACTGGCAGGAGTTTGTTGCTGAGAACCTTTAAGTCTTGCAGCAGGTGTGATACTATTCAGAGTCAGAGTCTGGGGAGCAGGGATTGACAACAGTGTCCACAGGACAGGAGTGGAAAGCACACACAGCTTGTGAGTGTGAGACAGATGCTGCCTTCTCCATCTCCCGCACGTGATATTTCCAACACATTAACAGAGCATGGGAGCTCA
The DNA here is from genome assembly GCA_004024765.1 of Zapus hudsonius. Taxonomy (NCBI): domain Eukaryota; kingdom Metazoa; phylum Chordata; class Mammalia; order Rodentia; family Dipodidae; genus Zapus; species Zapus hudsonius. The sequence continues at coordinate 192,594 of PVHP010000021.1, read as the reverse complement.
CGGCATGCTGAGTGACAGGAATAGAACCATGAAATCGGTAATGTCTTGCCAGTTTTAAAATGTAGACGAATAATGTCTTGTCAGAGCAGTGAAGTCTTTCTTATCCTATAAAAATTCCGTGTATAACTAATGGGACACCTGGGCCATCATACTTGCTCTGTTCAATTTCGAGTTTGGCTGTTAACTACCTGTGGCACTTTGACTTTGGAGAGAGGCATTTTCAGAATTGGTGAAGCTTTAATAAATTAATGTGCAAATGCCCAGGTCTGAGTTGCTTCCCAAATGTAATGGGAAAATACCATACATCATTTTTGAGCCACTCCTGGTATTCCTATGTCTATGATCAGATTTTCTTGATGTTTCGTAGGGGAACCATGTAAGTTAGGGTAAGTCACACATGGTGGAGAGAAAGAGCCTGGGCATGGCAAAATATCAAGAAACTGCCAGTATGAGTGATCGAACTCCTGGAAACTTGTTTTGATAATAGACTGCATTTCATTTTATCACTGCATTTGACTGTGATGATATTTACCTACAAAGATTAAGGGCATGCCATGATGCCAACAGACCTTTATGAATGGTCCAATATATTTTGCCACATGTAAAATTATTAATCCTGTAGAGTAATAAACAATTCTGGAGAAGCTTAGTGTGCATGTTTTTGTCTTTCACCATTTCCTTCAATTGTAAAGCCAATATACACTTGTTTACTTTCTGCATGCTATCCCTAGGCCTGGTCTCCAGTAGAGCACTTGATCAGGAACTATGACCCTGTCTTCAATGATCACACAATCGCCTTTATCCCAAAAGGGGCAGCAGGGAAGAGTACAAAATAATTTCAGTTGTTTCTAAATTTTTTACTATAGAAAGTAAATGATGTTTATAGAAAAGAGAAACAAATCTGTTATGGACAGAATTAAACAAGACAATTTAATAATTAGCTGGTGGTTTTTTTTTAATGTTGTTAACAAGGAGGGAGCATATAGAGACATCTTAGGTAGGACCATCTACTCATGCAGGAAGAAAAGAGTGTGACCCTTCAAGGAACAGAGGAGACCATTCTTAAGCCTAAGAGTTATTGTGTTACAGTGAGTATTCAGTTTAGAACCATTTCTAGAAAGGTTCCATAAAGTTACACTCCAGGGAGCAGAATTGCTTAGAGTGAAACCCAGCCTATGCACACCCATGGGGATATCTATTTATTGTATCTAAACCCAGCCTATGCACACCCATGGGGATATCTATTTATTCTATCTAAACCCAGTCTATGCACACCGATGGGGATATATCTGTTTATTCTATCTATCGTGGTAGATCTGGAGACTCAGAGGTTGATCCAAATTGAGGATGCTGTTCCCAATAAAACTGGCCAGAAATATCGGCCTCAGGAAAGGTGGTTGCCAAAAAGATGCAGTGAATGAGTCTGAAAGTCAACCTCCTAAACTTGGGTGCTAACCTAAAAATTCTTTTGTAAAGATAGAAGAGAATATGTTCTCTTAGGCCCTGCCCTCATTGGTGTTGCCAAGGAATTTTAAGAGTAGAATTCTCTGATACCTAGAGACCAATATTCAATCATCCTTACCATAGGGAGACTGAAAACTTAAGATTGTTGGTCCCCAGGCTGCTTACCTAATTGTTCTACCACAGGAACTGGGACAAATAGGAGAAGCTTGGGTGGGGTTGGGGAGACAGCCTGTATCTGAGCCCAAAGGGATATAAAATGATGAAGAAAGGAGGTTAGGGAAGACTCTGCTGTGAAAAATTGGAGCACTAGGCTGATTCAGTCCCCGAGTGTCACTTTTATCTCAGTTTTCAATAGTAGAGTACTTAGATAACAATCTGTGAGGTGCCTGGTATGGTCATGGGACTAAGGCCTATGAATGTGAGACAAAAATCCTGTATTTAAAGAGTTCATTGATTAAAAAAAAAGAGTTCATTGATGATTATGAGATCACATACCCATAATTAACCCTATAACCAGAGATAGCATGATTTATAGACTGATTAAGAGAACATAAGGTATTCCAAAGTTCAGAAGAGAAAACTTCCCAAAGAGGCAAGAGTACATGAAAGGCTAAGAGCAAAAGAAGCTTCCAGAGTGGTATTTGAAGTGTGTGAATATCTTTGTACATTCAGAGATGTAAAAGGGTATCAATTTTAAACACAAACAATTGCATGAATTCGACGATTAAAAGTTGGGAAAGCATGACTAGGCATAGGGATCAACTGCATTACTTGGGTTTGCCTAAGCTGGGTAACAGATTAGATTTTGCATTCTTCTCTGCCTGTCTGTCATCTCCTCCAGAGATCCCGGTGCCCACACCACCAGTCATACGGATTTGTGTAATACTGCCAAGGCCAAATCCCATTGACCCGATTGTCACTCGATGCTTTTTCCAATCAGGTGAAGTAAGACCCCTCTGTCACTGAAAATTCAACCCCAGAGATCTAGAAATAATCAAGGAGCCCATCAGCTAAAAACAAAATCAATTGAGCAAGTATTTCCATGGCTGTGGGAGATACATGTCCATTAGTAGTTGATATCCATAAAGGCGTGAGAGTCTTTTTCCCATCCACCCACACTAAGCCCTCCAAGTCCCTTTATGGATTTAGTCATTTCTTCCCTATGGGCACAATTTAGCCTCCATGGATTTTATTTTGGGTGGTGGTGTGTGGAGAGGGAGATATTGTTACTTGCTTTGAGTGACAGAAAATTTTTGGAAATACTGAACTCATTGTCCCTACCCTTAAATGGTCTAAATAGTCTCTATAAGGAATTGTTTCTCACTATTGACTTATAGGCAGGTGACAAAACACTGAAGTTCCTTAGCAAATCAGATCACCAGAAGATATGAACCACAATTGAAGAAGGATGTCATTTCTAAAGCAGTGTTTGGCAAAAGAGATAAATTGCAGTAAACTCTGCATCTTAGCTTTTAATTTATTTTTGTTTTCACAAACAAGAATTTTGTTTTTGTAATAAATGTATAGATAAAATATACGATGTAGAAAATAACGACTGATTAAAAATTGGTTTTACTGATGAAGATATTAACACCAAAAATCAAGAGATGTAATACTGACATCCAAGTCAGTCAGGAGAGGATAAGGAACTCCCTCTTAAACTGTCGTCACTTCACATATTGTACATTAAACATATAGGGCAGTGTCTCCTGTAATCATTCTAGTATCTTTTACTACATCAGTTATAATGGATCAGCTCCCTCTTTGCTGCTTTAATTTCACTGTGGTAACATGCTCTAGTGAATACAGACATGGTACATTTAACCAATTTGGCACTACGCCTTGGGTTTATTAAACAAACCAAGGCTTGATGGGCTGTCTCTAAACTCTAGACCCACAGGTAATTTCTGCAGCTGCAAATACTGCCCCACACGTAATTTTTCACTCAGCTGCTGTTGGGACTCAGGACACTGTATAAAAGTAGATCCATACACTTCTGGACCTGTGTGTGTGTGTGTGTGTGTGTGTGTGTGTGTGTTAGTATTAATGTTATTTGTACAGAATATTAGGCTCCATTATAATATATATATGCAGTGTGCGTCAGTCATATTTACCCCACATCAACCTCTTACCCACCTCACTAGTGCTGCTGATAAACTCTTCACCGCAAATACTCCAAATACTCCTCCTTCAACTTTTATGTTTTTTACCATCCACACGCTACCTATGAGATATGTGATATCCATCGTACATGTCTAGCTTCTTTCACCAAACATTATGGATATGTTTATTCCTAAGATTTCTCTCTTTTTAAACATCACTATTGTATTGTCTCTATCTTAAAATTTCTACAATCTTGGCATTGGATGAAATAGAATTACAAGACATTTTCTATCTAGGTATTCTATATTTTTATTTAGAGCTCTCATGAGTAGGGGTAAAATATACCACAAAGTTAGGAAATAGTAGATGAATCATTTTGTAGTTTTTCCCCACAAATGGATAAAATGCTCCTCTTTGATTAATTACCTAGATTTTTTTCCTTGGAGTTTGTATTCACAGTAGGACACAAATAAATGTACTTATCTACAATAAACATATCATTTATATAAATTAATATTTACAATAAAATATATATCAAATGCAAATGTTTATTGTCCCTTGACTGAGTTTAATTTCATTTTTAATGTAAATTTTTTACTGTTAAAGAATGTATACTTCAATTATTTTCCCCCCAGATCCAATCTGATGTCTAATGATGTCTAATTTTTATTATACATGTTACATTAAAAAAGAACATTGACTTTTAATATATTTTCTACTGTTCATAAGTTACAAACATATATTCTAATGGAGTGAAAATATCTCAAAGCAAGTGCCCTTAGAAATCCATGTGGGACAAAAGCAGTGTGAGGTAGTTCCCATGAGGTCTTAAGGTTGCTTGTTCCTGGGTGACATGAGTATCCTCGTCTAATAGTGAGACCGTAATGTAGATGTACTATACCGTATCTACCGTAATGTAGATGTAATATAAAGTTTGATCATTTCTACAAAGATGTTTTAAACCCACACTTACAACCCATGAGTATCACCTCATCTCTCAACTAATAGCGCCTTTCCTTTTTCCTGAAGGTGTATTACAAAATGTATACAGGAACAAGATTAGAATTACAGTGACAATATTTCACTAGCATCCATATTGGAGGCAATTTTCATATGAAGTGATATGAACTAGACCAACATAAATCTAGATTCAAGACAAAAGCCTACTCTTGGGCTGGAGAGATGGCTCATCTGTTAAGGCACTTGCCTATGGCCATGGGTTCAAGTCCCCAGTACCCACATATGCCAGATCCACAAGGTGGTGGCTCTGGTGTTCTCTCCCTCCCTCTCTCTCTCTCCCCCCTCTCTCTGTATTTCTCTGCTTGAAAATGAATAAATAAAATATTTTTTAAAAAGCCTACTCTTTTGTCTCGAGAAGACAATATATGATAATTGGAGCAACCTTGCTCATATATGAATGTTGAAGAGAAGGAATTTTAAATGTACTTTTACAGTTTCCACAGAATCACTGATATTGTCCAAGTTATGAAGATGAGAGAAGGAATAAACAACTGAACCTTCCCAAGCATTAAATGCCCTTTAATTTTAAATGAAAGTCAATGAAGCCTATAACCGACTATTTGTTAACTATTCATTTTTCCTATATTGTTAAGATTTTAATTGGTCAAAAAGACAAATTTAGCCAAAGTAAAACATCTTTTAAATGTAAATCTTTTGAGCTTTCCAACCACCTGTAGAATTGGATGGTGGTATACTTTTCTTATGAGGAAAAAAGATAAAAGATGTGACCATGGACTTAACATCTCAGCAACCATTTTCCAGTGTCTTTGCTGGATCCTGCCTATCTAAGTAAATCTTTGGAAAGTCAGAGCTCTCTTAAATACTAACTGCAAGATGCACCAGTGTTGTGAAATGAGGACAAATGTCTGTCCTTACAAGCTTTGTGAAAGGATTGTGAATTTGTTATCCGATACTGGGCTTCTCTAATGCAACTTTGAAATTATCACTGAGTTCTTTTTTCTGTTTTTATGAGTTTGCTTTCCCTCTATCTCCACAGACATGGATTTCTCTTCACATTGATCTCTCATACATTATTAGATATAACAACTCCACAGCAGAGAGAAGATGGTGCGAGTGCACTGTTGCAAGGTCTGCATCTTCCAGGATCCCCTCTTCCAGTGGAGGCCTGGATTGGGATTACAGTTTACTATCTCTGTGACAGTGTCTTTCCACCATCAGCTCCATGTAAAGAACACAGCCCACAGTGAATGATGTCCCAACAAGGTGGTGCTGTTTTATATTTAGAAACCCCTAGTGTGCAGAGGAGAGCAAAGGCTGAGGCCTTGCTTATCTTCTTTCAGGCTCACTGAGTTGGTTTTCAGAGCTGTGCTGTCTCTCGCTGGCTTTCCATCTCAATTTGCTGAGGAGCAGTGAGCTCAAGGAACTCATGCAGAGTCACACATGAGTGGCTTACCAGAATTCATACCCCAGAACTGTCATGGTTCCTAAATCCTTTATTATGAGCATTATACCATACCATCTTCCAGATCTCAGTATTAACATCATGTAAATTTATTCTCCAGCATGATTCATTAAAATGAAAATGGGCCATTTTCTCTGATTCTCCAAGCACTTCAGAAGAAGCCTCACATCCTGAATACAGATTTCGTTTCTCAGAGGGAGACAAGAAAAGAAGTTAAACCTTTCCCTGTATTGGATGGCAGTTGAACCTAGAAGAGCTTTTATTTCAGTTTTCACTTTAAGATACTTAAAGGAAACCCATGCAGTATTATGGTTGAGAATAGTTGTGACTGCATTTTTTTAGCAGCAGGTAAAGAAAGGAAGCTAAAGTGTCTGAACTCAAAGGCAGAAACCTAATGAATCACCTCTGGATAAAGTTACAGTAAAACGAAATTTAAAGAAAAATTAACCTGTGCTAGACACATATTCACACTTTTGAAATACCTTCTATTATCATAAGATACATAAGTAACAATTCTCTCTTTAGGTTTCTGTTTAAATGGCAAATTAAAAATGATAGTGAAGCAACTACTTATAGACAACTCTTAATATAAAACAGTACACCAAGAAATAAAATGCATGCCAAGAAGGAAAGAGACAAAATTAAAGAAATTATACACTGTGACTGTCTTCCTCTTCTGTATCAAGCCCTGCTATGGCTCCGTGCTGGAAAAACATGCACTTTTCTTTCACACAGATGCGTACATTAACAAGCATCTTCAGGGAAATTGCTTTGTAAGCACCTCCTATGTATGGAGCATCAGGATTTACACTATTTGTATAATGAGTGTTATCTGGTTATGAACAAGAGCAGACATAAGCCTATATCTATATTATTTATATTTATATTTTCCTGCATATAAGGGAGAAATTGTTTTTCAAGTAAAATTAAAATGTGGAACCTTCCTGATTAGAGTCAAGGAACAGTGAGGGGTAGAGAAACAACCTTTTAGGATTCTGTGGTCCTGTTTGCAAATCCCACCTACCCCACTATCCACAGCCTGGTTTTATACATGACTCCTTCTACCTGTGTAAGTGGTGATGACTTATAGCTACGACACAGGTGTTTTGAGTATAAATTTAGGAAATAGACAAAACTGCTCCAGGACCTATCACACAGTGGGTGCAGTTCAGGGTAATAGTAGTGGTGATATTGAAAACATCTATGAAACTCCCGGGGACAGTGCCTGGCATAGAAAAGACCCTGAGTGAATTAGAACCCTTCCTTCAGTCCCCTTTTCCCCACATGGCCATTTATTTCTTTAAATTTATATTACAGTATAGAAGTGGGGACAGATATCCCCTACATTTATTAATTTGTATTTTCATGAACAAAAAGAAGAAAATGAAACTACAACAAGAGCTGTCACGGAACCATACTTGTTGTGTGCTTGGGGAGGAGTGTTGAGTGTATAATACCACCTCATGCATCTCGACACTGGATACTCGGCTAAATGATACACATGGTAACAGCTGTTTAGAAGGATTTGTTTGTATGACTTGACTTTGAAATAACTTTTCTCCATATGTAAGCCAAATTAATATAGCAGAAGGAGAAGTTCAATCCAGTCACTTCAGTAAGCATTTATAATTGCTGAATGCCAGAAATGGACATTTTTCTAGATCAACATCTGCATTCCTCTTCAGAGGAAAATGCCAATACTGTTACCATCCACATTGCTGTTTTCTACTTAACCCAAATGCTTGGACGTTTGGCCCTTATCCTTTCCTAACACCACATATGAGGAGGAGAATTGCCCTTTATACACTGAATTTAAATCTTGCTTCCCGCCTGCAGGTTGCCAAGTGGAAAGAGCTCCCAGCACACCAGGCAAAAAGGCAGTAATTTTAACAACAGGAGAGAAAAGTAACATTTCATGACACTTTAGCCTGCCATTCTACAACACTAACTACAACCAATTTTGCCTTCTTTTCTACCTTTCAAGTGGAATTTTGAAACTTCCTTTTTCCCTATGTGGGACTGGAAGTGGTGATTTTATTATTCACATGTGTAAATGTTGGGACTCAGCACACAGTCTAACTGACAGTACTGTGTGTCCTTAAAGAAGACAGACACTCTAGGTGGTCAGGACTTCACCAACGTTGCAGAGGAATGCAGAAAAACCAGTTAAAAGACGTTGTTCAGAAAAACACAATCCACCCTCTCAAAATCTTGTTAGTATAGATATGTGCCAAAGTAAAGGAAGCCTAACTCATAAAATAAAATGATCTATTTAGACTTCTGACATTGTACATTCTCCTCCATTTTCCTTAATGGAAAACACATTTCATGGTTGAAAATAAACCACATTACTTATCAAGGGGATGAAAATGGCCTTTTAGGGATGTCTAGTGCAATGCACCAAAATTAATCTCAAAAAAAAAAAAGAGTAGAGGCGATAAAAATCTAACTCTTGAGGAAGGTTATGCCCTATAGAATATGTGAACAGCTAGGATAAGTATTGTTGATGAAACCTCATCACACAGTAAATAAAATTAGCAAACATACAATAGAAAGATGTTTATCCTTACATGCATTCTAAAAACATGAATACAATGCTATATTATCAATGAAACATAAGGGCTGAGAGATGACTCAGTTGGTAAAATGCTTACCATGCCAGAATGAGGACCTGAATTCAGATCCCCAAAGAAGTATGCATCTGTAATTTCAGTGCTGGGGAAACAGTCAGGAGATCCCTGGGCTTTGCTGGCTACCTAGTCTATCCGACTTGATAAACTCCAAATCCAGTGAGAGACCTGATCTCAAAAACTAATGTGAAAAGCAATTGAGAGTCACCCGCCATTGACCTCTGACTGCCATCCAGAGTGCACAGACATGATTATGCACCCATACACATAGGTGAGCATGTACACACACACACACACACACACACACACACACACACACACACTTAAGGTCTCACCTGACAGTGAAAGAATGTTAGCAACATCACAATGATGCTGCATATGCATTGCTTTGGATAGCATTGAAAATGGGAAGATTATTCAGAAGGCCACAGGTGTAAGATTGCAAGCGAGTTATAGTTAGCTAACTCTTCCCATTCAACCATCATAATCAGAGTCTATGCTGCTAAGAACCCTAAATCCACCTGTGGTCTTAGCAGGAAGGAACACTAGACTCAAATAGAAGAGTCTAGCATAGATAAGGGGAAGGCAGTAAGAAATAATGGTTTAAATTTTTCATCTTAAGATAGCATCTGGGGATATGTGTCTTGGTGAGTAAGAGTGCTTTCTTACAAGCATCAGGATCTGAGTTCAAATTCCATACTCCTACATATAAACCCAGGCATGGCTGCCTATGTCTGGAACCCCCATGCTGAGCAGGGACTTTGACATGAAGGTTGTTGGAGCTCCTTACTCAGCTAGTCTAACAGAGAACAAACAAACAAAACAAAACAGCAAACTCCAGGTTCTAGATACTCTCAGAGGAACCCAAACCCTCCTTTTGCTTTTACACCTGTAAAATGTCTCCACAAATACAGCATAGAGCACACACATACCTGAAACTCAAATTCTTCCATTAAGAAACCTCCACTCCCAAGCACTTGTTTCAGGGGGGAAAACTGAAAAATGATACATTTATACAGGTGTTCCTCATAGAATTAACTATAATTTCAAATGAAAGAGGCAAAATCAACAACAAATATTATATGTTTTACACTTAAAATATAAACTGAAAGCTCATGTAGAAGACTCAATATTTCCTTTGTTATGTTCTCCTGCAGAGCATGCCCAGAGTGAGCAAATGGTAAACAGCAACAGGATTGATTAAAAAGCACTGAGGCTTTTCTGCCTCTGAGATAAGTTTTGCATCACCCAATGCCCCTTGGCATCTTTTTTGCAATAGTTATAATTCCCTGAGTCTTTTAGAAGTAAAGTCTAGTATTTTTACACAGTTAATTCAGGAGAAATTAAATTTCAGGCATGTGAATTTAATAAATTGGCACAACCTTTGCCTAATTTACTTTTCTTAATTGAGAATTAATGTGGATCGAGAGACGTAACTTCTATTCGTGCCTCTTTATGGTGAAATAATAAAACAAACCTCAACCTACTCAAGAATGAAATACATTTCCACTCCCTGTATTACCAGGCTTGGTATTAAAGTAGGCAAGCTTTTTTGCAAAGAAAAAATATCAGAGAATACTTCCAGACTAAATTACAAAGCACCATGCATTTTCGACAGATTTGTAGTAAGCCAGTAAGCTATACACCAAGCTGTTGCCTGAGACACAGCATCTCCTTGTGTTTCTCTCATTTAGATGTGAGTAACGTGTCTTAGAGGACCAGTCATAGGGTGTGCTGTCCTTTGTTCTTCTCTGTTATAACATATATCTGTTCTTACAATATCCTAATACCATCTTTCTAAATACAAATACAATGATGCTAATTTTTTTATGTTTTATTCTTATATTCCTGGGGGGGGGGGCAGTACATATGCCACATGTGCAAGCCAGAGAGAATAACGTTGGCATGTCAGTCCTCTCCTTTTGCCTTCTTTGACATTATTTGCATGTGCTCAGTATGTGTATATGTTGTATGCATGTGTATATGCGTATGGGGAGTCCCATGTGCTTGTCTGAGGCACCCTGTGGGCTCACCTGCAATGGATAGATGAGAACATGCAGTCTCCTCCTCCATCACTCACCTGTTTTTCCTTGTGACAGTCTTACTAATCCTGAAGCTTGCAGTTCCCAAGCCCTAGTGATTCTCCAGTCTCTGCTCTCCACGGGCCTGGGATTATAGAGATGTGTGGCCATGCTCTGCTGTTTTCCTGGGATCTGGGGGTGGAAACTCAGATGGTCAAAGGCTCCTTTAGGCCCTCAACTTTCACAGGAAGCACACTTTACCTCTGGGATTTCCACCCTTTTTTGAGGCTGGGAGGGTCTCTCTTGTGGATAAGCCAGTCTTTCACCTCTGCCTCCTGTTGCAGTTACAAACACATGCAGCACTTTGCATCTGGGACCCGAAAATAAAGAACAGGAGTGTCCTTGGACATGGGTTTACAGTCTCCACCTATCTCTGACCTGAGCCCCTCCCTAGAGTGGGAGGTCCCCTTACCAGACCAATCAGCCGTCTCTCTGGCTCACCTGGGCCAGAGGATATAGTTACCTGTAGGAGGTAAGCTGGCCTCTTTCTCATGACAGGCCCACACAGACATGAATCTCCAGGTTTAGGTAAGGCTCCTCACTGGGCTGTGGTGAGGGTCTGGGGCTTCCTCCCACATGGCCCTTTCATTTTTCTCATGATGAAAGCCTGCCTGTATTTTCCATCCTTCTCCTGCCTCGCTGGCCAGTGCAGATCGCCTAGTTCCATGTCCAGCATGGACTCTGCACTGGGCTACCTGAAGGTCTGTGCCTCCCTCCTGTGGTGAGACCTCTCTTTACTCTTTCTTCTCCTCCTCTTACCCTAATTAATAAAGCCTCTCTAAACCTTCCCCTGTGAGGTCTATAATTTTCATTCTTTAAATTCATATGACAAGAATTTGGGTTCTCTAAGTTTGTTGGTGTATTGGCAAGGAGCCCAAGTTCCCTGTTACCTGGATTTACCTGTGTGCTGAGGAATCCAATTCAGGTTAGCAGGCTTGGGAGAAAATGCCTTTACACTGAGCCAACTTCCCAGTCCCAATAATTTAAGAAAATACTTTATTCAGCAAGAACAAATGAAACTAAAATCTACTTCTTTATTAAGATTTTTCATGAGATGCCATGCCTACTGAATCAAATATTTTACAAAACATTATGTCATGACAGGTGGAAGATAAGAATTTGGAAATGAAATAAAGATTTGGATATACTGAATGGTAGCCCAAATGGCTCAAGTCCCTGTTGAAGGCAAACAAGGAACTGTGTCCCATCAAAGGTCACCATTTAAATTGATATGTCTCTGCAGTTGTAGCACCTTTGGAGAAACCACACTGCCTTGATTCTGCTACCACAATAAACTGTTCACAACAGTGATCATGAAATGTGGACTACATAAGGTCTTGAATGATTAACACTACTAGTAGACCTACGTAATGGCGAATTAATTTCCTATAATGTGGACTAATTTATCTGGGCTAATATGTCCTAATTTCTATTTCCATTAGATTACTCTCTAGAGAATGCAATCACTGTTTAGCCATTTGTGAAATCTTGTTTCTCCACTCTCAACTATCATCACTATTACCATACTTTCATAAGATAGTTCTGAAAACAATGCTAAACCCTTTTAAATTAAGGAAAGTTAATCCTCTTTATATCTGTCATCGTATTCAGCATTATACATGTTGTATCATTTTATGTCATATTTGTACATGATGTATAAGCACCAAGCAATACGAATATTAGAGGCCATTTACAAGCTAATAAAGAAGTGAAGAATATATTATAGCTTTAAAAAGTGAAAAAAAAAACAAATGAATTTATTTTTTGAAAGCTTCTCAAAGTTTAAAGAAATGATTTAGGCAGAAAAATTTCAATTTTTAATCACTTATCTATTTGATCACTTAAGTCTTACTTAGTCAGAGGCTGTAACAGACAGAAAGTCTGAGGCCTATTTCTTTATCAGTTGTCACCCCAGGCCAGCTGAACAGGGCCACAGCTCTGTCACACCACATTAGCTCAGATCCAGGGTTTTGATTTCTCTTGTTTTGTTTTGGGGGCCCATAATATTACTATATTTGTCTGTTGATTAATAATCATTTGATTAATGGACACTGAAACAAGTGTCCAACAACCAAAGGTATATTTAGGGATGCAAGACAAAAGGAAGGGAAAGGAAAACTGGTAGGAAAGCCTGCCAACTATAATCCAGATTTGATACTTGAGAAAGGAAGCAGAAAGGACTGAGCAAACCAAACCTGAAATTATAAGAAATCAGGAAGTCGTGTATATATAAACATATATGCACTTAAGATTTACATAAAATAAATACATGCTCCTGTAAGTGTCACCAAACTTAAATATACAAATCTAAATATTCACTACAACTTCTGTATCCTCTTGGGCAGTATTATATAATCGGTGTTCCTCATTCCTAGCCTAATTATTCCCTGATCTAATGATCAAGAATTAGGAGAAAGACATCCTTGGAAGGTTAATAAGCCATCCAGAAAATTAGATTAGCATGATCAAATCATAATGATTATTGTTCCTCATTATAATAGATCACCTGAAAAGGTGGAGGAAGGAAAAATAAATGGGCAGTGTTGGGTAATTATACTTGGAGTTTTCCACTGTAGATTTTGCAGATGATCACCAGTTATGAATTCTTTTCATATTTAAAACCGAAGATTTTCCATACATGATAGCGCCGTTATTATGGTCATCAAAGCCAGTTTATTTGATCATCATCATAATGGAGTACTTGAGGCATTTTCTCCTTTGCTAATTGACAGTTGGTCAGTTAAGAGGTGCTTTTCACAAAATCTTCAATAACCCTAAGGGTTTGAATGAGCTTGTAATAAATGCCTCAGAAGCTCCTCTGGTTTCTTAAGTGCATTTGCTAAAATTTTCAACTGCTATTTTCCACCTTCTGGTCAGGAAATGCCTTTGATCTGCCAAGTGGCTGCCTCTCACACGTTTCTATCTGTCTCCAGCATTGTAACCCTGCAGATCAGCACAATGACACATTACCATTTAGATATCATCTTCTGATGCCAGAATTTTCTTAAAAAGAACACTAAATGCAGGGAGTGGGAGAAGGGTCAAGCTGCACCTCAGATTGCCCTATTTGGAGAATTGTAGGAGGTGGCATGTAGTCATAAGCCAGAGGCATGGGCTAGATTCTCACTACCACCTTAATTGCATACCTAGACACTTCCTGTGCAGACCTTTTGGCTTCCTTGCTGCTCTCACTCTCACATGTCCCTTCCCCATCTGTGACCAGACCACCCACAGCCCAAGAGCCACAATATCAACTTGCACAAATGCAAAACTGACTCCTTCAGTTTCACTCACCCCATCACTTCTTAATTCAGTGGTCACAGTTAGAGGTGAGTTGGACAAGTGACTCCGGCTCAATTGATCCAACAAACTTGTGATTTTAAAAAGACTATATGATGTACAGTCTTCAAGTATTCCAATATGCTTAAAATATTCCTCACAATACCTTGGCTCTATAACCATGGGGTCTTTATTTGTCTTACAGCTTTCTCGCCTTTCCTTCCAGACAGTGTTTCTGTAAATGTTAAGAGAATGAATGGATCAGTAGAGAGCTTGGCCCATATCATTGAATTGAAAGTTCAATGTCAACTTTTATCTTGATTCCTTTCTAGCATCGTATTTTTCAGTAAGCAAATACTCATCAAGGTTTTTCCAGGTGAAAACTTCCAGATATCAGGAATCTGATTGCTTAATCTAAAAATCTTCTATTGATAACGGAAGAGAAAGAAACAGAGGTCCTTCCACTTCTCAAATGTAATAGAGAAGTATCTACCTGATAAAGAAAACATCAAATATAACAGAGAAATGTCTACCTGATATAGAAAACTTCTCAGGACTATTTTTCTTGTGTCAGACAAAAAATAGTGAATTTATTCAGTCAATATGCCCTAAATTCCTACCATGCACTAAGTACTGTGTGGGAGCTAAGACACACAGCAAAATCACAAAGTTCCTGTCTGCGATGATGTCATCCAGGAAGTTCCCTTCTTTCTTTCCTTCCTTTGTTCCCTTTTCTTTGTCCATCTTTCTTCCATTTCTTCTTTCCTTCCTTTCTCATGTACAGAACACACATTTAAAAGTACAAAAGCCAAAAGATCATCCTTGACCTTCGTCCCACATTACACAGATTAAACTGGAAAAGTTAGCAATTTAATCTCCTCCTTGGCAGCTGAGGTTATCTTCCTCACTGTGCGTGCAAGTGTTCAAAATAAATATTTTGCAATTAGAGTGAAATATGCTAGTGACAGCTGCAGAGGCTGAAGGCTTTTATTTGTTCAGTTACCCATTTTATCTCCAAAATATCAAGGTAATGGCAGATCCCCAGCTTATCACGGCTTCTAGAAGTGCACACATAATTAAATCTCGATATGCCTGTGTTTTGCTGTAATCTTTCTCCTCAAACTGCTAGTAATGAGAGGCCTGTTGATGTAACTTTACAAGGTAATTCTTCTGGAGAAAGATTTTTAGCAACCCAAAATGAAACCTGTCCTATTACAAATAACATACTGCTTCAGGCTCCATGTTGACTTCATTTAAACTTGCATTGCTCAATTTATACAGGGAAGAATTAGGCCTCTGTACAAAGACAGCATTTTTGCAAGGATGTCTAATTTGTATATTAATGGTGCTACAGCCTAGGCACAGTAATTAACCTCAGCAGATGACATGGGATAGCTAATCTAAACTGTGACTAGAATTGCAAATGTAATAGCTGGGCCCTCTCATTGCTGTCCTGCTTATTCTTCTCTGTCTAGAACTTTCTTCCTAATGTGTTCAGCTCTAAGCCACAGTAATATTGATGCTTATAATCAAGACATTTAGGGAATCATTTAGAAAATAGACATGGTTGAGCCTTTGGTTTGGGGTCAGAATGTAAGTTTTAATTGAGAATTTCTGTTGTGTTTATTTATGGATCAGGGAATAATACACAGGGACATTAATCACATCACATATATGTGATCATGATATGATAGTCACTACTTCATGGAAAGATGAATATGTCAATCATTCCATCTCTTATTTTATATACAATGAAGTACACTGAATCAAAAGTCCTGAATTGGAGTGAAGGATTCATTCATATTATTATATTCTGGACTTACTCATGAGGGAAGCCGTACTTGATAAAATTAGTGTGTTAAAGGAAATGTACTGTATCCACCATGCCCAATAAAACAACTGATAGCCCACAGGTCTCTATTGACCAGTTAAATGTAGCTATTTCAAGTCAGAATTTATGCTTTTACTTTTACATTTTACATATTGTAAATTTAAACAGCTACTGGCGGCTACTGACCTATACTGATTGCAGATGGCCTTCACGGGCACCGAACCATCTGAGAACTATGCTGCTGAGTGATAAAGCACCTTCAGAGACACTTAAACTTACCACTAGAAGTTTCATCTATCTTGGAATAACAAACATCTTTATATGTATGATACTTCTATCTAGATAGCTGTAGAAATATTTGGAAAAAAAATCACAAGGTTAAATACATACAGATAAGAAGCTACAAAATGTATTTCCTGTATTTACCAGGAAAATCTTAGACACCTTACTTTAAATTTTAATTTAATTTTGTTTCCCAAAGGTTGAAGGTGGGGTTAATATATTATACATTGAGAAACCCATTAATCTTTTGATTAGCATTTGTTTTCCTGTGTTTTCCTTAGAGACAAGCCAACAAATGAGGAATGTTCTTAATTTGATCTCTGGAGTAATCATAGATATGGATATTGTATCATTTAACAGATGTGCTGAACAAATGAGTAGTTTTTGTTTTAATGCACACTAGGACTGGAACTGGCTTCTTCATTTTACTGAAGTTCTGAACTGTATTTTATTTCTAATCTCATGTTAGTGTACTGACCATATGTAGTCTTGCCTTTTTAATAGGCATTAAAATCCAAGTAATTTGTCTTTTTTAAAAAAGCTTGAAATTCTTCCAAGCTTCATTAAATTGATGTGAAACCTGATTTTAGAAACATATACTATTTAAGTGACATACTTGGCTATTACGTCCCACCCACAGTGTTCTTACAATATGCAGTGGTTTTTACTAAAGAGACTTCATGGCTTAAGATGTATTCACCTTGTCCTGGAACTCTGCCAGGTGTAGCCAATATAAAACAGAAGCTGTCTTTAAAACACATCTTTCCCCTACAGACACTCTTCAAATGACCATTTCCCCATTTGGTTGCACTAGACCATCATCTACAGTCTTACCTCTGCCAACTGACCCCCTTTAGAGTGAAGCTAAAGTAGGTTTTGTTTCTGGAATACCTTTTTCCCCCCAGGCAAAGAAATATGGTTAAAGACCTTTTTCTCTGAACTGCTTGGCAGGAAGTGTGGGAGCAGAGGAGGAATGAAACCGTTGTTAGAAAATGCAGCTCATGCTTCTGACATGAAATTTAAGAACCCAGGCAGAGCCCTCTCCTGTCTGAGCGCCTGTGCTGTGTTGGCGGAAAGTGTCTCAAGTGGAGGTACTTGCCCTGGAAATGAATGTGATGGAGTAAAGATAGGATTTGTCTCCATGTTCTACTATAGATATTAAATTCCTTTTCATCCCCCTCCTCTTCCATTTAAAATAACTGTCAATATGAGTGTTGCATATTCCCATGATTTCATAAGAATGCTTCTTCAGAAACAAAGGAAAAGCAATTCAGTAGAGAGACAAAATTAGCAGCTGTATATCAATATATCAATATTTCGCAAAGCTTTTAAGTATTTCATTTCATTAACATTTTCTGTGAGTCACACTACATATATTCCAGGAAAAGGATTTCTTATTCATTTTATCTGATCCAAAACTTCAAATACGTATGAAGAAATCTAGGCAGCACTGGGGGGAAATGAAAGCAACAGCATATATTTGGGGAGAAAACAGAATATGTTTTGAGATAGGAAAAAAAAATAAATGTTTTCCATTTGGGGATAACCTGAGCCAGCCACAATCTGATCTTTATGTCAAAGGGCTTGAATATGAATCTAACTTACAAAATACAGATGATGGTTGGAAAAGATGTTCTGTATTCTCTGTGAAAGTAAGGTTGGCCTGTTGGATGGTGAGAGAATACAAATTGCAAAATTGACAGTGAAGCCAGATGTGGGGGGTTAGAGATGGCCTATGAATCTCAACTTTGGGGTTCTTATCCGATTTTAACAAATAATTGAACTATGAAATGGGTAAATTATACATTATTTTGTTTAAGGAGAAATTATGAATTACGAGGCTTATTTAGGGAAAATTGGTATCTAGGGAAAGGTTGGGACCGTTATGTGAGCATATGCACACACGCCGGCAAGCACACACTGCAGGGCGCACACCCAGAGAAGACAAAACACGAAAGCCTGAGCCGAAGGATTTTAAGAAGCATGTGCACACACATGTGGGAGCAAAGCGGAAGAACCCAGCCCTTCACCTGTGCGCTCACTGGGACCAGGCAAGGCTAAGAAATAGGCTAGTGAAGCTTAAAGAAAGATCGCACATGCAACTGAGCAAGAAAACCCCCAAACCAAGACAGGAGTGTCCAAACGGAAGGAGATTCTTGCCCTCTTCTCAGCCAAGCTGGGAAGGGGAAAGATCTTATAAAGCACGAATCAGGAGAGTCGGGAGCCTGGAAAATACAGCCCAGAGAACCAAGGAGATTAGCTATTAAAGGCTCAGAGTTTGGAGGAAAGTCATACATGTAACAGAGAAGAGACATCAGGAAACAAAATGCATGTTAGAAGCCAACAGAAAAACACCCAGGCAAGTAGCCAAAGCCCTCCTCTCTCCCTGGCAGGTGGGGAGAAGGGGGAACTTACACACCAGTGTTCCGGCAGCAAAAACATAGGTCAGGCTGCAAAAAAAAAATGGAGGAGAATTCATAAATATAGTGAACCCCCTTTTATGACCCAGGTGTATAAGGAGAGACCTCATTAGTTCATGGACTGGGGGACTGGGCTAGAGAAACCAGCCCACCCAGGTGGGATGCCACAGGGGCGCTGTTGCTGAGGATTTGTTCATATTGGTCTTGAGTGAGACTGGACCAGATGTCAAGTTCTAATTTTGCCAGGCCAAGCCCGGTGGCATCTCTTGCTTCCCCCTTTGTCTTCTGTCCTTGTCTGGAAAAAAAGTTATATTAATCCTGTTTCTCCTTCAATAGTTATTATTAACGTTAGTACTACTGAAAGAAAGGTCAAATTGTTCTAAATGTGATGACATTTTCTTCCGTCTTTATTCAAGTATAACACTCTTCAAGCCTTCTCCACTTCTTTCTCACACAAGGGCAGGAGAAGACTGTATTTTTTCATAGATCTGAACTGATAGTGACTTTAAAATGATGATGGAAAAGAAACAGATGGGGTATGGAGGGTCCCATCTATCAACTACTTGGGAGACTGAAGCAGGAGGCTCTTTGAGTTCAAGATCACCATGGGCTATACTGTGAGACTGTCTCAAAGGAAAAAAATAACTAACCACCCAAAAAGCAGTTTATTAAAATTTTTTTACTTTGAGACAGGGTTGTGCTATGTGATGTAGCGTTGTGCAGTAGTAACACCTTCCCCAAATTTAGTGGCCCAAATATTCAAAGGTTCATTTCTTACTGATTCCTTCTTCCCTGAAGTTGTCTTGAAAAGCAACTGAGTGAGAGGAGGTGTCTGTGCTTTGAGAGAGCTTTGAGAGCTGACATACATATGTGCACAACCTCAGGAAGACGTGGCAGTTTTCTTCAAGTGACACACTAGTGGCCATTGTTCACTGTCTCTCTGCTCCAACCTCCTAATTGCTCCTCCTTTCTTGCCCCTGCCTCTCTGGTGCCCTTCACGTAGTGGGGGAGAGTACTCTAGCGAGCCTCCAACCTGAAATTAAATGCTGTGGTCTGAAGTCTGACCTGCATCACTCCCATTCAATAACTAATAATCCTGTTCTCCTTCGATAGCCCAGTCAGCCACAGGACAGCCAGGAAATGCATTACTGCCTTGTTGCCCAAACATTTGGAGGACAATTTTAGTAACTACCACTGAGGCTACCTGGTTCCTCTTCCTGACACTGGCCTCTCAATTCTTAGACTTTTCAACTTCCATGTAATCATCTTGGCATGTGATCACGCCTCTTTGAGAGATCAAGATTTCTGAAAATCCTTTTTTTCTGACTACATCTTACCATCTTGCAAGCCCTGGGCTTAAATGGATGTAATTAGCAAATAAGCGTGGGGGATGTAGCTCAGTGGTTCAGTGCTTGTTCAGCACACTTGAGGCTTGGGGTTCAATACTCAGAACCACATGGGGAAAAAACAGGAAGAAACAGGGAGAAGAGGGAAAACAGGAGAAGGGTGGTTTGCCTCTAAAAATATAATGGGAGGGCTGAAGACATGGATCAGTGGTTAAGGTACTGGCCTGTAAAGACTAAGGACCTGTGTTGAATTCCCCTGTACCCACACAATGCCAAATGCACAAAGTGGCACATGCATCTGGAGTCCATTAGCAGTGCTGGAGGCCCTGGTACACCCATTGCCTCTGTCTCTACTTTATCTTTCTTTATTTGGAAATATATAAATAAAATTAACCTCATATATATAGTAGGATAACCACAAAGGTAATCCAAAAATCTTAAATGGTGAGAATTACTAAGAATATGTTGGCATAAACTGAATCCAACCCATGAATGGAGGAAAGGGGAAGGAAGATAAGCCCATCTTTCATGAATGGTGTGATACTCTCATTATACTTGTTATAGTCAGAATCAATGGAAATGGGAGGGAACTCCCCTATAGACAGTTACATCAGCAGGTGTAAATCCCTGGAAAAGTGATAACGATAACTGTAGATGAAAAGAGCTAGCTGTCCTGGGTAAGAGATGAAGTGGGTTAGTTGGTTGGGGACAAATTATGAAAAAGGTGTTTTATAAAAAAGTATAATGAGTATGGATTTTTATTTGTTAAGCAATAGAAAGACTTGGAAGCCAAAGGACTTAAACCTTAACCACATTGGTATTTTTTAAATATTGTTCACATTTTATTAAACAATATATCATTTTTGTTACTTCATTACCTTCCACCTGAGGCTACAATCTTAAATATGAGTATCTTTTATATTAACACTGTCAGTACAACACACATGTTATAATAATAAGGCATGTTTAGAAGTTATGAAATGCCTGCTTTGGGCTGGGGAGATGGCTCAGTCAGTATCATGCTTGCAGCACAAGCAAGACAACCTGAATTTAGAGTTCCAACATCTACTGTCATCTGATTTTTTTAATGATTGCCATTCTGATGGTAGTAAGGTGGAAACTCAGAGTTGTTTTAATTTGCATTTCCATGATGATTATGGATGGTAAACATTTTCTTAAGTGAGTAGATATTTTGTTGCAGACATTTATAAAACTTATTTGAATATTAAGCATTGTGAACTTTGCAAAATTAGTCTCATGGAATTATAAACCAAATATTGTTTATTTTGTAAAAATGTATCTTTCCATTAACTTTGGATAGCTTTGTCAACCTCACGACACCTCCTTTAGTTCTCATGCTTTTTTAGATGTCTTTCCCCAACTATTCCTTCAGTTTACAGTTCTAGACTTAGCTTTAAGTAGACATATTGATTGGCTTGAGTCAATTTCTAACATATGGGCTTTCATAGACCATTTCATAGATTTTGGTTTCATGTTTCCTTTTTTTACCAGGTTGTGGAAGGTGGCCATGTTTTCTTTCACATCTCAAATCAAATAAGAATACTTTTTCAATCACTTGCTTTTGTTTCTCTGTTGATTTGAAATAATGTCTGTGAGGACATTTGCCTCATTTGGGTTCTAGAAGAGAGAGTTCCAAGGGAAAGCAGTACCAGAGGGCTTCTTGGCAGTTCCGGAGGATAAACCAGAAGTCCAGCTTAGAAACCAAAATAGGAGGGACAGTTGTAAGCTGGAAGAGAGATGACAAGAGACTCCAGATTCAAACTAGTGGACTCAGTAACAGAAGCAAAGTTGGAGGGAAAAAGTAGGGTCTCGCAACATAGAACAAACAGAGTCATAGACCTAGCAAAAAAACAGAAACTAATCATAAACACTAAGATTCTTTTTCATATTTATTGTCAATAATTAGATACAATGTTTGAGCAAGTTTTGTGGTGGTATCCTCATTTCCCTCCTCCCTGTCTACACCCTGAGAGGGGCCTTTCTCCATGGGCTTGCTGGACCAGTAAAAGGGATAGGGGTTTATGGATTGTATGAGAGGTAGCCAGATATTTTTTCCTCCCCCACTCTTACAATCTTTTCACCCCCTCTTCTGCTCAGATCCCTGAGTCATGGTTGGTGAGTTTTAGGTCTCCTTTACTGTTGAGGTTTTAAGAGTCTCTGGACATTGCCCCCCTCAGCTACAACACATAAAGGGGGGCAACCTGGCTGCCTCCTGTGCTATCAATAACCCCTTACCACATGAATTGACCCAGTATGCACATCGAAGAGGGTACCCAGTGGATTGGGGAAAGGGAGTAGGAAAATGGAAATATCAACACAATGTTTGCTCATTTGAATGCATCTAATTTTGGATAAACAAAAAAAGAGTCTCTGGATTTCTGCTTTGGATTGTATTGGGTATCCTCAGTGTCTGTCTCCAATCTCCTTTCACAGGTTATCTGACTTACTGTGGAGATAGATCTCTTGCTCATCTCACCACTTCCTCATAGGTTTCGTTTGGGCCATATATGATTATTTAGGGGTGGTTCATCTCCTGCCTGGGTGACAGGCAACATCTGCGGTCCTGTTGGTGGGATTGGGTTGTCCATGGTTCTTGCTTGTTTCTGAAACATACAAACAGAATCTTCCAAAGGACAGTGAGGTCAATATAGGGTAATGAGACAAACTTTGTTAATTTGGCAAGATTCCAATAAGTATAGCTTCTCTGTAGATCTCTGGTTAGTGGAGGTATCCCCTTGGAGCCCAGGTTTTTGGTCCTCATATGGGATTACATGGATCCAAGTTCCAATTAAGGATTCCCTGCTTCTGAGCAGATCTCTTAGCCAATAAGCAAGCCATTGATTACCCACCTAGGTTTAGCACCACTATTGCATGGATGGGCCCTTCTTGGTTTACTGGTCTCTACCACAAAGCAGTCTTCAGCATTCTCATAGCATCATTCAGTGTTGTATATCCATGACCTCTGCTTTCTCAGCTTATCTTTGGTCAATTTCCCCTGGCAGCTCATGTAATCACTTTCCAGCACTACACATGCTACCACCTGGGGGCTGGATACCTTTCTGGATTAAGCACGATCTCTGTGTTGTTTTATGATGACAATGTGTGGTATCTTCATCAATAAGGTCTTACCTTTTGCCTGGGGTAAGTATTCAAGAGCTTTTACATAAGCCTGTCTTATTTTGGGGGACCTCATGGGTCTCTTCAATCAATAGCTCAGTGTAGGAAGTAACCAATGACTGGGACAGGGAGTTACAGGCCAGAGATATTTGTCTTGGTGTTAAGCTACCTCCTACCCTATTCAGGGCATCATCTCTTACCTGATGATGCCCACGGCTTCCTCAAGAGCTTACTTCATGAAAATAATGATTTTTATGGTATCTTTCATTAATGGTTTAGATTGGTGTGTAAGTCCTCTTGCCCTCCCCTTTTTCTCCCCCCCCCATTCCTTCCAACCCCTTTGTCCATCTCTCAATTCATCTGACATATTTTCCTACTGTTCAGGCTTAACCTGGTTAGGAACCACATATGATGGAGAATATGCAGTGCTTGACTTTCTGTTCTTGTGAGAGGTCACTAATAATGATCTGTTCCAAGTCCATCCACTTTCCTTTAAATTAGTTTATGTCATTTTTCCTTTCAGCTGAGTAGAATTCCATAGTGCATATGTACCACAACTTTGATATACATTCGTCCAGTGATGGGCATTTAGGTTGATTCCAATTCTTAGCTATTATGAATTGAGCTGCTCTAAACATGGATGAGCAGATGTGCTGAGGTGAGAAGCCTTGCAGGTAGATGCCCAGTAGAGGGATAGCTGGGTCTGCTGGTAGCTCTATATCCATCCTATTCAGGAGTCTCCACACTGCTTTCCGTAGTGGTTGTACAAGTTTGCAATCCCACCAGCAGTGAATGAGGGTTCCTTATTCCCTGCATCCTCACCAGCATCTTTGTTGGTGGATTTTTTAATGTTTGCCATTGTGACTGGAATAAGGTGGAATCTCACTGTTTTTGATTAGCATTTCTCTGAAGATTAGTGACATTGAACATTTTCTTAAATGACAGTTCGCCATTTGCATTTCCTCCTTTGAGAATTCCCAGATAAGCTCTAAATTTTGACCTCATGTTTTTAATGTATTGGTCATTATATTTCCAATAACAAAAGGCTGACCCTTACATAATGAAAACAGGCTGGAAAGTATTGCAAGCAATTCAAAAATAATGTTTTTGTTCTACCAATTTTAAAAAATGCTATGACTTCTTAAAATTGGCTTATTACTGACATTCTTTTTTCTTCAGCTATTTATACTAAGTGAGTTATACACTTTAATGAGTCTATATCTTCATCAATTTTATCGCCAAATTTCATGTGGACTAGGAAGTCAAACTTAGATGAATTACATTTTTAAGCTTCTAGTGAGGAAACAATCACCACAGCAGGTAACTACAAGAAGAAATAGATAAAGCTCTTAATTTCATTCTTGTTTTCATCAGTAACAAAGGGATAAAATATCCCTAGTGCATACTCTGTTCCAAGGCCCCTTGTACGACTGTAAAGAACCTGGCACTGTGCAGTCTCTAAGGACATCTCTCAGTGATATTTCAGCCTTCTTTCACCTGAGCCTCCCTCAGTCCTTTTATTCTTTTTAGCAAGAAGTCAAATGGATTTTTTTAGTACAAAACTTCATCTGTAAGTCCAATGTTTATTCCCATTTTTCTCATGCTGCTTTAAAACATTCTTATTTCATTGCCCCATATATATTTTTTTACTCCTGTATTATTATAAGTTCATCCCCAGGGCTAAGATTTCATATTAGAAGTGTTAAGGCACTTTGGATTTTTCTCCAAACATTTTCCCCCTTGCAAAGAGAGAATGACTTTGCTTCACCTTTAACACTTTCTTAATGATAACACCTTAAGGTGTCAAAGCAAGTTAGAGGGTGTTTAATCCTCACACCAGTCTGCAAGCTAAGCAGGGCAGCCATGCTGCTTTACAAGTGGAAAACTGGGGCTTCAGTAGGCATCTGGACAGCACTCACCTGGCTTTCCCAGCCCAGATGTTAGTCAAACAGCTGGCTGCCTCCACATCACTTCCTGTCATTTTCAGTTTTAAGAGGTATGGCCAGAGTTGTGTTTCAGTAAGATGCATAGGCTATATATCTAAAAAAGGTAAGTTTGCAAATAATGAGATCCGCTAGTCAGAAGGCTGCTTAAAAAAATAGGACTGGAAAGATGGCTCAGTGAATAAAGCATTTGCCACTCATGCTGGAGTACCTGGGTTCAATCCCAGATCCTCCCACAGAAAAGGAAGAAGCCATGATGGGCTTCTATAATCCCTGCATGCTGACTCTCATACTGACACTGAGGCAAGATGGGAAGAGGACACAGGAGAATTTTCCAGAAGATCATGGAGAGACAGCCAAGAACAGACCAAGGGTTGAGAGTGAGCAACCCAGACACAGATGAGGCAGGCAGGTGAGGATGGACCCAAATGTTGTCTTCTGACCTCCACCGTGCTAGCACTCACAAAACACACACAAGGCACACACATTTTTAAAAATATTTTTAGTTATATTTGGGAGCAGAGACAGAGAGAAAATATGGGTACAATAGGATTCCTTGCCACAGCAAATGAACCCCAGATCATATGTCACTTTGTGCATCTGGCTGTCCATTGTGAGTAATGAGGATTTGAACTCACATCTGCATGCTTTGCAAGCATGTGCCTTTAACCACTGAGCCATCTCTCCAACCCCCAAAGTTTTAACTGAAAAAATAAAAACATTTACATAAAGCCTAATGAAATTTGAGCTAGTACCATGGTAACGGAATAGGAAAATGTGACATATGCATGACACATTACTTCCCGTGAGATTATGAAGTCCCAACCAGACCAAACACTAAGCAGGTGAAAGTTAATGCAATTGGCAATTTAGGTTTTATTTGATGATTTAAAGTAAACTTCTCTGAATACAAAATACATTTAAATGACTAATTCCAATTGATGTAGGCTCAAGACACACAGAGAATAAGTTAATAAAGGTATGTTCCTAGTCATCATATTCACTAATTTGAAAAATTTGTTGGCAAGCAACAAATTAGGTTAGGAAATATATAGAAGAACTTGGGCCTCTTTTTATACAAATTCATTTTTCTGTGATATTTCACCTCTCTTTTTTGTCTCTATCATTTTAACCAATGACACCCTTAGTAGAGACAACAGAGATAAAAATTCAAGGAGATAAGATATATTTCATCTTCCTTTTCCAGCAGCACTGCCCTCCCTCCTTTCTCTAGTAGGAGCTACTCCTGTACCTATGATGAAACCTGTCTGCTTTTCAGGACCCTGTTCTGCCACTGCCCAAGCTCCTTCTCTACTCCACTATCCTCTCGGAATGTCGCGTGTCTCTCCATTGTTTTTCTATTGAAATCCCTCTTAGCCAGAAATACTTATCTACTCACCGTTCACGCTCTTTTCTGCTCATCAGGCCGTCTGTGGAAAGTGTCTCCCATATTCACTGTTTCCACTAAACATCCTCTGAGTCTCTTCTGGGTCTCTTCTAATTGTCGTTTGGTACCCACCATATCTTACAGCCCAAACCAGTGCTCATAACGTCAATAAAAAAAGAAATTTCTCATCTTTCAGGCATTGAGCAAGGAAAAATTTTAAATTGTAAATGCATAGAATGGTTCATATTAATTATGCACTGAATGATTGAACTATTTTTGCTTGTAATTATCATATAATTGACATGATATCATTTTGTGAAGTCAGGCATAACAAGTGGCTCTGAATGAATTATCTGTGCATGTGCTTGCCTTCCTCGCTACGTTTCCTTCCTTCATTTCATTTCTTTACTCATCTGCCTCCTTTTATTTATTTAGTTGTTTGTTTGTTTACTTATTTATTTATTTATTAAGTAAATAAGGATCTGGTGCTGACTGAAACAGGACCAAGTGACATCAATCACACCTGAATGATGACAGCAAACACATATCTCAGCATAGTAGTTTTGCATTAATCTCAAATTACATTATATTGTTGTGAAAAGGATAAATTATATGTGATTTCTAAACAAACTTTGTATAGTCCTAGCAAATTAGCTTAGTGATGAAAAACTAGATTTTTTGTAAAGATATATTTTTAAAGCCTTTAATTTGAAATTTCATTGGTTTAGTCATTAACTTGGCTTGGGCTTTTTCATTATGTGTGACTATCATTTCAGCCTTCTTTAGATTTTTTTTTTTTGGAATTAAAATCAAGCAAATTTAAAGAATTAAGTAGGATCCTATTTCTGTTAATTCAAAGAAATCAGAGATGATGGATTTCCTCCCTAAAGTTTAAACATGTACTAAAATACACCATGTATACACATAAAGTCTAAAACTGTGCTCCTTTTGTAAATAGTAATGGATACCGCAATTCTTAGTCTAGCATTCCTATAGTAAGTAGCAGTATGACAGTTATTCACATGACAACATCCCATGCTATAACCTGAGAAAAACAAATTGTTTTCTTGATATCATTCCTCAAAGTCATATTGGGATTTCTAGGGAAAAGTCGGAAAATATGAATGATAACACACTGTGGTGCAAAACCAACAATTTAGAATTTTCTGGACCTCTAGAGACTGTCAGAAGCTTCTGTCCTTTAGACACAACTTCCATGTGGGAGACACATGTGAGAGGCAAGCAAGTATATGAGAGGCAAAATTAGCAAGTTGGACAAGTTAAAGAAAGATTAGCCATTTTTCTTTACAGCTTTTTTTTCATTTTAGCAATAAAGTCTATTGCCTATTGGGAAGTAAATTGATTCAGCTTTTTGGTTAAAAAATGGCATACTTATTAATTATTCAAAAATTAAATTTGCCATTCATAATTTGATTAAATGATTTTAGTTGCAACATTTATATTGAACGAAATTATTCACCAACTCTTTATACAAAAAAATAGTCTACCAAGAATTGTTTTGTTATCTTATGTATTTAATAAAGACACACTGACCACATAATGGCTGCACAGAAGAAGAGGAAAAAAATCCTATGCTATAAATTAAAAAAAGCAGATTAGGATATGCATAAAATATGTTTCAATGTTTTGTTTCTTCTCAGCTTTGTGGTATTAAACTACTACTATTCGTGTTGAACCAATATCTGTGGGTCACAATATAAATCTGTAAATCTCATTCTGATACTTCCAAGAACCATTTACTTTACTTCAGACTTGAAGCAGTGAGTGTCTATATGTCATGTCTAATGTTGACATCACACTTAATGTAAATGACACATCTTATACATGGGTCAAAATGGACCTAAAGCTAATGGTGAAGTAAATGAAACCTTATGCCATTTGGAAAGATTGGTTATCTTGGAAGGAAGAAAACTGAAAGCAAAATAGAAAAAAAAAGCATGCTTTAAC
Organism: Zapus hudsonius; assembly: GCA_004024765.1. Lineage (NCBI taxonomy): Eukaryota > Metazoa > Chordata > Mammalia > Rodentia > Dipodidae > Zapus > Zapus hudsonius. Next base: position 164,279 of record PVHP010000021.1, on the reverse strand, counting down.
TACTGTAGAGCCCTTGGAGGGATAGGAAGGAATGAAAAGGTTCCAAGTCTGATCTAAAGAAAATCAAAAGCAGGTCTAGGGTTGCGTAAATAAGCAAGCAAAAACCGAGATATGAACAATCGTGAAAGTTTGTTTCCTTGGAATTTATTAATAACACTGACCCATGTTTTATTAGTCAGGTTTCACTAGGTGAAGTGACAGTTACAAATGACTTCAGGATCACCGAGGCTTACGGCATCAGTGACATATTTCTTCCTCCTATAGCTGTGGCCAACTGTGGCTCTGCTCTATCTATCTTCTCATTCTGGGACTGGTTGAAAGAACAACACATATTTTAGAATGTGTCCTTTTCATGCAGACAGAAAGAGCAAGAAAATACAAATCCTCATGATTGCTTCTTCTCAGCTTCTATTCAGAACTCTCTCCATTACATCCATCCTTCAATTCCAAATCATGAAAGAAGAGAAAGTGTGACCTTATGGACCTTCAGGTCTGATGGCTGTGCTAACAGAAGCACAGAAACCTTACAAAGAGAAAAGTAATGCATTCTGCACTAAATGTGATCTCCCAAGCTTGGTGTCCATGGAGAACGTGTACTACAGGCAAATCTTAAAAATGTGGGTCAGAAGATAAATAATTTAGCAATAATTGGTAAATATCTTAGTGCTAAAATCTTTGTCCTTTTGCTTCTGAAATTAGCATAAAATTGTTTAATGACCATTAAAGTAACATATATTTACTTATTTATTTTCTTGTTTTTATTATTATTATATTATTACTACTATTTTCAGAGACAGGGTCTCTGCTAGCCTAGGCTGGCTTTGAACTTATAATGTAGTTGATCCTTCTATCTCTACCTTCCGAGTGCTGAGATTACAGTTGTACACAAGCATGCCTGATTTTGAAAGACAATTTTTGAAAGACATAGTTTTACCACAAAGGCATAAGTAAGGCAGTTTTCACAAGAAAATTGGTAGAATTAAATACCTACATAAGAAAAATAAGAAGGCACTAATAAACATTATAATTAATGAAATAAAATTTAAAAATATAGCATATAGTAAATGATAAAATAAGAGCATAAATCAATATAATAGGAAAATTAAATACCCACCTCTGAAAAATCAAATTTATAATTAGAAAAGTTTCTGAGCCAATTTCACTGATGAATTCTAACAAACATCTGAAAAAAAATATTCACTGTCACAACCACTTTCACAAAGGAGAGAAAATGGAAACACTTCTGAATTAATATGAAGCCATTTGGAATATGAGAGTAAGGCATGCATGATGTGAGAAAATAAAGTTGTAGCTTGAATACTTCATAACCATAGACACAAAAATGAAATTTAGAAATATATTAAAAAGTTAGTATACCAGATCAGGTTTGGTTTTTCCAAGAAGTACAAGGTTGGTTTAAGATGTAAAAAATGATGCTTTTTACCACATTTGCAGGTAAAGAAAAAAAAATGCAACACTTGAAAAAAGAAAAAAAAGCATTCAAAATCTTCATAGGAAACACAAAATCCAATTTCAAATGAATCATAAGCTGGAATGTAAAACAAAATGTAAGAACCATAAAAATAGAAAGTAAGAATATCCACCATATTTACTTGCTCTTTGGGGAAAAGACATCCTAGTCTGAATATTAAAAGTCATGGAGTGGGGGAGGGGGATTGTGGTTAAAGCACTTACCAAGCAAGCAAGAATACTTTGAGTCCTCTCCAGACCAAACATCAAAACCAGAAGCTGTAGGGGGCTTCTGTCATTCCAGCAAGATGACAGCTGAGAAAGAAGGCTGAAAGGGGAGGACCTACCTGAAAGTTGTCCTCTGACTTCTAAAAGTGAGTGCACACATTCACACTCATGCACACAAATACATTTTAGCAATTCATGAAAGAAAAAGACTCACTTCAGCAACAACAGAAAATCTTTCATCAGAAAAAACTACTCCAATAAGAAATTTCATCTGAAAGGGAAAAAAAATCAGAAGACATGACAAGACCAACACTCACATTGAAAATTCCTGAAGCAGGAAAACTGAGGTGAAAACACCGCCATCAAAGTAATGTTTACTTTAGGACTCAACAACCCCTCTGTTTGCCTTAGTTATCCAGGAGAGTCTCCACATGACTCTGAGTAATAGGATCATACAGAACATATTATAGAATTTCATGAATGTGATATTCCAGAAGAGTTCAAGCTAACCGTTGGTGACAGCTGATGGCTGATCTGCCCCTGTGTAGATGGCAGGGGGTACAGGGGTGGTAGGAAATGGCATCATAGGTTAAGGAGTAGAAGGGAACTTCCTAAGATGATGGCATTGTTTACTGTGTCCCATATATATGCCTCAAAACTGATTGAAAAGTAGCCTTAAGATCTAAGTATTTCACCGACTGTCCATTTTCACTCAGTTCTTAGCATGCGTGGCATTGGGTAACCGAACACTCTATGCCATAGATGAAGAACATTACAGGTGGAGGTACAGTAGTGAAGTATGACAATCAAAGACCTGGGTTCTGTATCCATGCCAATGTACAGACCCATGTAAGCCCCTGCATTGAGCCAGAACAAAGTAGGGATGAAGGAACTCCATTAGACTTTAGACAAAGCCACAAGGCTCTGCAGATTGGAGGAAGAAGTAGTCATGATCACTCCCCAGCCCCAACTCTTTCAAATTAGGAAGACTCTCAGCGTTCTAGTCCAAAACTCCACTTCCCTTTCCTTTGCTCTCTCAGATTTTCTTCATCACTTATTAAACCTAGCTTCTATGGAAACAAAACAAATCAGAATGAAGGGCTTAAAAATGCATGGTTAAGATAATACTTTAGGATAAACGGCTTTTATTACTGCATAATCGGTGATGAATGCAAATAATTAGGCACTTTTCCTTCCCTTCATGTTTCTGGTAATGTAGAAAGAAGACAGAAGCAGTCCAATTTAAAGTGCATTTACCAGTTTATAACAGTTACTAAATCAGTGGGTTTCAAGCTTGTGTGTCTGTGACCTTTAGTAAGAATTACAATGTTTCAGCTCTTTCTTTTTGTACATATGTATAGTGAAAACATCACTATATAATGCAGCTTATCCTTGTACATAAGACACTCTGATAGCGTTTGTGGTATAGTCTGTTCCATAGCTACAAAAAAAAAATGTGGGTTGTGACTCAGTTTCACCGCCTACTAATCTAGCTAGTGAATTGTGGTTTGGAAGGGACTGTGCTGTCCTTTCTACTCAAAATGTGGGCTGAGGACCAGCAGTTTAGCATCTGGGGGCCTGGAAGAAATGCAGAAGCTGAGGCCACACTTCCCAGTTCCTGGATCACAGCCTGCATTTCAAGAACACCTGCAGGTGCCTCTTGGGGACGGCAGTGCCCACAGCCTTGTGTGAGGTAACCCTCAAGGAGGGCAGACTGGAGTCTTCTGCACATGGCTTCAGAAGGAGATTCTTTACCAGGTGGCCTGCTTTTCTTTAAACTGTGCACATTCTATTCCTCAAAAATAATTCATCCATTAGTTCAGTATCTCCAAGCACAAGCAAATAAATGAGCTTCTGAACGTGACCCTGTTTAAGAACCTCTGGTTCATGAGGTTACTGGAAGTTGTTTTTTGGCTAGCAGTGAGAGCAGTGCTCATATTTAATCCCCCACTTCCTCTGCAATGTTCCCCATGCCCTAGTGGGTGTGACAGAGTTGATTTTCTCTTGTCATTTTGAGAGGCTATGGAGATGGTGGTTCACACTGAGGAGACTCAAAACTCCTCAAAGCAGGGGGAAAACAAAACAGGCAGTCAAGAGCTCAACATGAAAGGAGACTTCTGATGTGCTCTTCCTCCAAACCTCAGGGAACATTATGGAAGAGAGGGTGGAAAAAGCCAGCGTGAGAACATACAGGTGCATTCATGATCCCACAGTGGTTATCGATACCCCCACTTACCCCCACTGACGAGGGCTCTCAGGGATATGACAATAGAACAGCCAACTTACAGTAAAGTTCCCAAGAAAAATTATTTTTAAATGGAATTTTGGGCTGATTTCATTGTTTATGTGTTTAAAAGGTTAAAACATGTTCTTCAGGTAGTATAGAGAGATTTGGCTTTAGTTTTCATTGTGGATGACTTCATATAAAGACATTTTATTCCCAGGACATTTAATTTTTTTTAATTTTTATCTATATTGTCCAAAATTAGATACATTGATTGAGCAAATATTGTGCTTATATTCCCATTTCCCTCCTCCCTGTCCCCAGTCCACTGTGCATTCTCCTTGGTGGGCACACTGTATCAATCCATGTATCAAGGGGTTATGGATAGCACAGGAGGCCACAAGGTTGTCCTCCCCCCTTTATTTATTGTAGCTGAGGGATGGTAATGTGTCTGGGTAATCTCTTCTACCATGGCTCAGTTCTCTGAGTCATGGAGGGAGAGTTTTTAAGTCTGTTTTATTGTTTTTGTTGTGACCTTAAGAGTCTCTGTGCTTCTACTTTAAATTGTGTTGGAAGTCGTTGGATGTGTCTCACTGACTTATCCTTGGATGACTAATTGGCTGTGGTTATAGGTCTCTTTCTTGCCCCACCACTGTCTCAAGTGTTTCACTCAGTGCCTACACTATGGGCCTGGGGTGGTTCATCTCTTGCTGGGATATCAGCCTTCGTCCTGTGATTCATCGGTGGAGTTGGAATGACCAGAGCTCTCTCACTGCCTTCTGAAAAATACAAACAGAATCTCCATCGGAGAGTGAGATCAGTATAGGTTAAATGAGACACACATTTCTAACTTGGCAAAATTCTATTGAGATTATCCTCTCTATAGTTCTCTGGTAATGGAGATTTCTTTTTTGGAGCCCCAGTTTTTGATTCCAGGGCAGGATTTTGCCCTGAGTCCTAATTCCAGTTAAAGGTTCCTTGTCACTGAGTGGATTTCGAGTTTTAGCACCTCTATTGCACCAGTGATCATTTCTTGGTCCATTGATCTCTCTCAGAAGGAAATGTGTTCAGCCTTCTCATAGCAACATACTTCATTTTGTATCAGTGGTCTCTGCTTTCTCCAAATATCATTGACCAATTTTCCCTAGCAGCTTATGTTGTGCCTTCCAGCACTGCACTTGCTACCATCTGGGTATTGGATACCATTCTGGCATCTACCCTCGAGAGGTCACACCTCAGCACAGAGACATTTGTGCAACTATGTTTATTTCAGCTCAATTCATAATAGCCAGGAATTAGAATCAGCCCAAATGCCCATCCCTGGATGAATGGATATCAAAGTTGTGGTACATCTGCACGATGAAATTTTACTCAGCAGAAAGGAAAAATGACATAATGAAATTTAGAGAAAAGTAGTCTGACTTGGAGCAGATCTTACTTAGGGAACTCACAAAAAAAGAGAGCCGTACACCACATATTCTCCCTCATATGTGGTTCCTAACCAGGATAAGCTTAAACTCTAAGCAAACCTAGCAGGGAAATGAGAGACTGTGAAAAGGTGGAAGGAACAGGAGAGAGGGGAGAACAGGAGGACTGATACAATAAGCTAAACTAATAATGAATCAAAATCATAAAATCCTTACTTTCATACAGTAAGCTCTTGAGAAAGAAGTGGGCATGTCTAGTAAGAGGGGTGTTGCAGTCAGCTTTCTAGTTGCTGTGCAGAGAGAACCCAAGCAAAAGCGGCTTGTGGAGGAATGGGTGGGTTTATTTGGCTTACAGACTCGAGGGGAGACTCCATTCTGGCAGGGAAAACAATGGCATGAGCAGAGGGCTGGACATCACCTCTGCCACAGCACTGTTTTTTGTTTATTTGGCTTACGGACTCGAGGGGAGACTCCATTCTGGCAGGGAAAATGATGGCATGAGCAGAGGGCTGGACATCACCTCTGCCACAGCACCGCAAACAGCGGCAAGAAGGTGTGCCAAACACTGGCAAGGGGAAGCTGGCTTATAACCCCCATAAGCCCACCCCAACAACACAGCTCTACTGAGGTTCTAATTCCCGAATTGCCATCAGCTGAGTATCGATCTATCAGAACACATTCATTTGTTTGTGGGGGACACCTGTATCAAACCATGACAAAGGGGCCATGAATGGAAGGGGAGGAAACCAAACCCCATGAAAAAATTGATCAGACCTGCAACTGCCTGTCCCAGTCATTGGATCCTTCCCACACTGAGCTGTTGATCAAAGAGACCTACAAGGTCCCCAAAACAAGACAGGATTCTGTCAAAGCTCTTGAATACCCACCACAGGCCAAAGGTAAGATCCTATTGCTGAAGAAACCACAGAAAGACATCGAACAACACCAGGACATTTCTTGATCGGGGTACCACTATAGCTTTTTCCAAGTTACCTCTCCTTACGGAAAAATTCCAAACATCTCCATTCTACCAATAAATGCTCTTTTATAGAAATGTAATATGACTTCAGGTAGAAATATCATTACTAGTCCTGCTGAGTTAGCAAAATTCATCCCTAGATTACTTCCAGTAGATCCCTATTCAAGGATCTCAGCTGCCTCAAGAGTGTAGGGCTGCCCTTAAGTAGCTATCACTGGTCATTAAGGGCCTTCCCATTGCGTTAGCAGGTTTCCTGAATGATGAAAAGTTTTAGCCTGGAAGTTGCTAATCTTGCTAACACTGAAAGGCTCTCTCCCACTAGCAGCCTCTGTGTTGCATTAATAATAAGAACGTAATAAAGAGACTGAGCCCAGCTGCTCGGTCTCCCCTGAGGTAAGCCTCCTGCTTCCCTTCATCCCCATGGTTACTCTAATGGTCTTGCCTGTAGTTGAGTGGATTCTAATACAAATACTGGCTTCTTATCAGAGCTAAAATGCCATCTCTTTTTTGGGGAAGGATCACTTTTTTTTTTCCTAAGATGCCCTTATTAAAAGTATTATCATCAATACTGTTGAATCTTAAGCTGATCTGTTTAAATTGCAACTTAAACACAAGTAACAACCATTAAGCACAGAAAAGATAACAAGTGAAAATCATCAAACATCCAAAATTTTGTTGTTCTGCAATAAAATAAAATAAACAGTGCATCTCTCCCTCCTTTCCCAAAGTGCTGTAAAAGTTCCTAGAGATGTCCTTGTGCCCCTGGTGCTTGTTTGTACACCAACTTGCTTTTCTCCAAAGGAATCCATTGAAATCAAGAAGGAAAGACACTTTTGTAAATACTGTCTGTTAATCAACAAAGAACAACTGATGAGAAAATACCATGTTGAAACAAAATCAGATCAGATGTAACAGGCCCAGGGTGCATCTTACTTATTCCTCCATCCCATGGAGCTTTCCAGCTATCCCATGGAGGAGGGCCCCCAGTGGATTAGGGGCAGGGAGAAGGGAAATGGGGGTACCAACACAAGACTTGTTCATACAGTGTTTCTATTTATTAACAATATATAAATAAAAATAAAATAAAATAAATGTTTGTTCATTAAAAAGTTCATAAAGAGAGGAGTTACCCATTCTCCTTTTTTATTGAAAAAACTTAATCTTTTGTAGATGTGCATTTTGTAAAGACCTTTTCATGGTTAAACACCTGTGTTAAAGCATGTAGTCTGTCCGTGGAATCTGATTATCTATTCAGTGATTAAGTTATGGCAGTTTTTCATTTCCAAGTGAAGCTACTTTTCCTTTCAATTATATGTATTTTAATTGAATAAGCAGTAATCCATTAGCTCACAAGTGTTACTCATGCACTGAACTAAAATACTAGGGTTTCTCTCTTAATTTACACCATTATGCCCTGTTTTATACAAGCTAATTTTATAATTTGGCTACTTATTGCCTACAATGTGAGGAGGCAGGACCAATGTCAATAATAATCATCAGTAGCTAAGTAAATATATTTTTAAATAAAGGTTACGCTGATAACTCAGAATATCACTGTAGTTAGTTCTGTTTAATATTAATACAAGACTCAGGAAAATTCTGTGAAAACTGAGAGTTGTTCTCTAAAGGCATATAATCACAGTGTTTTTCTTTATAAGTAATTAACAGGTTAAGGGGGAAAATGAGCATATCTAATAATTAAATATTTTAAAACTTTCATATTTTAAAACATACTTTTTTTAATATTTTAAAACTTATACATTTCTTGAATGAAAAAAATCTAAAATTTAGTAATAAGAAAATGTTTTGTAAAATAGAAACTGGACTTTTTTTTTTCTCTACAGGCATATGGCCGCTTAAATGCATTTTAATTAAATAGCTCTTTCATGTGGCCTATTTACTGGCCAAGCAGTTTTTATAGATTCTATTCACCTCTTATTTATATATTAAAAACCAGAAGTAGTTCCTATGCACCAGTTACTATCATACTGTAGTTAGTTTTACCCTTAAATTAGGAAAAGAAAATGGCTGACTATGACATTCTCATAAAGTTCCAGAAGCACACGGGCCTACTGGGGAGCAGAATTTTGATAAAGAATCCTCTCAAAGTTGACGATATTGTACATATTTATCTGCATTCCCTTCATTTGTGTTTTTCTGTCGGGCAGTTCATGAGGGCTCTGGAGAAACCAGCCAAAAGGAGACTTCCACCTGTGACATTTGCCAGTTTGGTGCAGAATGTGATGAAGACGCTGAGGATGTCTGGTAAGATGTTATTTTATCTTTTAACAAAAAAATGTCAGCAATTAATTTCTTTTTATTTAATCAACTACTTTTCCAAAGAAGACAGTGTCACCATTTTTATCTTCTCCCAACTTCCCACATGAAGGAGAAATATGTGTTATAAAAGGGGTTATAGCAAGGGGTTTGGGGAACCAGAATAAAAGGTGAGCCAGCCAGTCAGAGGACTTGATAAGAAACATTTAAATATGCCTGAGGACCTCAAGATGGTCAGTATTAAATTATAAAGGAGAAAACCATATTAACTAGACTGTCTCTCAAGAAATACCGTCAAGAAACAACGGATGGCTTCTGTCTAGGTCTTTTCAAGCTGCTGTAACATGAACACTATATAGTAGGTGTATAAGTCACTTTACTCACCATTTTGACTAAATGCTGGACAAGAAGCAGCCTAGGGAAGAAAGGGTTAATTAAGAATTAACTTTCCTGGGGATGCATACTACCATATAGCAAGGAAGGCACTGCCCTGAGGAGTAGGAGGGTGGCTGCTTAGATTGCACTTAGGAGAGAGAGAGAGAGAGAGAGAGAGAGAGAGAGAGAGAGAGAGAGAGAGCAAGAAAGCAGGAAGTGAAACTGGGCTATAAAATCTGAAGGCCTATGTTCAATGGCCCACATCCTCCAGTGAGGACCTCCCTCCTAAGGTGGTTCCACAACCTTCTCAAAAGGTGCCACCACCTGGGACAACACTTCAAAATCCAAATGAGATTCAGGGCAATCTCTTAACTGGCACCTCCTGTAAAATAATTTTAAAAATTTATGTACTTCCAACATAAAATAACAGAGTAAATATTCCATTCCAAAGGGAAGGCATGGAGCCATAGCAGAACTAGACCTAAGCAAGACCAAACCCTCCAGAGCAAACACTAAGCCCCACAGCTCCATGTCACAAGAATCTCTCATTTTTGCAAGAACTTCCTTCCTCCCAATCTCATATCTTTCAACTATGATCATTTTGAATTGATGTAGTTCTACTTTCTAGGTACAAATATGTGAGACATGTTATAATATTAGCTAAAATTATTATTGGCTGCTTACTATGTGCCTCATTTGTATGTTTTTAACCTATCTTCTAATTAAACATAAGGCATACATGTGGCTATTCTCTTACTCTACAAAATGGAATCCAAATTTTGGTTTCTTTCTGTGACAGGGCCAAGCTGAAGATATGAGGTGAAATTAACTCAGAGGTGCTGCCATAACCATCCAACCAAAAATGCATTAATATGAGATTTCTTTCTTATCATGGACAAAATAACAAGGTGGCCAGGTTGCAGGCAGGGTGTACACAGTGATCCAGAGAATTGCAGGTCAGAGCAGGTGACTGGGGAAACGCCTTCAGTAGGTAGTGGGAAACAGTCCAAACCAGCCATGTTACTTCTGATATATTATTACAAAGGTTCAGATTTATGGTACAAATGTAGTTCAACAATTTATGTGCCAGACGAGTGGCATCCCAAAGGTCTAGCATTTGTCCTTAGGCTCCACCATGGCAACTGGACCTCAGAAAATAAATTTACTTATAAAGAAGACAAGGAGGATAAGACATAACCTCCAGGAAAATGAATTAGGGACTGAACAAAGAGAGAACAGATGGATATCCACTTAGTGTAACTGGCATACAATGCCAAATCTTGGTTACCAGACTTGAGGGGAAGCATACCCTTAATCTGGGTAATAAATTGCAAGGTCAAAATAAAACCAACGTGAAGGCTGAGCGGAGGCTGAATCAGTTAGCTTTTGGCTAGGATATCTTGTATGCCCCAGCCTAGGGACAAGATTAGTTCCAAAATTCAGAATAAGCCTGAGCCTCCAGATGGGGGCTAAGTGGCCATAACTGAGAAGATTGAAAATTGCAGAGGCAGGAAGTCAGGAAGATACTTCCTTCCCAGGCAAAAATGAAAAGGTGTTAATGTTTAAGTAAAATGTATTTAAAATGTCCGATGTAAGCAATAAAGAATGGTGCCAAAATGAAGACATTGATTTTCATTTACATAAGTACCTTTGCATGCTAACATATTGTATTTAGTTATGACTATGAAGGGTAGATTGAAAACAGCTGAAGGACACAAGAACAGTGATAAATGAAATTAAATAAGCATGGAATGAGAAAGGCTGTAAAGTAGGATAGGAAGCAGCCAGAGAGTGAGCTCACCGCACTGGTTCATAGTCTTTACAGCAATAGGGGAGCTCTGGTACACTGTTGACCTAGAATGAGACCACAGCAGCAGCCCGTCACAAACATAAGGTGCTTTGCTCCAGATTTTTATAAAAACACTGAAACATACATTTCTTCATACAGATTCCCTAAATCCTGCATAATGAAGTAATATTAGACATAGTTAAATTTAATGAAAATATTATTATAGCTAATATATACATAATGGTAAAAATTAATTATTGATCTTTCCTTAACTCTTGCCTAAGCGTTGTACTTTTGGATAAACGTGTAAATCTAGTTCCTCAGTGATATTCAGGTACCTCTAATTATTTTCTTAGAATTAAAAACCCAGTGTGCAATCAGCTGATCAGGTTTTAATAGATGAATTTGGGAGCTTAAGAGCGAGTCACAATGGAAATGAGGACAAAACAAAAAGTGACAGAGAGTAGGAGAGCTGAATAAGAGGAGGAAAATAATAATTAGAGGATGGCATTGATAAGCCACAGTGCTAATGACATAACTTTGATGCTTGTATTTTGGGAAAACAGATGGCTTTTAATCTAATAAAAGACCAAATTTATGTTTAGCATTTCAAGATTTTCCCTTGCCTATTTCTTCTTTAACACATTAAGTGCAAAAAAGTCAGACAATGCTCAGATTTTCTCAATTTGAAAGAGAGACCATTGCTAACAAAAGATTTGTCAGCGAAAGATATTTACCTCAGTGTAGGAAAGATTAAGGGTTCAAAAGGAGAGAGTTGTTGCCACTCCCCAATACCCACTGTGCTAACAGAGGAATCCTTTATTTAGTAGGGACTTCAATACAATAGAAACACCTGTGTGAAGGAAGAGACATGTGTACCTGTTGTGGGACAGGGTGAAAGGAAGGACTTAAAGATTATATCTCTTTATATCTAGACTGAAAAGAATCAAGCCTAATGCATTTAAACATCAAAGCAGTTCTCAAATATATCCTGCCAACTATAATTTATACAGAAAAGGAATGGCTTATAAATAAGACAAACATAATAAAATTGACTCATTGCAAAGTAATAAAGCCTTATCTGATAGCAGTGGGAATACCAACTTATAATTTCAGCAAATATTTCCAACACTTGGTTCATTTTAGAAACAGCTTTAAATTCCTTTAATTATTTTACCTAATAAATTATCTCAGTAAGTCCAAAGTAGGTCAGTAGTAACTCTTTGCACTGGGAACTATTCCTTAGAAGTAATTAGTCTGGAACTTGTTGTTGGTCCTGTCAGTCAAAAGTAGTTCAGAGCCTTAGGGTTGATATTTGATTTAATGTATTTTTTTAAAAAAGTGAGTTGATAGCTGGGTCTAATCATAGGAATAGATGGGCATGAAATTGGCTTTGTGCCTAATATTTGCAGGGCATCCGAACAGATCAGGAAGGAGCAGGTGTAAGAGCAGATGCAGCAGGTTACCAATGACATGAACGGAGAACCTAAATCATGATGTGTATTTGCTTTGAATGTACACTTTGCACCTAGACTTCTGTTTTAACTATGCTTCTGCGGTGTTTTCTACATGCCATACAGCTTCCATTAGCAAAATTATATTGCCTTAAATGCTATTAATTTCGCAGTAGCCATTTCTATTTTTCCCCTGACAGCAGTGCTTCTCAGCACTGAGGGGCTGCTGCACAAGTGTGTCTGATACTTGTGATCCGCTGCACTGGTCAGGAAGGACACATGAAAAGCAGTCAGAATAGGAGCAGCTCAAAGGCAGAGTGAGCAAGGTTTTTTTTTTCTGTTGTTTCCCTGATGTTCCATAATTGAAATGAGGTTTTGAGCTTGGCATCCTTTTGTGAGTGTCTCTCACAAAGACAGTTTGGTTTGAAGTCTTTAACATCTTGCTCCTCCAATCTGAGGAGGCTCCTAGTCACGAGGAGACTGCGTTGTTGGCTTGGTTCCCATCTTTAATGCACTTTGGACTGTGGAGACTCATGAATATTTGAAGCAGGGCAATGACCGCAGATGATCCTTGGCACTGGAGATCACCATACACATAAGTAAATTAGACATTAGAGCCTGCTGACTTCAGTGCATTTGGGTTGTGAGCTTGATAGGGTAAATTAAGACACCTCTGAGGAAATACAGAAAATGCTTTCTTCTAAAACTACTCCTGGTTGAGAATTGAACAAACCGACTGTTACAAGTGGAAGTTTTCCAGTTGTTTTCATCTTAGCGAAATGATCTGCTAGGGATGTACATGGAATAATCCAGAAAAAAGGATGCTGGTTAGCCAGGAGGTTTCAGTGGATAAGAGTTTATTTGGTCTTCTCACCAGTGTTCCAGAGTTTCCTTTTTATTGGTTTCCTTTGCTCTCTGGCCTCAGAACTATGAACATGGTGACGCAAAATGCAGACTCTGGGGAAATTGACTCCTTCCTTCTCCCCATTTTTGAGATAAGGTGTTGATATAAAACTCTGGTCTGAAACTCACAGAGATCTGCCAGGTCTGCTGTACCAGTACTGGAATTATGGACATGCAACAAGTTCAGTTCAGGATTGACTTCTCATGAAGACAAGAGTTTATACAAAGAAGACACCAACAATACCCAACACAATCCAAAGCAGAAGTCCAGAGGCACTTTTATCTCAATATTTATAAAGCAGACTTAAAACTCAGCCACCATGACTCAGGGAACTGAGCAAAAGAGAGGGTGGAAAGAATGTAAGAGCCATGGTAGGGGAGAATATCCAGAGACATGCCCCCCCAGAAGCAACACACAAAGAAAAAAACTGGCTACCTCCTGTGTTTATTCATAACCCCCTTCCCCATGGACTGATCCAGAATGCCCACTGAGGAGGGCCCCCAGGGGGTTGGGAAGAGGGAGGAGGGAAATAGGGTGTACCATCATAAGATTTGCTCGTACAGTGTATCTAATTATTGACAATAAATATGTTAAAAAGAAAAAAGCAACAGACCAAGTCTAAAAAATTCCTCTGCTTTTCTTCACTGTGTAATTGGGATTTGGAGAAGCTTACTTCAGTGAACCTGGGATTGAAATATCACCTCCCTCCTTTGCCTCATTCCTACCAGAATTAGTGTTTATCACCTCTAAAACTTATAAGTGTTTCCTGTTTGTGGAGATGGAGGGTGAAAAGGAGGGTGAAGGCACCCCTTTTCACTCAGTGTTTCCTTTTGCCTAAAAAGACTTTTCAGGGAGAATGGAAATCAGACATGGAAAAGTGGGAGCTTGAATTTTTTTCATTTCTTTCTTTTAGATAGTTCTCTCCCTGCCTTTAGCAATAAAAATATAATCTGTAATTTTCTAAATTTCACACAATGAAATAAAATTAACAAGTGCAATGGAAACCAGTATTTCTTGCATGGTCTGTTTGATGACACATACAGGGTGAAGCTAAAATAATCAAATGTAACCCTAAAATACATTAGCAAGGGAATATACAGCACTTCTTAACAACAACCAGCAATGTGCCCCCTTCCCAAAAAAGAACTATGCTTTATTTCAAAAATAAAGATGAAATTTGCAAATGAACCAGTTTTAAAAACCTAGGTAACCTACCACAAAAGAAATTGGGTGTTTCACTTAAGTTCTGGAAAATCTCTGGAATTTTTCCCAGATTCCATCCCTCAGCTGCACTAGCTATCACATAGTGATTAATGAAACTTAATTACAGTATGACAGCTGCAAAGCTAGATCTCATGTAGGAGACTAAGAACTACAGGTAAGGAATTCTAAACTTTAGGGTATGTTTTATATATTTTAAACAATATTTATTTTGACTATGAAATATAAATAACATACTTATATTTTATATCAAAATAATGAAATTCTAAATGACTGCAAAACAAAGGAAACAGAACTCTAAATAAATAATGTCCCCATTATTTATTTCTTATATGTTTGTATTTTTAAATAGGTGTTCTAGACAGATACTACTAATGAATATTGCCTCACTTTTGATGATCAGCTAAAATGCTCTCAGACTTGGTGTCTTTTTGAAGTTTTTGTGGAGGAGGAAGGGATCTCTGGTTTTAGTATGAGTTAGAGATTTCTTACTCTAGAATCAGGGAAAGTATATTCCATGTTCCACTATCCCAGCTCAATCTCAGATATAAGAAAGATAGGAATCTCAGTATAGTTGTCAAAATGTCACAGAACTTTCACAAGTGTGATTTCTGTAGGTCAGACACCATCCTGAATGTTTATATTTAGGAAGCCTTTCCACATTTACACCAATTTTATGAAGTTAAATACACTTATAATCCTGAATTTATAAAAAAAATTAAACTGAGGTATACATAGAGGTTAACAAATTTTCTTAAGTCCAACAAGGTGGCAGAGCTGTGATTTGAAAATGTCAAGTGGCAATCATAATTCTGAGTATAGAACATGGTGCAGATCATTTACAGTTTAATCTAGTGTCAGGATTCATATTATCTTGTTCAGAAAACAGACACTTTAGAGGCTGGCCATGATGACACTCCCCTCCTGTGGCTCTGGAGCGCCCTGCTAAGCAGTGTTTCATAGGGCTATGCAAAGATCAGAGCATGGAAAACTCAGACACAGGATTTAGACTTCAGTCTTATGACTGGCAAGAAGTTCGGGGCTATGTGCTTCCTCACATATGGCAAAGAAAAGTATATTTTAGGGCTGGAGAGATTGTTCAGTGGTTAAAAATGCTTGCTAAAAAAGCCTGCTGGCTGGGGGTTCAATTCCCCAGTACCCATATAAAGCCAGATGCACAACATGGCACATGTGTCTGGAGTTTGTTTGCAGCCATCCATGCATCCATCCATCCTGTTTCTGTCTCTCAAATAAATAAAAATTCTAAAAATGATATTTGATTAATAAATATGCTTTGTCCCTGAGCATAAAAATATTAGTGATAAGAACTAGGAAAAGAGAAAAGCATCAACAAATTAAGTGGAAAATAAGTATGATTCATTTGCTGGTAAGCTTTCATCCCTGTCCTATGAGTAATGTCCAGCCACACCTCTTAATTCAGTATCTAAAATATTACACAAAGCCTCTAATATCCCTATATGGCATATGTGTTATTATGAAATAAATTCCATGGCCAAAATTCCTATTGTTCTTTCAAAAATTTTAGCACTACTTAAGATAATTTGATTTGAGAATACTAGTTTGATATTTGCCATCTAAAAAAATTACCAAGACTTTTATCCATTCCAAGTCTGTGTTAGACAAATGTCTTGGATGCTTTCACAAGACTAGATGGTATATTCACTGCAACATTCCATTGTCTCCACCCACAGTATCTATAATAAATAGCTTTCTGCGGTCTCGGCACCATTTCCTGAGAAACTATCCTCCAAAAGGAACATTAAATTGGGTAAAAACTATTGCTGGTCTTCAGCAGTTTACCTGCACATAGTAACATACTGTGGATATTGTCTCATTTAACCTATAAATCAGCGAGCTGTCCTCATCAGCCCTCATCAGTCTACTCCAGACATGTTCTCCTACAAACAGGATGTGTTATATCTGACTGAACAAACTGTAAAATTATATGCAACACATAATTGAAAAGCCAATACTGCTGAAGGTCTAAAGCCTTGAATAGGGAGAGAAGGAAGAAAGCATCTGATTTTTCTAGCCCCTCAATGGAAAATAAAATTAATTAGGAGTACATATTTTCATCCCATTTTCACTAAGCCGTGAATGAAACATAAGAAATGAGGACAATGCACTTGGGATATATCATCATCTAAGGATTATTTACTGTGGTACTGATTAAAAAATTCATTGCAGCTTTTTCAATGTCTTTGACATGATAACAATTCATGCCATTCTCTAATCTCATCCAAAAAAATGAGGGTTTTTTCATTCAAAGTCACTTTATCTGGAGTGATAAAAATAATATTAGGCCCCAACTAGGCACAAGAGTTTATAATCAGCAGATATCAAAAGAAGTATAGCAGAAAGAAATATACAATATTTGGGAGGAAGTGAAAATTAAAACAATTAGATTTACACTAGCAAATGTTGATACATTTCTATTAAATGCAGTTGTCTGCATAAATGTGAAACTTTAGGACACTCAGATACAGCATCAAAGTAATAATTATGACAAAGAAATAATAATAGTATCTTTTATAACCATATGCAAGTTAATTCTAAATGAATATGATTTGTCTTCATCAGAAACTAGATTGATTTGAGGGGAAAATGCCACATAACTATATTCTTTATATCCATTTTGAATGGTCAAACTGGGAGGGAAAAAAAGAAATGAAGAAAAGCCCTGCAGTGATTAATACATCAGCAGATAGTTCTCTAGAAAAAAACTAATCATTTCATAGTTTGATAGATCAATTGACCAATTGATTGATCCATCAGCAGACAGAAATAGA
The DNA here is from genome assembly GCA_004024765.1 of Zapus hudsonius. Lineage (NCBI taxonomy): Eukaryota > Metazoa > Chordata > Mammalia > Rodentia > Dipodidae > Zapus > Zapus hudsonius. The sequence goes on along the minus strand of PVHP010000021.1, from coordinate 147,121 downwards.
TAGGTAAGGAGCATGTAAAAAGATGATTAAGAATGGACTTCAAGGCCAGCAGTTAATGAGTTGACCATGGGGAGATGATGGATAGTATCATCCCATTGTGAATAACAAAATGAGAAAAATTCACTTTAATTATAGACCATTTTTCTGTAGGCAGTCATGTAGTCATAATTGGGATTTATAATTACATTCTTCTCCTGGGTTTCTTTGCATTCAGCAAACACATAGCTTGTCATGATCCTTTACCTGGAGAAGTGACCCAAACCTTCATTTGTCCTTCTGCCGAGATTGTTGATGTGTGATTTCACTGACTTGAGTTACAGATCATGGGAATACTAAGAGACCATCTAAAGGATCTTCTGTATTTCCACACTGTAGAATAGGAGTCCAGAAACACCCACCCCACCAGCACCACAGTTAGTCCCCTCTCTGCCGGTTGGTTCTGAGGTGTGAGGAGACCAGTAAGGTCATGCAATAGGCATAACTTTTCACTCAGTGGAATACTTAATGTGTCTTTTGTACATCCTTTCTTTGTAACTGAAACCTCCAGGCCAGCAGAATATAAGATTGCAACCAAAAATAAATAAAAAGTGCTAGTAACAAGAGATGATAGAATGTCACTTTCATGTCAACTGCATGATTCCTGAACCAATAATCTGGAGTCTGGTGAAAACAGCTATGGATGCTGAGTCTGTATTGCCATCTAGCTGTCACTGTCTGTGATTGATCAAAAGGCCCTTTCATAATTCTGTCAGTCCAACTACTCCTGAGTCATGCTCCAGGGAAACATGGGAAAATTGGTGAATCTCATAAACATTTGGGTCCATATACATGATTCCTTTGCCATGAGTGACTGCTTTGGTTGGAAATAATTTTGTGTGGAGTACCATGACTAGTGATATGACAGTTTACAGATTTTGTGAAACATTATCGATATCTGTAAACCTACTTATATATATATATATATATATATATATATATATATATATATATATATACATACATATATACATATATATATGTACGCATAAGGACACTGGGACACTGCTTCTCATTTTCATGAGACAACCAACCTGCCACCAGGTATCATGAAATACTATATTGGAGGTGCAGCAATGGTCTCTGCTTCTGACAGATTGACTGGGAAGTCAGAAATGGCCATAGCTAGGCTGGTCTTGACTCAGGTTACTGAATCCAGGCATAAACACCCTCTCTGCCACCTAGGTCACCTTATCAAACCCAACAAAAGGGTCACTAGACATGTTGCCTGTTGAACAAACAGTCCACTCAGTCAATAAAATCTTTCTATGGGTAAATTCACCCTTTTGTGAGAATTTGCATGACACACAGATTCCTTTTTGAAAAAATTGCATACTGAGAAAGATTTCTCCGATTTTCCTGCAATATTACCTCCAAGTCCCTAACCATCTAACCCAAGTTTTGGCCCCAGACCATGAATTGGTATAATCACACAACCTTCCATTACTTCTTCCAATCAATTTCCAATCAAAGTGAACAGTCAGGTGTGTTGTTCAAAGTTCTGTACACTATGAACGTTTTCCTCCATCACTGTCATTCATAAATGTGACAGAATGGGGCTCCAATGCTTTGGGTGTCCACTTTTACAAGGTAGCTGTATATTATGAAGAATCTTCTGCATATCTGGCCTAAATCCTTTTTCCTCTATTAACTAATTACAGGGAATGTCCCATAAAACCAAAGGTGCATCTGAAGTAGTAATGGTGGTCTGACTGAAGTGAAGAACGTGGTATTTAGACACCTTCTCATGTAGTTCCCTTGACTCTTCAGTGCCTGAGTTCATTGAAAGGCTTTCCACATGATGATGGAGTGCTGCACCTAACTTAGCAGCTTGGGAACACTAGATTCATGATGGAACTCTCGGGCCACATAGTAACTTGGTAGCCTGTGGTTAAGTATTCAGTCTCTCCTAATGCCTAAAGGAGGCCAAGAACTAAGTCTCACAAGAAGTTTGGGTAGTTATCTGCAAAACTCCTATGGGCATGCACTATGGTTCATCTATGAGGGTCCGCCAAAAGTGCTAAACAGCATCCTTATCTACCACTAAGACTTCAAGCACCACTGAAGCTGCTAAGTCACATGGCTCCAGTGACAGAAGAGCTTGCACAGCAGCTGGACCTGCTACAGAGTCCTTTCTCATTCAAGTCCACTTGAAACTAGACTCTTTCAGGCTACTCAGTAGATTGACCAGCATAGCAAGTTCATGTGAGGAGCATGTTGGTTCAAAAATCCACAAAATTCAACCAAGTATTATGACAGATTTTCAGATTTAAGAGAGGCAGTGGCAACAACTTATTTCTCATCATAGAGGAGACAGTTCAGCATGTTTCAAACTATAGATCTTTCAAAATTTATGTGAATATTTATTTTTATCAGATTTAATTTCACTCCATGAAAGGCAAACAGTTTTTTTTAATCTGTGAGTATAGGGTAGTTGTTACTTCTTGCACCCCAGGTCCAGTCAGGATAGCTGCCTACCATACACCAGCAGATGTGGTAATTTTCTCAGGCAGGGAAGCTACATTTAGCATAGTCGCACTGGTAGTCAGCATGGGTTAAGCTAAGGACCACTGACTGTGCTTCTCCATCTGTCTTCTGCACAGTCCACACAGGAAAGCTGAGTGGTGAGACACTGGGAATCACCGTGCTAGGATCTTCCAGGTCCTTGGTGGGAGCTGTGATCTGTATTCCTCCCATAGTGCACTGTCGCTTTGGGTTTAATGCTTTCCTAGGACGAGTCAGTTCTAGAAGTTTTTGTTGTGCTTTTCCCACAAAACAAGTCTTCACACCTCAGGTCAAGGAACAAATGTGATATTTCTTATAGATGTGAGTTTGACTTCTTCAATTATTCATTTCCAAACTGGGAAAATAACCATAGGATGTGCCTAGGGACTCACCAGCCCACTGTGAAATGGACCTAAGTAAAAATCCAGTGACTGTCTGACATCCATAAACCACTACTCTTATGAGCTCCAGTGATTCCCTCAGTCAGCAGGAAGTACGCTGGGTTCAGTAGTCTCTAAAAGGCTTGATTCTCGGTGCATAGTAATTCTAGTAAATAGCTATAGGTCCCTTCAGGGAAGACTTGATTAACAGTTGAAATTTTTGGTACTTTATGGAGGCCTTCCTTAAAGGAAACTGGCCTCCTCTTCACTCATGGGCCTCTGGTTCTACAAATTGGCTCAAGCGTAAGCATCACTTAAAGGGATATAACTCTCCGCTTCCATGACTTTCTGTTGCACTTTCATTGACTTAGTCTAGGACTTTGCCACTTCCTGAGATCAAGTGAGGCTTTCTTTGTCTTTCTGTATATCTTACTTCTAGGAATACCGTGACCAACTAGCCAGCATTACAGGTCATGAGTCACAGATTATAACCTTGAGTTATCGCGGGTGTTCTTTATGCCACATTACTATTGGTGGTGAGTGCTGCCCTCTGGCCCCTGCCATTATGGGATCCCATTACTCAATTTGCATGTAGGTTTTACAGTTCAGTTATTGGAGCTCTAAAAGTCTCAGCCTTTATAGGAGAGCAATCACAGAGCTTATCTAGAATGCTGTGGGGCTTCTCATAAGTTTATTTTCCCTGCATGTCTCCTCCACCCTCCCACTGTGGGTAAGTAGTCTTAAATGACAAATATGCTCTAATGGTGTAGACTCCCAAAGCCTTTTATTCACAGCTCCATTATTAAACCATGGCAGAAATGGCCTTTCTAGCTCACCCACTGTGGACCACCTTTGGGTCCATGTTTCAACTTAGCACACCAACTGCTTTCTAACTGCTCAAGCTATAACCAATATTCAATGTGAGTCTCTGCAATCAATAAGTTCAACCTGATCCAAATACATATTCTTCCCACTATAATCCCACACCATTATTATCTATTCTCACACATCTTCCCTGCACGCCTATCCATATCAGTTAGTGCATCAAGTCATTTCTGAGTGTTACACGCTTCCTCAAAGCTCATATTATAACTCACTTTTGAGTGTGTGTAACACCTGAGTTCAGTTGCAAGTCTAGAAATGCAGTAGTTCCTTTACTTGATGCTGTGAAAGAATCCATGACAAATCAACTTAAGGAAGAGTGAGGGATGGGGATGTGTTTTATTGTTAGAGCAATTGTCAAGCATAATAGAATTCAATCCCCAGTACTGAAAAGGGAAGAATGGGTTTATTTGGTTTTGGCTCACAGTTTGGAGGTACAGTCCATCATGTGGACAGTGTGGCTATAAAAGCAGCCTTAGCTACCATGGCAACTGATCACATTGTCTTTGCAGTCAGGAAGCCTAGAAAAAGGAATGCTGGTGCTCAGCTCACTTGCTCCTTTTCTCCATTTTACTCAGTCCAGGTCTCTTGCCTATGGGCTGGTGGTATCCATATCCAAGATGGGTCTTCCCTCATCCATTAAGCCTCTCTGAAAACAACTTCACAGCCAGGCAATTTTCTGTCACCTGGATGATTCTAATTCTATCCAGTTGACAGATAAAGATTAACTGTGAAAAGTAGCAAAGTGGAATGATGAGAGGTGGGTCCTGAGGAGAACTGGAATTATTTTATTAAGCGTCTGCCTCAAAGGACACCATTGCTGTTTCCTTCAGAAATGTAGGACTAGATTCTTAAGGTAGAGAGAGGACTATTCCTACCAACCAAAAAGACCCATAAGAACAGAGCAGCTCAATTTCATTGGCTACATCAGCTCTACCCACATATCAGCATTTCAGAATAGCATTTCTTCCCAAGCATTATCTTTATATTAATATTTGATACCCTGTGGGGCTGAAAGTTCAACTTTTTATTCAGCCAGCTAAGACAAAATTCTGGGCTTATTTTCAGTAGTGTTAGACTATAGGAGATAAGGATTCTCTTTAGAGGATACATGGAATTTTCCAGGTCATTTATGCATCACTTAAGTATGAAATTGAATTCGAAGCTCATTCTTCTCTTTTCCCACTTTTTCCAGCAAAATTATTATGGACCAGTTAATTTGCCAAAAATGGTTGAGGGTATCATACATATTGCCTAGATCTCTGATTTATATAAGTGGCTGATTAAGAGTTTCTAGTGGTGGTTTTTTTTTTTTTTTTTTTTTTTTTTTTTTTTTTTTTTTTTTTTTTTTTTTTTTTTTTTTTTTTTTTTTTTGCTATCTCTATTGCAGCATGGGAAATCAAGGCTCAGGTTCCACTGGAAATATTGAGGCAATCAGAAACACAGACTGTCGTAGTCAGCTGCACACCACTGGGATGAATCTCCAAACCAGGCACAATTTGGGGGAGGAAAGAATTTATTGAAACTACAGATTGAGGGGAAGTTCCCTAACAGTGAAAGAGGCTGACCCTCTTTCACAGGTCCGAGCAGAGAGAGAAACCCATCACCAACACCACACACACAGAACAGAGAACAGGCAGGAGAGGCCAAGGAGAGAATTTCTTCCCCTTTATATAGCCTTAGGGTGAGGTCTTACCACCCTTCCCCAGACTTAATGGCTTCATGAGTCTCTGGAATTTCCTTCCTGCATGGCACACACAGGAAGGATGTTTACTTCCAGCTTCTTTGAGCTTCTTTACATCCTGCCCCCTTCTGAGAAGCTGTCTTCCTGTAAACATCCTCAGAGACCCACCCAAGGTAATTAAAAAGATCCAGCTGACAACAAAATCTAACCATAATGCAGACCCAATTGGAGAAAAAAGAAAACTGGTCCCTTACACTCTGCTGCCCTAGAACCACTCTTTGTACCTTTATCAGTCAGGGATGTCCAGAGAAATGGAACCAAAAGGGTAGGCATGAGTGTGAGGTTTTTCAGGAGAGAAGAGGGAGGGAGAAGGGAAGGATGTGGGAAACATGAAGGAGAGAAAAGAGAGAAGGAGAGGAGAAAGGGAGGCAGGGAGGGAGAAAAAGAGAGAGAGAGAGAGATAGAGAAATGCCTCCACCCTGAGTATTAGCAGGCTGTAATCCCATTTTTAAAAAGACAGGAGAGAACTGGCATCCTGTTCTGTTCAACCTGGTGGACAGGTTCTGTCTTTTTATTGTTTTATCCAAATCTTCATCTGAAGGGATGAGCCCCATTCACATCAGAGAAGGAAATCTTATTTAGTTTACCAAATCAAATGCTAATCTTATCCCAAAAATCCTAACAGACACCCTGGATTCATGTTTAAACTCTAGATACTTTTGGCAACTCAGGTTTACATAATAGTAACCATCACAATCAGTATCAACATTGTGTAAATTGAATCTATTTTTTGTGTAAATTATGAATCTATTGAAGAAACATATGGTGCTATATTTTATATCTGAGTTCAAAATTCCTATGATAACTTGTGCAACTGTGTTGGTGAAAATACTTCTCACTAGCAGTATTAATGCCACTAATGGACAGACAGAATATATTTTAAAACCTGACATTGTTGAGACTCTTGTAATCATTAACATCTCCATGAGGTAAGTAGTGTAAGTATGTGATCACTAGCATCTTGATGAACTGGGGAGAAGAAACAATCCTTACTTGACACTTAAATAGGTGTTTAAAAATCACCAACAGTAGTAAAGAGAAATGATTTATGCCACTCAAGCCTCAAAGACACTAGAGATTTTAGAGAAAATACTAAATATGACACAGTACAAAGTCCTTTGTACTGCGGATACCAGGGCAGGGGCCTCCTTTGATTAAAATGCTAACATTTCTCTGGCTCTCTGTTTTCATATAAATACATAAATATAAATTTCCTTGTGTGTTTTTATCTGCCAGTGTAACACAATTAATATACAATTCATCCAAAGTGTGAAATTGAATGGTTTTTAGTGTATTCACAAAAGTTTCTAATCAACAGAATTTTTTTCATCATTCCAAAAAATATTGTACACATTAACAGATCTCCCAGTTCCCCCTGAATGTCCTTTGTCCAGCACTAAACAACCACTGATCTACTTTCTTTCCACACAGAATTGGCCATTTTGAATAGTTCATATTAGCAAAGTCATTCAATATGTGGTCCTTTGTAATGAGCTTCTTTCATATGTCATACTGGCACCCATCTTTTAAAACTTTTTATTGATAGCTTCCATAATTATAGACAATAAACCATTATAATTCCTTCCCCACCCTCCCTCCTATCTCCTCTCCCTCTCACAAGTCTCTATTTTGTTTCAGAATCATTATCTTTTCCTCAAATTATGTGTAGGTATTATCAGGCACTGTGAAATCATGAATATCAAAGCCATTTTGCGCCTGGAAGTTTGCATTGTAAGCAATCCTACCCTTCCTTTGGCTCTTACAGTCTTTCCACCACCTCTTCCACAATAGACCCTGAGTCTTAGAAAGTGTGATAAAGGTGTCCCAGTGCTGAACACTCCACTGTCATTTCTTCTCAGCACTATGGTGTCTTTTGAGTTATCCCAGTGGTCACTGCCATCTAGAAAAGAGAAGCTTCTCTAGCCAAAAGTGAGAGTAGTATTATTTATATGAATATGAACATTTTTAAAAAGTGCTTATAAGGCAGGTTTGTGGGCATAAAATATTGAATTAGCCAGACAACAGCAGGTGTTACTCCCCTTGGGCTCATGACCACCCCCACTATAAGCTTTTGACTAGGTCTTCAGTACCAGGTATATTTTCCCTCCTGTGGAGCAGGCTCCAGTCCAATTAGAGAGCAGTTGGTTTCCCTCACAATAGATGTGCCATTGTTGCCCCAGTTGGCAAATTTGGCCTGGCTGGTCAGTCTTAAGGCTTCCAAGGTCCACTGCTGTTCACCACCATTGATGACTTCTCTCTCCCATAGGGCTGCATGCAGCCATAGTTTTTATCAGATTCCTGTCAGCTGGTTAACAGGGAGGAGGTTTCCAGCTCAGCTCCAACTTGATTTCTCAATGACCTGCAGCCCAAGCATATGTGGTCTTCAGCAATAAGGTCTTAGCATCTTATTCTGGTGAGCAGCCAAGAACCCTTACAATGGCCTGAAATGTTTGGGGAGCATCAGGAACCTCTCTGCCTAACAACTTGCTTGAAGGTATCCCATCCCTGGTACTAGGTGAAAATTTTTCTAGTAACAACCTATCGCTACTGAGTATGAATGGCACCCATTTTGCCACATGTCTGGACACTTTAATTATTCGTTCATTGAGTCAAGATCTCATCAATAAGCCCAGGATGGCCTCAAATGCCCGGGATTACTTCCTCAGTATCCCAAATGCTGATATGTGTTGGAATACTATGTTTGGGTTATCCACTCTTCATTTTGGGCTATGATGAATAGTGAAGTTATAAACATTAATACACAAGCTTTTGCACAGATGTATGTATTTTGTTGTGGAAGTTGGGGGGAGGTAAAATTACCGGGTCACCGAGTAACTGAGGAAATGCAAAAATGTTTTCTAAAGTGACCACAGAACTCCTATTCCCGCAGGCAGTATCTAAGGGTCTCCACATTCCTGGCAGTGCCTTCATTACCTCATGTTCTGGTTATTATAATCTTACTGGGTACAGCTGATGTTTGCATGCATTTTCTAGATAGTTAATGATGGTGGATCCTTTTTTATCAATATTTTGGATGTTTATATATCACTGGGGTAAAACTCTCCCTTCTGATCCTTAAGTGTTTTTAAATTAAGTTGTCTGTTTTTATTGAGTTTAAGAGTTTTCAAGACAATTCTAGCTACAAATTCCTTATCAGATACAGAATTTTTGAATAGTTTCTCCATTTTGTGAGAATATGTTTACTCTTGATATTTTTGAAAACAGAAGTTATAATTTTGATGAGTTTTAATTTACCTACTTTCCTCTTGTTGTTCATGTCTGTATTCGTATCTAAGATAGCATTACTTAACCAAAGACTATCACATATATTCCTGTATTTTCTTCTTAGGGCTTTGTAGTCCCAGATTTGTACTTAAATCTGTGGTCAGTCTTGAGTTTGTATGTGTGCTCTAAACTCATCTTTTTAAAAACATGTATTTATTGAAAATTTCATGCATTTATGAAATGTATTTTAATCTAATTCAACTCATTCCTATCTCTTATCACCCTCCTAGTCCCACTAAAACCCTTCTTTTTCCCAACTAATCTCTTTTTTTATTTTTAACTTTCATTATTATTATTTTTGGCCCATTTAAAGGTTGCTTGTATGAGCAGAGGTGGGGGCAATTATTTATTTGAAAATGGGCAATTTTCCAGTGGTTACACCATTGAAGAACATGACTCCCCCTCCCCCAGTAATCATTAGCTTCTCTAAGAGGAGTGGAGCCTCAGGAGCTCCTCTCACATTCATGATCTAGTGTCTAGGACTCCAGTCTTGTTCAGGAAACCACAGTTGCTATGAGTTCATGAGCTCAACAGCCTAGTTTTGTCCAGAATTCTACAGTATTCTTTTCTATCTTTTAGTTGTTACACCTTTTCATCCCCTCTTATGTGATGTTTTCTGAGCCTTGGGGGGAGTGACATAGAATCTTGTTCAGGCTAATCATACAATACACACTAATTCTCAGCACATCAGCCACTGCCCACTACAAAAAGACAGCTTCTCTGATCAGCTCCCTGACTGGAGGAGATGTACTGGGGGCAGATCCTGGGGTCCAGCCCTAAGGCTCTATTGGGGTCAGATCTGAATCCAAGCCAAAGGTATGCAGATAGGTATAAGCTCTGCCTGGGACCTCTCTGCCTGGGTTCCTGCTGCTTTGCTGCTTATTTGTGTTTGCTTGTGGTGATGGATGTTCGGTGGTGTCTCTCTGCTTGGATCTGTGAAAGGAGGCCAGTTTCTTCTGCCATTGAAAGAACTTTCCCCTAGATCTGTAAGCTGAAATAAATCCTTTCCTCTCATAAACTGTGCCTGGTTTGGATGTTCTACAACAATATCCATTTAGCCAAACACAGTAGTAGCTTCTTCTCTAGGCTCATTGCCATCCCCAGCTTTTGACCATGTTTATAGGCATCAATTCCCTCCTTTGTAGCAGCCTTAAATCCAGAGAGCAGTTAGTTACCCCCTAATAGTTATGCCACTATTGCACCAGGGGGCACACAGTGCTTGGCAGGTTGCTTGTGCAGCATGCAAGATTGACAACTAAGACTGTCTGTGACTGTTCTCTCCCAACATCCTGCACAGCACCTTCAGGTACTGTTAAAGCTCACCAGCTCAGAGGACATTTCCAATTCAGTTCCAGCTTCATTTCTCTATGTCCTGCATCTAAATTCATCTATAAGATGTGAATTGTTCCAGCACCATTTGTTGAAAATTCTATTCTTCCTTTGTTGAATTTTATTAGCCCCCTGTTAAAATTAACCATATAATAAAGATTTATTTCCAGTTCTATTCTGTTTCTGTGATGTTAGGTCTATACTTATGCTAGACATGGGAACTGTTTTCATAGGTAATGTGTAGGAAATGAGGATGTTGGGCTATATGATTTTCATGGTTCCTTTGAAAAGTAATATAATTCACAACGAGAGTGGGACAGTGTGAGCTGTCAAGCACTGTACCCCAAACGGCCCCAGTGATCCTAGTGCCATTGTTCCTCTTCCCTTTGGGACTAAAATTTCTACTAGCTCCTTTCTGAATTAGAGAAAATGATCTATTGTGTCCAAAAGGCAGCACTTCCCACTCTGTACTTTAACGATACATTAGTAGAAATAAATTTTTCATCTTAGCTAGTCATCTCTTTAGAAAGCAAAGAAAATGGGAAGCCCTTCAAAGCAGCTCTTTTAAAAGGTAAACATAATGAAGCTCTCTAAATAGGAGGAAACATTCAACTTGAATAATAAAACAATGTTGAGGAGAAGGAACCAGGTGAAAGGCTGGAGAGACAGTAATTTTTAAGAAAATTTAAGGCTACAGAAAGATACTGCAATTAATCAAAAAACTTATTTCTGAGTGTCTTGCATTTCAGGTAAGGAAGAAAAGGACTAGTTCTTGTATTTTAATTATGTGCATTTAGTAAGGTTTTCACCGAAGTGAAAGATACAGTTCTTGATTATCAAAAATTATTCATACTGGAAATTAATAGATTAGTGATGAATTTCTAATATTGTAAAATGTCATGTGTGTCTCTGCAGTGCCTTCATACTGATCTGCAGATGGAGTCCTTTGAGCAGTAAAATAGAGGATTAGATAGCTAATGTGCTACTCAGCCACCTCTTCCCTATCAGGCATCTCAGAAAGAGATTAGGTAAAACAGCCCACATGTCTGACTCTTTGGAATTGTAGTTCTCATGTCCACATAGAACACAAAGCACTTGCTAGATAAATGCTTGGTTTGTCACAGGTTAGGATCCTGTGTCCTGAAACGTTCTCTGTTCTGTTCCAACTCATTTAGGAACCACCTGGAAATCACATGACCTGGTTTGTGACAATAAAGTACCTTTTTAAATATAATTTTCCTGCTGCATTGTTTTTTTATTGATAACTAAGAAAAGTGATGGGTTTGTTACGTAAGTTGTGTAAGTTAAAAAAAGTTTGATCTGATCCAGTCTTTATGATAAAAATTCAGAGGACCTTCAAGGGTGCAGAGAAGAAAGAGATGTTCATCAGCAAAATCAGAAAGAAATATGTGATGTAACCTATGGAAAGTCATATACCCCTCTTAAGTGAATCTTTCACAATAGGGTGATGAATTAGGTATTATTTTCCTCCCTCTATGCAAAGAATGAACTCATAGTTCAGAGAGACAAGGACATGCAAACCAGTAAATGAAATAGACTTTGAATTTAACATCAGTTTTATCTAATTATAATAAGGCCCGTGTCCTTTCCACTGCATAATGCCAGAGGGTCAATGTCAAGGTGGAGTTGAGAGAGAGAAGCTGTCCTTTCATCAGATCAAACAGTTTATGGTTGACAATGTGTGTGGTGCCTAAGAGTTGGAAAAGGACAGGTAGCCGAATGATAGACGTAACTGTCACATAAGCTAGTCAGAATGCTGTAATAGATAATCATCAAATTCTAAGAAATGTAACACACACACACACACACACACACACACACACACACACACAAACGTAACACAACACATTTAGTTTTTGTTCTGGCCACACACAGTTCAGGGTAGCTCATTCCTAATCAGACACTTTCCATATCATGAGCTTGCTTTTCTTAACTCCTCATGGTTCTATTCATTCATTGAATAGAAAGAAAATGAGAAGAAACGATCCAACATGGGAGTTTTAGCAGTGAAGTGACATTCTGCATCACCACACACATTTCATTGGCTGTAACATTCACTATATAGTATAAGTGTCATTAAAGAGAAAATTCAGTAATGAAGTTCGGTAATGGTCCCTGAAAGAAAGATTAGAGTCTGGGAAGTTCTGTCCTGAAGAAGATATTATGGTCCATGTTCTGTGCAGTGTAAAACACAGACAAGCTCTGCCCTTTATACAGCTTACATCTTAACAGGAGGAAGGATGAGGAATAGGCAATAAAGAAATGAATAAACAAAATGCTATTGTGTAATGAGTGTTTTCAGAAGAAAGAGTTCTTCTGTAAAACTGGACCCAAGTGAAGAGAGGTGCTACTTAAGATTTAGAAAATTCCTCTCTGAGGACTATTGTTTGAGAGGAATACAATAAGAGTCCATTGTACAGAGGTCTGTCCAAACAGTATTCAGAGCAGAGAAAGGCCCAAGAGTGAGGAAGAGCTTGATGTTGGAGGGAAGTGACAGAGTTCAGGACGCCTCCAACCCAGATAACATGAAGATTACATGAAGCTGAGAAGGTTATCAATCAGGAAGCTTCTAGTAGGCCTTAGTGAAAAAGCTCAATGTATTTTAAGTATGCTGATAAACCTCAGTTGCTGTTTTCTGGAAGTGATATATATGATTTAACCATCTTACTCCCACTTCCTCCTGAAGCTTTGTAGTCTGCTCCAGAACACTGCCATGGCCTCCTTTTTTCCTACCCCAGAGCCTTTTCCTTGGCTTCAATCACATCACTATTGAGTTTCCTCACAGCATGGATATGTGATCTCCTTACCTGGAGCACAACCTCCTGGAGAGCTTAGACTTCTATTTAATTGTGGCTTCACCAGTAACAAGCACAATTTCTAGGAAGCTTAGGTTCTGAGCAGGTGCACGAATAACTGAATGAAGATAAATAAATGAGTGAATGAAAATAGCCGAAGATACAGAGCAACAAGCTGTGGTATTTAGACTCTACAACATGCTTTCCCTTTCACTATGTCATTAGATCCACACTGGCCTGTGGGGTTCATGGGAAAGACAGAGAATCAGGACAACTGTGAGAAGCAAGAGATCAGAGAGTGAATCAAAGAGAAACGAAAACGATGCTGCTGAGCACAGGGAAAGATAATGGCACAGTTTTAGAAGTGGGATAAGCATGTAGAGTCAATTTGGAATTGGAGAGGGTGTTGGTGAGAGAAAGTTTTGTTCTGAGTCAACTGATAAAAGGCAGAACCAAGTGGAATGCCCAGTAGGCAAATAATTAAAGGTTAGGTTGTGTGATGCAGACAGAAAGAGCTGCAGGAGTTCAGAGAAATCTAATAAAGGAAATGGATCAGGGGCTGAGGAATGAGAATAGAGAGGGAGGTGACTTTAAAAAAATAGACTAAGTAAAATGACACCAAATATTTACAGAAAAGAATGGGATGTTCTGAAGAATGGACAAAAACCGAACAGGAAACAAAAATATATCAGAATATATTAAAAGGCAAGGTAATGGAAATAAAGCAGGGAAGCAAACCATAAGGAGGGGCTAGGAAAATGGCTCAGTCAATCAACCACTTATTGAGCAAGCTGTGTGTATTTGAGTTCCAATCCCAGAACTCAAGTAAAGCTAGATACTGTCATGGGAGCATCTATAATCACACTACACCTGTGTAAGAAGTGGATCAGAGACAAGAGAAGCACCCGGAAGCTCACAGGTCAGCTAGCCTGGTGACTATTGCAGTGAGCAGTAAGGAACCTTGCCTCAATCAAGGTAGAAGACTTGGAACCAACATTCAAAACTCTTCCATATGCAATCCATGCATGGCATAGTAACATACACACACACAGGAAAACCTAAGGAGTCATTGAATGTCCATTGATTTAGTTCAAGTATAAAAGCAATGAAAGCATTGTCTTGCTGCTGAATATTCCTGATTCCATACAGAACAGGAGACAGGCAGCTTTGTTACAGGATTCCACTATGTGGCTTCTTTGTGGTTGGGGACATTCGGTCAAGACTGTAGTCTTTGATTTGATAGCCAACATAAGGCACAGTATTCCAGTAGGCAGTTACTGTCACTCTGCATTCCTGGATCCTTGAGTGACATAGAGAAAAAACAAGAAAAGGAGCTTAATTGAGCCATGGAGATGTTGGGAGTGCTTATGGCTCTGGCATGTCTTACCTTGAATGATGAAGCCAGCATCAGGGGTGAGTAAAGGTAATTTGAGTGAGATTCACTCCTGAGATAGGAGACAGTAGACTATTGATCTTTAAGGATGAAAGAGACATGAAGTTGGCAGATGACAAGGACCAACCTTCAGCACACTTCTCTCCAAAGGCCTTGCAGAGGAGTAGACCTGAAAACTCCACTGAAGGTGTGTCAGGCTGGCCACCTGGGCTCCCCCTAGTGATTCTCTTTTTAGAAGACTGATGGACCCCTCAGATGGCCTACCTAGGTGACCCCTCACTCCCCTCCTCACAGCTGATATGAGTTAAGTTGAAGTCCAGAACCAGAGGGAACGGGAGGAGTCTCTCCAAATCTCCAGTGGCTCAATTCAGCAGAACAGAGATCCATAGATAGTCCGAAGCAAAAGCAGGACAATGATTTAACAACATTTGAGAGCAGAATGCTTGATTGGGTTCTGATAAGAAGAATATATTTAGGAAGATAAAACCAAGTTTACGAGAATAAAGCTGCAATTGATTTTCCATACGGGGCTTACCAAAGTGGAGATTAGTAAAAAGAGTATGTGAAAGAGGCAAATCCATTCTTGCTCAACAATGGCACACTTAGGGGGTTCTTCCCCCAGAGAGAGGGGATGAGACAGGGGAAAGGAAAAGAAAATGAGTATAAGTGACATAAACCTAGTTTATACCAGCATGAGATTGCTCCCTCTGCCTTTTTATTAGTGTACAGAGCTTTAGTGTTCATTATTGTGTTTTCTAACCAATTCTTTCTTTCCCCCTTTTTCCACTCACTCTCCTGGTGTTTCCCTCCCACCCACTTAACCTCCTTTCTGCCACCATATTACATGTTCCCTTAGTCCTCTTGTCCCCCCACCCCGTTCACCTATCTTGACTCATAGCCCATACTCAGCCTCACACCCCATATTTACATAAATCCACACATTAAAAGTCAGGGTCTAGATATAAGAGAGAAGATGTGATTTTTGTCTTTCTGGTCTTGGGTGATTTCACTTAGTATGATTGTTAAAGCTGTATTGGAGAGCTGGGCATGGTGGTTCACATCTTTAATCCTAGCACTCAGAAGGCTGAGGTAGGAGGATGTTTGTGAGTTCAAGAGTTCAAGGTCAATTGGAGCTCTAGAGTGAGTTACAGGTTAGCCTGGAACCTGCCTATATATATATATATATATATATATATATATATATATATATATATATATGACTTAAATATTTTAAATGAAATTTTAATTTTATTATGAATATTAAATAGGAAATGTGTTCATCAATATTTATATTTGCAACTGAAAATCACGTTTTCCTTTTATTAAAAACAAAAAATAGAACAAACTAGTAAAAATAATTCTCTTTGGATGTTACTTTTCAAGAAGAAAAATCTTTAGCCAAACAGAAATGTTCTACCAAGGCAGATGCTCTAATTCTGACTGAGTTGTACCTAAAACCCAGAAAAGGGATGATCACACCAGGTTGGAGTTTAAATCAAAAATCTGCTCTGTTTTGTTCATTGGCTAAGAACCAAGAGATCCCGTCCTGCTGGTCATATTTAATAGAAAAAGATATGCTTGGATGGGCAAATGGATGGAAGGAGGGTTGGGACAGGTGAATATGTGGGTGGATCTGTCTAAGAAAGCAGTTTTCTATCTCAGGAGAGCACAGGCTCTCTGTCAAACCCACATGCAAGCCTGGTACTCTGAGAAGTTTAATTAAGAGCTGAGATACAGAAAGCTTTGAATTTTGGTGCTGCCCTATAATCTTGCGTGGCTTTGTTAAAGTTCTGTGACCTTCCTGAGTCTCAAAGCTTCCATCCATAGGAGGAGAATTTGAATATCTCTTTTATGAGGTTAGGGGGAGAATAAATAAGAATTATTACTATTGGTTGACCTTAGTCTTCAGTTTTGAAATTTTTTACATAAAATATTGTATCTCCAATGGACAAATATGCTTCTTTTTCATTGGTCTGTTTTGTTGTTGTTGTTGTTACTCTGATGGTTGAAGATAAGGCTTCACACAGGTGAGGTATTGCATACTACCCCTAAGCTACGTGTCTGGCTTCTTTTCCTATAACTTAATCATCTATTGTTTAGACTATGATTTGGAGGCATGTTCTTTATTCTCTCATTACTGGGACTGTATGATGTCATCCCAGAAATGCTTCTGAAGTCTCCAAAGCAGCCATTTATGTAGGTCTTCAGTCGTCATATTTCTTCCACTGTGAGCAGGGGGAAGGGAGGACTTCAAACAAACTGATTGATTGGAATTGTCAAAAGAAAATTAATGCTTTGATTTATTATCTCAAATAACATTGTCATAAGTAAAGTGCTTGTAGCAAGAAAAGTCATGAATTTCTGAACTCTTAGAAAGGTTATTTTGTTGTTGCATCTAATATAAACAATTGTTCACACTACAAAGCTGATTTGCTTACTGCTCAGAAGGACTCATGAATCTTCTTACTCTCTCCCTGGTGAGGAAACTGAGGCGAAAAGAGTGCCAAGGTGCCTCCTACCATGGGCTGTCTGTGTCCTATGCGGATGAGTGGAGAAGCAGGGTGTTCAGGGAGCAGTCTGATTCCAGGGCCCAGGCCTCTTGCCCCTGGCTGAGTTGCCTCTCACATGGCCATAAATGTTTAAGGATGGCTATTTGGGACTTGGAGATTATATAATTTTGTCTCTATGTATTGCACTTTATAAATGCGAAACTGGAAGAAATTAAGTGATTTGCCCAACATTATACACGCCCATCTTTCTCACAACATAATAACATTCTTGCTGAAACTCATTTCTAGGATTTGTACAAACTAATAACAAAGTCATGACATTTTTAATTGAAGGCCCAATAAAAGAATCATTTCATCTTGATTTTTAATCTCATATCCATGAGTAAAATGAGAAAATATATTGCAAGCCAGAAGGGTTCTCATGTTTACTAATAGCTTGCTTTTTCATAGAAGGAAGAAAATCATCCCTTGGGCTCATCTGTTTTAAATAAAATGAGCACGTGGGCATTTGCTTTGTGAAGGGTGTCTCTGAGGCTTTAAGGGAAAACGTATCATGACTGACCTGTCATGAAGCTTTAACTTCCATCCAATGTATGACTTCAAAAGAAGGATAGGACCACCCCCTGCTACTGCACTTACTTTGTGGCTCCTCCAGGTCATGTCGTTATAGTTCAAGGTGGGGCTTATAGCACTGTGTCTTCTCAATAGAACAATTAATTTTACTTTTAGCTGTTAAAGGCTTTGTTGTTTGCTTTATTCTCACACTAGAAGAGATGCTTAATGTACGTTTATTATCTGAATGACCTAATTTCAAAATCAGAAGTTACTTTTCTTGAAAGATTAAGGGGTTCATGTTTTACCTTTCACAAAGCCATAAAGCAAGAAAAACTCGGCATCATTTTCCATGAAACTGCAAATCACATCTGAACATCATTTAAAATTTTAGCCATTAGATACTATCTCTGTGGCTTGGTCCATTTCCCTCACTATTATATGTTCTTAGTTGACTTGCCTAGCGTCTCTGGACTTGATCTTCATGATAGGTAGAATAGATTACAGTAACTACCTGCTGGATTGTCATAAGAGTCAAGAGCTCAAATGTTTAAAAATCTTTAGGACAGTCTTTGATGCTCAGTAAATTTCTAATGTTATGTTTATAAATTCGGTATTTAATTGTTATATATTTATCTGGTTCAGAAACC
This sequence comes from Zapus hudsonius, assembly GCA_004024765.1. NCBI lineage: Eukaryota > Metazoa > Chordata > Mammalia > Rodentia > Dipodidae > Zapus > Zapus hudsonius. Next base: position 129,039 of record PVHP010000021.1, on the reverse strand, counting down.
TGAGTTCCCATCTTCAGGCACATGTTGGACATGTGTTTTTGCAGCCTAACTCTCATATTTTAAATATTCACTTATTACCAAACACATACCAAGTGTCAAACATTTACCCAAGCACTGGAGTTCCAGAAGTGAGTGAAACAGATTTTTTAAAATGTACTGTTCACCATACTTTCTATCAGAAATGTGATAAATCAGTGAATACATGTGGTTTAATAGAAATAAATGCATGAGTAAAAATAATGTAGAATTGGCATAGACACATTAGGATTTATGGGTGATGAATACTCAATTTTAAGTAGGGTGGCCAAAGAAGGCTCCTAAAAACACAAAATTTTGGTAAACATATGCAAGATATAAAAAAGCAAGCCCTATGGAAGTCAGATCACTTCCGCCCTATACCATGTAAATATGTACTGAGTACTAACCGTGTAGCATGTGTATTAGTTTGCTGCATGGATACAAATATCCATCTGAACATCCAAACCTATTACATTTTTGTAACCTGGGTCCCACCATTCTGTTCTTCTGTCACCCAGCCAGGCAATTAACCATGGCCCAGCTGATGCTTGTCTTCCTTTGCCCTGACCACACACACTAGTATCCTTCTACTCAGAGGCCAGCTCCTGCTTCTTTTACCTCAGATCTTCTTGTTTCTGTTGATATGAGTGCAATGGAATGCAACGTACCTTTAGTATGTTTTAATAATTGTTTGGCTAGTGGCTGGTCTGGTGCTCAATTCAGCTTTGTAGACATCAGTGAGCTATCAGATCTGTGTCCTCGACAATATTCTCTCTGACCCAAATTAACTTAAACAGAAAGAGAGGCTGGAAAGTTCCTGAGCTTCTTCATTTAGTGAATCAACAATAGCTGGACTTTGTCTCTGGGCACTCTCAGATTCTGTGGCATTCTCCTCATTGACATAGAAAGGCCGCAACAAACTCCAGAATTCTCAGAAATCATGCAGGATGGATGTGACTTTGCCCCTGTCTCAAGGAAAGTTTCCTGGTTTCCATCAAGAGCTGCTGCCTTCATTGCCGAGGTTATGTTACAAATGTGTGTTCACAACAACTGTGGGGGAAAGAAACCCACTCTATATGCACCACGTTAACAAGGAGCTCCCAGTATGAAAAGAAGCAATCATTCCTTAGCAAAGAAGGTGAGGAGCAGAAATGGCCTTGGATGGATATCAGAAAATAGCTGCCCAATCCTCCACTGAATAAACTATTGAGAAATATGTGAGCCTTTGAGGGAACCTTATTATTCCTTCTATAGTGTGTTTCAGCCCATTTGTGTTTGAAACTCTCTCATCTCAATGTCCTAGATCAGTTGATCTCAACATGTAGTCCAGGGACTACGATACTATTTGACTGTTTCATTCTCATTCTTACACAAATGCTCAACTGAGTTTTCCAAAGGCTACTTGACATGTATAATTCAGATTATTCAATATCAAAGGTGGCATTAGAATCTGGCTTTCTTCTATTAAGCCAAACATTAAATAGATTCTCAAAAATGGACACATTGCTATTCTTTTCATTAAATTTATTTTTAGAAACCATATCCATTTTTATAGAAATGTATTATCTAGGTCAACATAATGGATTATGCTATTTCTTGATGAAGCAATAAATAAATTTAAGTGTCTGTTTTGGCTTCTCATTTGATAAATATCAATGTATGGTATGTGTTTAAAGCAAAATTCCTGGAGTTCACCCATGATTTTTAAGATTATAAGGAGGTTCTTTAAACAAACTATTTATGAAGTGTTTCCTTAGTCTAGACCACACAGTATGCTCTACTTGTAATGCCATTTCTTGCACAATTAAATGCTTACCAAAATGGGCTGGGTCAGGTGAATCGTCCACCAAAGAACCCCGGCCTGTGCTGGTCTTCTGTTGTCACATAACAAACCATGGAGCAGCTTCAAATGGTAAAGTGTATTATCTTGCAGGTTCTGGGCATGACAGCTGGCTTTCTCCCCTTTTGCCACACTCTCAGAAGGCCTTGGAAGGTAAAGAAAGAGAGAGAGTATTTTTATAATTCAGATGCTATTGCATCTTCATAGCTTATTTGTAAGATCCACTGGGGAGGGAATATGTGAAATCTCTAGTTCAAAAGACAGGAAAAAATTTCTATGAAAGACTCTTTCATTCTTTTGGTAACCTCTCTTTCTCTGGGGCTTTTATTTGCTAAGTCATTATAAAATAGAAAAAGATTAAAATTTTAAGTTATCAGAAAAAAATTTTAATGTTCCTTTTTGTATTGTACTATGTCCAGCTTAATTGTAAATATGAACATTATATGTGGAAATAAAATCACCAAAATCACTCAATTCTGTTTTTTAGCTTGTTGCCCATATATGCATTTTATGCTTGCCGGAAGAGTGGAAACTATAAAAAATATTGAATAGTTGTTATTTCACCTCTTGGTAATTTTCTACTAACTTTCTCTGCCTTTGCCTCGCTGGTGACTAAGATACTACTTTCTGCCTTGTCTTTCCCTTTCTGTGTCATAATTTTCAGCATAAGCAGTGGGCTGATCGGTGGAAGTCACACAAAATAATGTAAGGTTCCTTGGTCATGTATTTTTACTACATCACTGGCTGCTCTCTGTGTTTCTAAGAAAACTCTGGTTTGAGCACAATGAGAATCTTGAAACCGTCAGCACCACACATAATCGTCAATAGCTGTAACACACTTACCTCATCCTTGTACTTGTTTCGAACCACAAATTATTTCCATGTCTTAGAAGGCTGCTGCTATTATGTAGGCCTGGGGCATTGAACCCAGAGTACATGCAAAGTGTGGTGAGGAAAGGCAGGTGCTCACTGATCACATCTCTGTTGCTCCTGCTTAGGAGCCATGGTCTCACTTGACTTATAAAACTTGAAGATAAAATTATTAACAATTCCAAGTTGACGGTAATGTATGCAGGGCACTGTGAGCACTGGTCGTATGCCCATGAAACCTGCCTGCCCATCACTTTCATTGTAGTAGATAGGAGTTACTAGTGCTAAGTAGATGGCTTCCTGGCAGAGTGTGCATCCTGGGCAAGCGTGAGGGCCTTAGGTGCTGGGCACCACCAAAGTTCAAACTTCCACATCCCACATAAGCAGCCAGGCATGGTTAGGCATGCTTATAATCCCAGCAGAGAATCATCAGAGCCCAGCAAAGAAAAAAAGAAAGATACAAGTTCCTAGGGCCAGCCCACACAAGGTGAGTGAATTACTCAATGGAAACAGTACCGAGAGGTAGAGGTCATCAATGTTGGCCTGCCCCATCAAACACCATTTTCCCCATGAACATATTCTTTATTCCCATGTACTGTATAGTGCCATATGTGCACATTATCTTATAGGCCAACCTAGGCGGCAATCTTCCCAAGTACAGCATTCTGATCATTCCATTGTTGTAGATAATGTACAAGTTCTATTAGTAATGCATATGATATGTTTGGGGATGAATGAAGGGGAGCATGGGGCTTTGATATAGATTCTCAGTGGTTTTGTGAAAAATAAGCAATGTTAGATCATGTCCTTCATCAAATGCTGCCTGATGAAGACTGGCTTTATCATTAGAATCCTGTTCATTCCACAAAAAACATGGACTGATTTCTCCCTTTGCTCTGCCTTGTCATGGTGCTCCCTCCTTCTAAGCATGGGTTCTTTCTGACCTCTGCAAAAAAAAAATCTTATTTAGGTTATTGTCATGGGTGAATTATTATACTAGAGAAGGAAATTAATGATACAAGGGACAGCTGGAGCATATCTGGAAACCCATTCCACAGGCATTTATATTTTTATTTTGGCCTGCTTCAAAATGGCAGGGTGCTACGCCCTTTTAATGGTTTGCACATGTAGTCAGGCATTGTGTGAGCAAATAATGCTTCCAGCGCTTGTATTCAGTTTTCAGAAACAGAAAATAAAAATGAGCAGAAGCCTTTGTAGATCTAAGCATTTTCTTCAGTTTTCTTCATTGGTCTCTCCTACAATACATAGGCTTTCACTTCCAGATCCATTTCAAGGGTCCTTTATAATGACAGAAACTAAGTCTTTGTTTCCCAGAAGCAGGATACAAAATGCATCAGTGTGCCATTTAAGAAAAACTATTTTGTCAGTCTTGTTTATGCACTCAAAATAATAGTGTTTTTAAAAAAAGGCCGGACCCAGCCTCTGCCTGTTTATTCAATATAAACAGAAGCATCCCTTCTGACGTTGTAAGAACAGGATGTGTGCTAATTTCACCAAATAAAAGCCACTGCACTTGGCCGTATAAATCCTGGTCTGAAACCGCCTCACTGCCTCACAACATGGTGAAAGTGCCCAGAAAGGATAATGCGATTCTTGCACATCAAATATTAATGTTACAGCTACAGAGTCCCACACTGAGCCACAGCCGGGTCACACCTCCCTTCACCTTTGTCTCTACACTTCAGCTTTTCTCCTCCTCCCAAAGCCCCACAAAGCCAAGCACTGTGCACCCTTCCTTCCTGGGAAGGCCAGCAGCAAATCACCGCTGTCCTCACGGTGGCCTATTTAGTTACAATAAAATGCCTATCGGGCTAATGTGATCAAGAGGGGACTGACATTTATTGTTGGGGTTTATGATACTGTGAACTGAGCAAAAGTGAGAGAGCCCAGCAGGGCTCTGGAGGGCTGGGGAGGTAGTTCACAAAGCCATGATGGTATTTGCTTCTTTACCAACTGCTTACAGAGACCACAGCAATAAAGGCATTGTTTTTATTGTGTTGTATGTGAGAATGCATAAACAGCCAAATGACAATTCAACTGTAGTCTAAAAATAAATATGTGTTGGTTAAATAGTTCAGTTGGGCATGGATTTTCCTCTTTGTGTTCAGCTGTAAAAGCAGTAGCCCTTGGTGTGTGTGCGCTGTAAGCAGACATCACCCTCCCCACTGCGTGCCTCAGGCCCCCTCCAGCCAGCCACCCATCCCATATCCTGCTTCATTTCAGACTATACAACCACACCTAGAGGAAGGAAGCTCTGGGAATCTGTTTATGCAATCCACATCTTCCAGTTTAAGAAGATATATGCCAAAATTCAGCGTCTCACTTCCAGATAGAATTTTCTATTACTGTGGCACATCTACAGATCTCTTTCCATAAGATAAAAATGCAAGCTCGGAATTTTATAACCCATGATGATTTGCTGAAGGAGAAGTTTTGCTTTTTGTTACACAGAAAAACATTTCTTCCCTTCATAGCTATTGTTGGAATGAGAGTTTCACCAGCTCCTTAGATTTAAATAGGATGCTTCTCCATGTCTCTCCATTGAGCATGATTTTTTAAAAAAGAAAAAAATGTGCATTATTAAAAAGGCTTTCCTCTGTGAATTTCTGTCTCAGATAAGGCCTTACCCAGCACTGACTTCACCAGTAACTTCACACTTGGTTGTAAGCACATCCCTCATCATCCCCTGATCAATAATTCAAAAGCTCGATAGAAATGCCTTAAATTGAAATTGAACACACCATTAACAGTCCTAGAAAGGTGGGCATCATTCATTCAAAACCACCATAGGCACTCCACAGTCACCAGCACAGCGCCCAGTAAAGCTTGAAATCTGGATTTCTCACTGTCTGCCAACGCATTTCCTCCATATCAATTATTTAGTCCTGAGTGAGTAAACTTCTGATCACTTCCTTCCGTCTGCGCACTCGCCTGGTTCTTTTACAGTAGGCGATGGTACACTCATTCATTTCCTCTTTGTTCAGGCCTCTGCTTTTCATTAATTTTCTTCTAGTCAACCAGCCAGTTCCCGCCCCCTGTGGTTATAGGAAATTATCCATGCAATGAACTTAATTTAGAAAACCTTGCTGCATAACGAGGTGCCAGCATTCTCCTCAGTGTCCATTCTGTGCACTTTCACTCAGCCTCTCACCAGTCACTGGCAGAGAAGCAGGTGCTGTTTGCAAAGGGGTGTTGTAAAGACACTGGACCAGTGAGAGATAAGAAAGCCAAGGCTAGACTCCAAATTAAGTACTACAAAAAGTAAAATTCTGACATCCATCGTGCTTATCCTGTAGCTTGCAACACCAGGCATGAAATCTCAACCATGATAAGCTGAGAGTACAGGGTATATAAAATTCATGTTTTAAATATTAGAAAAGTGCATTTGCTCTACACATTTAAAACAGGTGAATTCTAACTCAAAGTTTGAAATTTTACTTTTAAAAAACTGGGTTTATTTTTTTAATTTTTATTTAGTAGCTGTCCATGTTGTCTCTGTGTGCCTGCCACAACTCTCTGGTGTAGGAAACTAACAGAAAAATTTACTATACTTAATATGATAAATTTCAGAGCTTTTCTTGAAGAGAAAAGAGCCTATCACATCAAAGACAAAAATGAGAGGAATCAAGTACTGAAGGGCATTCCTGAATGTTTTACAGAGTATGGCCCATGCTATATTTAAGTTGGAATAATGTGCTGGCTTAATACCACTTCTGTTGACTTAATTCAGTTTGTAGTAGAATGAAGAGTAGGAAGTATCCATAAAATATAATCCTACTCAGTATTTATGATAAATCAATTTTGTAAAGCCCTCATATGGGAAATGCATTCAGAATTATCCCTTGAATAAAGAAATATGGGAATGTTGTACTTTAGCAATAACAAATACATGCATAAAAGATTTGTGACTGTCACAATGTATATCTGTGAGTTGGTCATATTTTCATGCTGAGGCCCTACACTCTGCATTCCTCTTGGTTCTTTCATAGAATTTAAAAGGGAAAACTTTAGTTAGTGTTGATCTTTTGTCAAATGTCTCTTTTATTCACTTGGAAACTTGTGAGTATGTGTAATCGACGGGAGTTGCTCAATCTTCCTATAAAAGTTGGCAAATGTAGCACCTTCTGCACCCAGACAATCTAAGGACAATAGAAGTGACATTAAAGGAGGGAACAGGGATGTGAGAAGAGTCTTCTCTCAGATGAATATGGTGTCTGGCTAGCCAATCTAATGGAATTTTCCAATAAAAGAACCAGAAGTGTAGATAGATAACTGACCGATGGGCTTAATGATCAATTAATAGATAATGGGAAAAAACTTCCAAAATCTGCCAACATTTTTACTAACTAATAAACTACTGTGTCAACTTGACAGGACCTAGAACCACCTATGAAGGCTTATACAGATTTGTTAGTATCTGTGCATGCTTGGGAGGGATTCTTTTGACTAGGTTAGTGAAGGGGGAAAGACCCACCTTATTCTATGGGCTTGGGTCCTTCCTGGACTCTACACAAGAAGGGGTCTGGCTGAGCATTGGGATTCACAGCTGTTTCATCACTGTGCTGAATGTGACCAGCTGCCTCAAAGTCCTGCCACCATGATGGACTGGAGCTATGAGCTGAAATAACTCTTCCTTTCCTAAACTTATTGTTGCCAGATATTTGTCCCAGCAAAAGGAAGCTAACTAAAACAACCAATAAAACTGCATTGAAAAAAATGCAAGCAGCATGCTGTAATTCTTTGCATAAATAAAGACTTCTCACCCCGACCCCTAGTCCATTTTTAAAAACCTAAGGACAAACCAGTTAGAAAGCTATGTCCCCTTTCCTGAAAGATCAATTCTGCTTTTCGAGAAAGCTACAATGTGGTGTCTCCTCACCCCCAACCTGGTTCCATTATCACTGCTATCTCTCACCAAGTGCAAACAGAACAGAAACTACATTTCTTAAAATAGCATTAGGAAAGAGGCGAGAAGTACCAGGTGTTGATATAGTTCCCAGAAGAAAAAAAAATACTGTGGAGAGAGAGGTATGGAATATAGAGCCCTGACTGCCGGGAATATACAAGGTAATATATTTTTATATACTCATTCTATTCAAATTTTTTTAGAGGAAAGATGGGAGGGCCAAGCCATTTTAAATAAATGACATTGGATGAGGAATCTATCTCTCAGTTTTAGACATAAAACAGATTATGGTCAATGGTAAATAAGCAGGAAAAAGCATGTATTATAATCTACCTGCCTATAGTAAATTTAGACAAACTAGGACTTGCTCAAATTTGAATAGGCAAGTTGACACAGCCAACAAAACTCTTTTTTGACACTTTTTTATATTTTCTAAATTTTCAGGTTATCCAACATAGGACTTAATATGACTCATTGGAAAACATGTATTTTATAGTATTTCAATGAGCTAAAAAATATGATCTCTTTTTAAATCATTTACTATAGCTCTTGGAAATGAATAAGTATTCAATAAAAATTATTATTGATAACTAATCAATATTAAAGAGGTAATTTTAAAAACTACTTCCTTGAGTGTAGACAATCTAAAAAGGATAGCTTTAAAAAATTCTTTTTTTTTAATATTTTATTTATTTATTTATTTGAGAGAGAGAGAGAGAGAGAGAGAGAGAGAGAGAGAGAGAGAGAGAGGCAGACAGAGAATATGGGCGCACCAGGGCCTCCAAGCCATTGCAAATGAACTCCAGACACATGCGCCCTCTTGTGCATCTGGCTGTATATGGGCACTGGGGAATCGAACTCTGGTCCTTCTGCATTGCAGGCAAACGCCTTAGCCGCTAAGCCATCTCTTCGGCCCTAAAAAATTCTTATGCAAAATCAGTGAATCAGTAAATAGAGACCCAGTTGAAGACATTTCTCAAAGATTTTTTTAACTTGTTTATTGATGGTTTTCACACATAAACATGATGTAATGTCATTCAGATGTTTTTAATCATAAATAAAAATGGGTGTTATAGTCAGCTCCGCGTTACTGAGATGAACATCCAAACCACACATAGTTTATGGAAAGAAGGGATTATTTCAAACTGACAGATCCAGGAGGAAATTGCATCAGTGGTGGAAGAAACTGCTTCCACACATCCAAGCAGAGAGGAAACCATCACCAGCCAGCAAGCACTGCAGGGACCCGACCTCCCGCCCAGAGCTAAGATTCCTCTCTTACACCTTTAGGCTGGAAAGGAAATACACCCCCAAACACATTTTAGGGCTACATCTAGAATCTGCCTCCAGTGACACCTCCTTGAGCTGGGTGGCTAGATGCAAGTTACAAGTTTTAATAAAACATCTGAGTCTCTGGGGACTTAACATTCAAACTACCACCGAAGGGGAATGCTTACAACATCCATTTTATACCAATGACCTACTCTGTCAGAAGAGCTTAATCCCAAACGTCCCACTGTGCATGTAACATAATTAGCAATTGTTCATGAGAATAAGACATTGGAAAATTGATGGAATAATCAATGGAAAGGTGTTGCCTCCAGTGGGGATCCTGTTAAAGGCTGAGCAGTGTCAGTAGAGAGGAAGGAAGACAAGAAATGCGGTAAGGGAGCCACCAGAGACAAATTCCATTATTCAAGGAGGAAGAGGGGCATGCCTCTGTCTCAACCTTCTTCCTCGGTGAGGAGGGTGATTCACACAAGGTGACATGTATTCCTATAATCCTGTATGCACAGCTGGCCTCGGACTCAGAGAAGCTGATGGGACATGTCTACTCAGAGATTGAGATGCTCAAAACCAAACCACTGCCTTGTGCTCAGAGGGGGCGAGAATAGCTCAGCAACATCTATGTGACCTGTAGTTACCTGGGGTCCTCTATGTACTGGCAGGTCTCTTCCAACCATTTCTTAGGTAGCTAACCCTAGCCCAGAAGCAGAGAGGAAGGGATATATAGAAAATAGAATTCTAGCTTATGTAACCAAAAATGAACAAAACTGAGAATAATCTGTTTTCTTTCTATAAACCGTAATTCTAGAAGACAATAAAATATCCAAGATTAAATAATAAAAGAATTAGATTTAAGCTAAGTTCCTGTCCAGCTATGTTCCTTTTTAAAAAAAGGAAAATAGTGTATATAAGTCTATATGCATGTTGTTTGTACTGAGACCTTAATTTGTATTATTTTAGGGCTTTCTTGTTTCATTTGAGTGTCATTTGGGAGCTCTGTGGAAGCGCTTTTCACCAAGGACCAAACAATTAGGGTTATTCACTAACAGTAAATACACTTCAAATTTGGTTTCGTTTTTTTCAAATTTCATTTCATTTTGGTTTAATTGAACATACTAATTTCAATGAAAACTTTTACTAAAATATCAGACAGACCTGGTCTAAAAACTGTTATGTCTTCTCAGAGGCAGTACTTTTTGGTTTCTCTGTTTTAGCCTTTGGCTTTTCCTAGATGAGCTCATTTTTATTTATCTTTCAAATTCTATAGTTTCTTTATTAATTTGTACACTTCTTTTAAAGCAGTAGAGAATTCTGAAACTCTCAGAAATCAAGGCAGTTTACCTTTCTGTGGTATTCTTCCTCAGCTTATTTCAGAGCTAGGAGATCAGATCTCCTTAGAAAGTGGAGGCTGGGGAAGCCAGGAGCAGCCCAGCCCCAGAGCAGATTAGTGTGATCATTTAGGGAATAAAAAAAAAAAAGCAATATCAATGTTTGAAAAGAGACAGTCCTCTTTTAAGACATGAGGAAAATGTATCTTTAAACTTTTTTAAATTCCTGTTTTAGCAAAACTATTTTTTAAAATGTAGTTGATTATTGCACATTGGAGAGGTCACTTTAAAATGGAAGTAAAGTTAAACGATAAAACAAGGCATTTATTTTGCCCTTAAAGCATTGGCACACAATTTAATACGCTGTTGAGAGCACAGGGATGTTTGCAAGTCAAATGAAGGTTATATTATAATTGATACTTTGAATTGTTAAGGAGAAGCAAAGGTGAAATGGGATGCTTTTTATTATTATTTTTTGTTGAAATCTTATTAAAAACTTTTAATGGAATGCAAACTAGAGGTCACCTTCAAGGGCTCCAGTTAAATTAGATATGCAGTCATTAACAGTATCACTTACCATAACGCTGTTGGAAATAACTTTCCGAAGGCAGATGTGGGCTAATGTGTTTTCTAGCTTATTTGTATACCCTATTATATTTCAGAGAATTTCATAAGCCTGAATAATATAAGGTCTGGACATCATACCTAATCCTGATTCTGACAAAAATGAAAATAAATATCTTGTAATTCCCACTCCAAAGTGTGAGCAAATTAATAAATTTAGCATTATAATTCAGAATCTTTTAGTCATTTTTAAGTGCCTGCATACCTCAAAATCATGGTATCTATTAAAAAGTTTTGCAAAATCGTGACATTTTAATGAAATTGAAAGTTATAAAGAACTATGCCTGTATAAATATGTTGTTTCACATGCATTCAAGTCTCCACACATAAAAAGTAATGACTCATCACATTTGAGAATTAAGATGCACAAGGTTTGTCTCTTTGGTTACAGTTCTTGATTCATACATTTTTGTCACCTTTAGGGTGACCTGTCAGTACACAAATTGAAGAACCAATGAGAGAAATAGAAGAAAAGATTAAAATTCAAAAATAAAATTGTATTCTATAGCATGTTTTATCAGATATGAAAAACAACCTGTTATTATTTTACTTTTAGCACCAGAATGTCTTGGTTGAACTCCCAGCAGAACAGTTTCCTAGAAGCATAATATGAAACCTACTATTTTATTGTTTAACTGCTCAGATACATTTCCAAAAGACAACACTTTTTCTATATGAGCAAAGAAAAATACTGCAATTACACTAAATTTTTAATAGTATAGCATATGTAGGCCTTTAAAAGAATTCTTATGCAAAACCATGTTTCTGATTGTTTTTAGAAGAGTTTACATATTATTCTCTTATTTTACTAACCTGTCTGTCCTATGAAATCACCATCCAGCAACATTTTGTTGCCTTTTATTCTTGGTAATGAAAAAGTATGAACTTCCATATTGACACATCAGAAAAGGCCAATACAAAGCCCCAAGACCCTGAAGCAGACAAACAAAGGCAGCATTTTAAAATGTAATATCTTCTACATGTTATAATCATCATCTCAGAGGAAGGAAGCAATTCTGAAGGCAAATTCCCAAAGCTATTTTTATACCAGCATTATTTTTTTTCTAAATGTGCACCCATTATGGTAGAGTTATCTTTTCCTTCCTTAAGCTCAAAATTAAGTCAAAGTTAATTTCCTGGTATGCAGTGTGTCTTTGTTTTTATGTTACTTAAATCATTTATTCAAAATCAAATGAGAATGCCCATTTATCTATGCATATAAGGGTACTGTGAGCTGAGGAGACAAATCTTGTATAGTTTATTTAAGTGAAGATATTCCTAATAGTTCATCAATAATTTCAATAAATGAGTTGAGTCATTTATTACCATCCCTTATGGTCTCTATTAGTAAATTTAAAAAGTGAAACTATGGACTTCAACATCATGCATAACTTATTTATCTCTGGAGCCAAATAATAGTCCTGGAAATATTAATATAAATGAAACTCAGTGTAATATTCTGAGATAATATGAGTGACTATCTAATGACAAGCAGCAAAATATCAACTAGATATTTATTTACTTTTATTTGATTCATTTGTTTTGTTCACATCAGAAATATGAGAGATAAAAAAATTATTTCCAAGATTGTTTGCTTTGCATGCTAAGCATTATGGTAGATATTGTGTGTATAATAAAGAATAATAAAAATGTTACATTATATAAATGACAGAGTCAGACAACAATATGATCTTATTCCATCTTCATAAATGTTGCAGAATTACCTTGAAAAATATCACAAGCAGACACAAAGCATATTTTGCCTAAACTGGTGAAAAATGGTATACTTGCCAATGAACAAATGAAGCTTTTGAGCCCATCCCTTTGAACTGCATTTAAATACTTAAATATATTTTGCTGCCTTCAAGTGTGCTGGGTAAAAGTTTGGGTCACATCTTTACCATCAAAAGATTTGGGTGGGCCAGTGACAGAGGAGCCTAGAAGGAAGGGATTTGGTGTCTCACCATTAGCAAGCTTATGGCTAGCATTGCATCGCCTAACCACAGAATGCCAACTCAATAGGACAAAGTCAATCAAGTCTTCTTCTAAATAATAATTAAGGAAAATAAAATGAGGGGGAGAAAGACAAGCACCCTAGATTCAATGCTTCCAGATGAGAGTGAATAAAGAAAAATTTTTGCAAGATTTGAAAGGAAGGAGAGTCAGGAAATAGTTATTCATGATTTCTTAATGAGAGAGGATAAAAAGAAACAGTATAATAAGGATAAACTCAAAGCAAAGGGAAAATGTTGATCCACTTTAACTTTTTGCTGAGTAAAAATTCTGAGAGTTATGTAAAATTTCCTCCGTTGGCTATCTCAAAAGAGTTTACTAATTAGAAAGAATATTTGTTTATGGACAGAGACTAGAAATTAGAGGCTGAGAAAGTGAAAAGCTTGGCCATCTAGTATGAACGCTAAGCAAATGGACCAGGCTTGGTTTCTCTCTGCATTCAATGTGGATTGTGAACTTCTCCTCCTGCTTCTGGTTTCAACTTCTCTGGTCCACTTCAGGATGAAGGGCTCTCTCCATGTCTCCCTGCTTCCATTCTTTACAGCTTGCATGGTGAGTGAAGTTCTAGGTCCTTCCAGAAACTTGTATATCCACCTCATTTTCTGACTCACCCACCACCTCAGCCTCAGGGTTCTCCTTCTGGGTGCACAGTGAGAACCTTCACCTCTCAGAGTCATGTCTACTCCTTGAATAAAGGCTTCAGGCCTTTGTGCTTAGGCCTTAGCTTGTCCCTCTTGCTGAAGATGGCTTACTTACTAAGACCTACTCAACCTCCATTGCTCCGTTAGAGAGCCTTGATTCTACCGCACTCCAAGCAAAGCCCTGGATTTATTAGATTTGAAGACAGCATTGTGCTTTTTCTTTTTTTAATTCCTCTTTAACTCCATGGTAGTAGTCTTCACCTTTGTATTAAAAACTAACTGATGTTGTATGATAGAACTTTACCATTTATCTGTTGAACACATGACTGAATGAATTAAACACAAAAAATCAATATTTGTCATTTTCTTTAGCATCATTCTACCATGTTTCTTCATTTCCTTCATTGGAAAATATAATATTTGGTAACATAAACCAGGTGTAGTGGTTTATGCCTTTAATCCCAGCACTTGGGAGGCAGAGGTAGGAGGATTACAGCGAGTTCAAGGCCACCCTAAGACTACATAGCGAATTCCAGGTCAACCTGGGCTAGAGCAAGACCCTACCTCAAAAAAAAAAATTGGTAGCATAAAAAGTACATTTCAAGTTTTGATTTATCACTCTGGCTGGATTCTCATTCTCATTCACTGACTAAAGTGGGAAATGTCCAATTACCTGGGTTTCTCGTAAGTAAGCGAACATGAGTGCAACGTGAAAAGCCATGAGTCTATGTCTGTTGTCTCAGTTGAGAAGAAGGTCTGCTTTGGCCAGAAGAAAGCAACACTGCCTCACACCCCATGCTTAGTTGATGAGGCCTGGCATTAAAATGCCATTAGTCCTTTGGTCAAGTGTGTTGTGTAGGTAATTACTGAAATGGTTTGGACAGCCATGGTCAAACTGTAATACAAAAAGCTTCTAAAGTCTATGATCCTTGACCAACCTAATCTAATTATGAAGTGTTAATAAACAAACGTAGACATGTATTTACCAGTTAATTAGACTTTGTTAAATGGAACTGAGACTCATCTACATAGCTCCTGTGTCCTTTTTGTTTCTTTTTATTTCTCATAGTTGTAACAGACTTAAGCTAATCATATTTACCTCCATTTTTGAGATTCTATCATCTTTGGTCCATGATTAAGTTCTTATGATACAGTCTCCCACCCCCAAAAAAGTGTTAGCATCAGCACTCTCTATTGAAAGCTGTCTTTAGAAATGATAGGTTAAAAAGTAACCTGCCTGTATCACCCATGGTATGTATGTCAATTCATCTCTGTACAGACCCTCTCTACTTATTCAACATCCATGGTAAATGTTCTGTCCTTATTTCTTTATCTGGGCTGCAAGCCTGCATTTCAGTGGCTTGCGCTGGCGTGGTGATTGCTTGAGCTATGACACTATGCTATGCCAGATGAGACAGCACCAGCATTTGGTGACATTGGCATTTTACTTCAAGGACAAAAAGGGTGGGCCATCCCTGCTTGAGCAATCTGACAGCTCTGGTTCTACTTTCTTGAATAAGATCTCAAGCATAATAGTATGTAGTTTCTCCTAGGAAGAAGCTTTCTAAATGTCACACTTACTGTTTAAATACCTTAAGCTACTTATTATGTGATCACCATTGTTTCCTGGATGCACATTATTCTTTAAAACAATAGAGCGTTTTTAGTGGGGATTATTTAAGTATTAGTCCTTCAAACTGTGTTACAGTTAACAAGTTTGTGTTTACAGATATTTAGAAACATTATCAAAAGGATGATCACTGATTAGCCATTAAATTTAAAATAAAATATAATCGTGCAAGTTAGTAACAGTTTGTCTTTGATCACAAATCCTTTTAAACAGGTATTCATGTTAAAGAATTTGTAGCCAAATGGGCAACATTAGAATAAAATCTAGAACCATTTTAAGCATTTTAGTTCTTATCGGCCTCACAAAAAGTCTTCAGTGACACCATATAGAATACACTGAACCATTTTAACACCCTCTGCCAACAGAAATGTGCCAAGGACAAATCACAGCTATCATGTTTAGATCCAATTTTCATAAATTGTTTTTATTGATAAAAGATTATACAGAAACATAAATATCTGATATGGACTAATCACAACCCTTAACTACATTACATTTGCTCAGGACCAATGTCTGTGTGAGGAGGACACAGGAGTGTTGGTGCCTAAAAGCTCTTAAGTGAAAGGAGACACTATTTTGCATCTGCTCAACTTAGTGACTGCATTTGCTACAGAGTACACACCTCCTTCTCTAGAAACTACAGTCCAAATCAAAGTGATGCCTTTGAAAAGGCAGAATCTTTCACTTCAAAGTGCTTATGTAATATTTAACAAACCTTCTGTTGCAATTCATGATTTAGTAATAGTTGCATATAATATAAGTAATAAATTGATATACATTTTTCCTTGTTCTTCCTACATACTGGGACATACACAAAGTACTTTCCACCAAATCAGCCCCAGGTTTACTCAGCTCACAGTAGCTATTCCTACATCTGAAATGAAATGGATTTGTTAATATAAGCATAATTGCAAATCAGATCACAATAATTACTTTATCAAATTAATTATATCAGAAAACACACACAGAATTGCCCAAAGATGAAGAACTGGCTGATTGGCAAAGGTTTTGAGCAGATTGGAGTCGTCAATCCTTTCCTGTCTCTCTGTAGCAAGCACTACCCAGATTTTAAAGGATGCATGAACTTAAGGATTCAAACAAAGGTTAGAACAAACTAGTCCTTGAAAGAACAAGGCTTTTTTTTTTATTTAGTCTTTGTTCAGAATAAGAAGGTTCTGAATAGAAGTCTAAACCATTATGAGCATCACAGTAAAAAACGCTGAGATTACACAATACTATTTTTGATTCCAAGAATATAGAGAGATGATGAAAAGACTAGTTGTATACACTTCATGTGGACAAAGCTCTCTAACTGTGAGCACCCTTCTCCTTTGCACTGATTATTGAAAAAGGATCCTTGGGCTAAAGAATTCATCATCATATTTAAAATAGCCTATTTCACCTAATAAGAATAGTTGAATCTGTTTTGGTAATTAAGTGATAAAATATCTAGCAGCTTGTAATAGAATGCTATGCAAAAATTGTAGCACATCCATTATGAGCTAAACACTTAAAAATGAATGGGTATTTATTGTAAGTATGACTGAAAAAAATGCTTTTCTTGATAGCTGAAACAAAGCATCATGCATTGATCTAATTAACTATATAATTCAAATCAAAACTTCAGGTCTAAGACTGGGGAGATGGCTCAGTCAGTAAAGCATTTGTGATGCAAGCATGAAAGAAAACAGGATACTGGATCCCTAGCATACATTTAAATGCTGGGTGGTCACAGAGGCCCATTTATAATCCCAGAACTCTGGAGGTAGAGATGCTATCCCCAGGGCAAGCTGGCTAGCTAGTCTATCCAATCCATGAGCTCCAGGCTCTCACAAGATATCCTGTCAAAATCAATAAGGTGAAGAGTGTCTAAGAAAAGTGCCTGATATCAACTGCTGGGCTCCATACACATATGTAGGCACTCATACACACGCATACATGCATACACACTCTCATGCACACCACACACAAACGTACGTGCAAAAAATCCTTTTTTTGCCTACGTCAATGAAACACAAGCAAATTTTAAGTCAGAAGTCTATTCATTTATTTATTGATTTGACAATTATTGAGCTCCCATTATATGACAGACATTGCTTTAGACATGAAGAAGATAACAGTTAACAAGATGGACAAGGTGCCTTTCTAATGTAGCATAGACTCTGTGGGAGGAAACTTACCAAAAAATAAAATATCCGTTTTTATTTCAGGGTGCACAGCCAAAAGTAATGCTGACTCAGGGCAATTCTGGAAGGAAGTATCGAAAGTAAGAATATTCCAAGCAGAGGGAGCAAAAAGTGAAAATCCTTATAGCACAAGCAAAGGTGGCAGGTCACAGGGGCAGTAACATGTCTGCTGGGTCAGAGGATGGGAAAGAATGTATAAGGTTATGAATTGTGGAGGCGGGCTGTGGGTATAGGGCAATTGATAGGGCACTTGCCTAGAATGCAGGAAGCCTTGGGTGTCCTCCTAGAACCACATAAAACTAGGTAGATAGGCCTATGCCCTCAGGAGGTGGAGTCAGGAGGACCCAGCCTAGACTATATGAGACACTGTCTCAAAAAGTGAACTGGGAATTATCAAGGGCCAGATCAGGCAGGGCCACATAAGCCGTTCAAGAAATATAGGTTTTATTCTCAAGTCAATGGGAAATCATTAGTGGGTGTTTTTCCTTTTCTTTGTGTGTGTGTGTGTGTGTGTGTGTGTGTGTGTGTGTGTGTGTGTGTGTGTGTGTGATGGGTGTTCCCTTGTGGCACACCATGTGCTCACCTACCCCGTGTCCAGCTGTACTGCTCTTCCTGAACTGCTTTGTTTTTCTCATCTTGTTTGAGCCTGAATATCTTACTAACTTGGAGCTTGCAATTATCTTTTTTTGGGAGGGGAGGTTCTAGGGATTCCATCAGGTCTCTGCTCCCCTATGGGACTGAGGTTACAAATACACATATCCACACCCAAGTGTTTATGTGGTTTCTGGAGATGTGAACTCAGATGGCTTTAACTGAATGGCTAAGCCATCTTTTCAGGTTCTTGGTGGGTTTTGACAATGGAATGATTTGATCTCATCTATATTTGAACAATGCCACCCTGGCATATGAACTAACTTAACACAGAGTTTAACAGGAAGAGCAGTTTATAGACTCTGATTTCCCTGGTAATTTATACATACAGCTCTCCCTTTAGATACTGGGTATTTTAATTCTTAATTCTGTAAAAGCCTCTAATTTTTTCAGTGATCAGAGAATTTTTCAAAATTTGTGTATGCCTATATGTTTTTCTATACCTTTGCTTCCCAGTTTGTGTACTAATATCTTTTCTGTTACTCTTAGTTTCTGTTATTCCCATTGCTGTGGTCTACATGAGTATAAACACAAAGCTAAAGTCATCACATTTCCTTGTAGGTATTTTATCTCTGTTAAATTACATTACTTTTGGTTAGAGCTTTACATTTAAGAAGTAGTTTTCTCCAGCATGCAAAAACAAAATAATTTATCCTACTGGAAAAAATCCAAATTAGATAACAGACTAGTTTATTTATTTAGGACCAGCATTTTACCAAAGAAAACATAAGCTGAAACTCCAACTTATGTTGCTGCAGCCCTGGCTGATAAAATATTTGGATGAGTAATAAAAGCATCCTTAGGTGGTTTGCTGGCATAAATCCCATTGGTGTCTTAATTTTTGTCTGGCAGTGATGTAAGCAAGCTACAAGTCAGCCTACTGGACACCTATCAAATCTCTGTAGACCTGTCAAATCTCTGTAGACTATAGGCCATCAAGAAATGTACAGAACACATACTACTCAAAGATGTAAACAAAAATTTCCACCCAAAAATTTAACATTTTTATACTCTCTATATAGGCTGACTCATTTAAATACAAAGATAGAAGATAATATGTAAGAATATGAATTTTTTCAATTTGTGTCAGGTTTTTATTTTTGTGACAAATGCATGAGAGAAACATCTTTAGGAAGGAAGGGTTTATTTTGGTTCACAGTTTCAGAGGTTTGACTCCATGGCTGGCTATCAGAAGATCATGTCAGAAAGGTATGATAGAGCAGAGTTGTGAACTTCATGATGGCCGTTAAGGAGAGAAAGAGAGAGACAGAAGTGTCCCAAGGTAAGATATAACCCTAGAGGTCATGCCTCACTAACCAACTTCCTCCAGCTTGACAAGACCTCCTGAATTTCCTAGCACCTCCCAAAATACGACCACCGGCTGTGGACCAAGGCTTCAACATAAAAGCCTGTGGAGTAGTATTCATCTTCCAACCATAACGGGTTTCCAAGAGATTGTAATTTAACTTGCTTAAGATAGAATAATGACTGTGTGGAAGAGTGGCTAGCGTGAGTACAGAGATGAATCGATTCTACTTTATAGACTGATTTTTTTAGATGTATAATCAGCAAAGTGTTAACATAGTGAAAATGTCACAAAATTTTACATAATTACTGATGGTCACTCTGAATCTGTAATAATCAATAGCTTGCAGAATTTGTGAAAGCGAGTTCCTTTTAGAAGTAGCTCAAAACACGTTTGTAAAAGCATTGTCTTTCTGTCATTTCACTTGCTGTGACTAAAAGTCCCCATTGATTATGCGGCTTACCAACTCTTCCCAGATGAAGCCAAGAGCCAGGAGCGGGAACATTTTGCACAGACCTGCTTAAGAGGACAAATGCAGACATTTTAATTAGAATCAAAAGAATAGCACCATTAGCAAATAACTCTAGCATGAAAAAATAAATTAGAGAAAAGGAACTCACTATTACCTCATGCGTGTTGCTTCTTATTTTTATCTAAAATCTATAAATTGAGTTTTTCTAATATGTTCATAAGTATAGGTTAGATACATCTCATTCATTTTATTTAATGGAATACATACATTTTATACAATTATCTTGTCCTTATAGACAACGCATAAAATCTTTTTCTGCATTAATAAGCAATTTTGAGTCTTTTTTATGTTGCTATGCCAAATGGTGAGCTTCATGAATGACACAGAAATTTTTCCTAAGTAGTTATAGATAAAGATATACTTAAATATTTGGAAAGAAAAGAAAAGGTCGAAAAGGAAGGAAGGGAGAAAGGAAGAGAGGGAAGAAAAGAGGCCAAGTAACAATGGCTGCCGAAATGTAGTTGTGAGACTGACTTTTATTTTTAACATTACTCAGAACAATAATATCCTCTGATTTCACAAAAAAATTATATTTCTAAGAAATTGTGTAAATAAATCACCAGTTTTATCCTTTAAAAGATAAATAGAAAAAATAAGACCTAGAGGACAGTGGCGAGTGTCTCATCTATAAAATACACTGGAAATGCTGTCTATTAAAAATTTCCAACCTAAATACCTAAATAAAAATCTAAGAAACCTTAGTGTTTTTGTACTCTCAAACATGGCAAGAAAGCCTTCAACTTATAGATAGATTTTTAAATTAATATGATGGATGGTGAATAGGTTTTTCAAATCCAAACTGGGTCAAAGATTATTTGTCATTGATCATTGAAGAGTAGGAGGAAGATCATATGGTTGGATGGCCAACCTGGAAGGAGCTGGACCAATTTAATGAAAGATGAACAAGGAACTCTCCCAGGGGAAGAAAAGCAACAGAAACCACTGTGCACAGAAGGTTGCATGGAGTGGTTTCCATTTTATTTCTCCCTTATGAGTTATATGTTATGAGTTGGGCACTGTTTCCTCTGTTTTGTCCATGAATTCAGTATCTTGTAGAATTGGGATTTTTAACTCAGTGCTAACATCCATTCATCAAGCATTTTCAGGTGCCAATAATGGGCTGAGGCCCTAATTACAAGATCTACAGCTCATGTGTTTCTCATTAAATTGCAAAGCTAGGGTAACAAGCACACTGGAGATTAAGTGACTAAGTCTACAGACAGTGTAGGCACTGGCAGCTAGACAGGAAATCAGCCTAGAAGAAGCAGTCCAAAGGGCAAAAACTGCTGGATCCTGCACTGCTGGGAAATCTGCAATTCACTGATGGGAGAAGTCCATTAGGAAATGGTAGAAAATTAAACAGTAAGCCTCGCTGAGTGCATCCTATGTAGGATGACTGTTATGTACAAAGCACTGTGCTGAGGGGCTAGAGAAAGCGGAGGAAGACACTAGACTTATTTGTTAGAGAGCTCACAGAGAAGCATCAGCAAGAGCTCTGAGGAAGGTCAGAAGATAAGGGTGGGCTGAATAATCAGAACTCATTGGTTTTAGGAGTACAAGGAAACCCA
The DNA here is from genome assembly GCA_004024765.1 of Zapus hudsonius. NCBI lineage: Eukaryota > Metazoa > Chordata > Mammalia > Rodentia > Dipodidae > Zapus > Zapus hudsonius. The sequence continues at coordinate 107,618 of PVHP010000021.1, read as the reverse complement.
GGGTAGCATTTTCAATATGGTCCCCAAGTCACCACCTTATGTGTGTCCTATGACCTGAAATCCAGTAGCTAGAATGTGAGTCTTCCAATGTGAAAAGTTCTTTAACAATCTGACCTGATATCTCTGGGCCCCAAACAGGAAACCTATGGTGTCATTTCTAACAGATAACATGAGTGGGAGTTTCAGAAAATAAGAAAGATGCTTTGATCTTTAGATACTATACCAGTGAACCCACCAGATCAAGAGAGGGGAGAGAATGAGAAATGGCAGTGCAAGGCGAAACTCTGTGGTGATTAGGATGTTGACACCTCCGTGTTTGAAGCCACCAGAGAAAAAACCTGCTGAAATCTTACCCATCTCTAATCTAGCTGAAGCCAGCAATCCTCTGGGAATCCTTGTACCACCCTCCAGTGATCTCACCATACATTCCTCACACCAAAGCACAGACCTGCTCCAACCTGCTTCATGGATACTTGCTGATCTCATCTTGTGGTCTTTGCTGCCGGGTGACATCAGAAGGGCCATCTTTGTAAATCCCATGTTTAGACCAGGATAGTACCTGGTACTAGTAGATGTTCAAATACACTTAGAGGATTGAGCTCAACTAAGGAAGATTTATGGTAAATGAAAATGGCTGTTCCCAGAAGAGGAAAAAAGAAAGCAGGAAACAGTAATTGTTGCAGACTTCCAAACATCACAGACAAGAGGCCTTACCTGGGTTTCTCCATGAAAGAGGAACTCATAGATCAATTATTTTAAAGCTTAATATTAAAAAAAAACTCAAAAAGCTTTTTAAAAAAATTTTATCTCAAGGCAAAAATGTTCAAGCATGTCTGTTTAAAGTTCTTTATCCCAAGGATTTTTGAATAGCTTACAACTATTTCTGGCCGAAAGCATAGCCATACATCCTTGTTTCAGAGCAAACAAAACTCACCGGCAATACTGGCAGGAAGTGAATGACGAATGGTGGGGTTGAGCCTGCTAACTCAAATGCCACCATGTGTTCTTAAGTCTAGCATCTCAGTGGGTGGAGATGAGGAGGATGGGAGAGACCGAGGGAGGAGGGAGACTTGAGATCTTCATGTAATAAATACTGTTTGTTAGGAAGGGATTTTTCTAGACATAATTTTAATCTTCAATAATTAAGTACAAAGAGACATTATCTTCCACCAGTGGAATTCCTTCATGCATGTATTTCTTTTCTGATCTTTGTTGGAACAATTTAGAAATGAGCCATCCAGTTCAAAAAAATCAATGCAAAAAGTTGGCAACTTAATTATCAGGAAAATATCAAAACTAATATTTTCTTTCCAATGATGAAATATTTTGAGCATATCATAATCTAAGTGTGCATCTACTCGTGACTTTAACAAATGCAAGTGTTTGGCACATTTGCTTTGATCTTAAAAATATAGCATTATAAATAAAGTCAAGGCATCCTACTACCTTAATCAGGAACTCCACTTTCCTTCCCAGGTTTGGGGTAAAATGCACCAGAAGTATTGAGTAATATTTGTATTATTCAAGTGATGAAGTTTATTGTTACATTATAATATATTAGATATTATTTTAAATAAAATTAAATCCCCCTCAATAAGAAAAAATTCAAAAATGATGTGATCATAAAATAAAACCATTTGTTGTAAGCACTAATTACAAAGTTAGTGAATGCCAGCATAATTTTAGTTGATGGGTTTTTTAATACTATATTACAGCAGCATCAACTTTTGTGAGTATAAGTAAGGAAATAATGCGTCACAAAAACATAAAGAATTGATGCCATGAAAATTTGTGACAAGTAGACAAATGCTACCTTATTTCTATCTTTAAATCATCCGGACAACAAAATCTATTGAGACATTTTCAGTAAATATTTTATTGTTCCCATGTACTAGCCATTCCTTGACATACACATATGTATGCAGAGACATACACATGCCTTCTTATCTGATCTCCCCGAAAGGAAGAGGCAGGGATCTTCTCTCTCTCTCTCTCTCTCTCTCTCTCTCTCTCTCTCTC
>PVHP010000021.1:51709-105499 GCA_004024765.1 Zapus hudsonius | reverse complement strand
GAATGATCATAGATGTTCTTAAAGAGAAAGAAATCATCAGACTGTAGTGGTTTGATCCAGGTGTCCCCAACAAACAAATGTGTTCTGAATTCTTGATCCCCAGATGATGGCAGTTTGGGTTTTACAACCTCAAACCTTTGCCAGTGTTTGGCACACCTTCCTGCTGCAGTTTGTGGTGCCGTGGCAGAGGTGATGTTCATCCTCTGCTCATGCCATCATTTTCCCTGCCACCATGGAGTTTCCCTTAGAGTATTTAAGCCAAAAAAAACCCTTTCCTCCACAAACTGCTTTTGGTTGGATTCTTTTCTGCGCAGTCAAGAAAGTTGACTACAACATAGACAAATGAAAATGACCTGAGTGATGTAATGGACAATATTTTCAAACTAACAGTTTTAACAACATGCAGGGCTATAATTCATCTACTGTTTGTTGTTCTTTATGGATGAAATCCATGGGCATCATATGAAAACAATTTTGTGAGAAATCTGTTCTGTAATGATGTTCATACCCATTTGTTCCTGAAAGCCTTTTATCTGATTAAAACGTGCAGGAGAGGCATTTGTAAAAACCAGGACATCCATATCCGCCCCCCCCCCCCCGCAGTGGATGGGGACCAGACCTCAGAGCTCTTCCAGGAGGAGGAGTTGAAACCCTCTCTATTGATCATGGCAGTAGGAAACGATGGGGATTGTGTCTGACATTATTAAAATTTGATGTGATTTTGATAATTGTTTTCTTTCCAACTTTTTATTCTGGGCTTTTCATGCCTTCTGACTCTGGTGTGTCCTAAGAGCCATCCAGTAAGAGCAACCATGCTTGTCAGAAATCACAGCCACCCTTGGTTATTGGATATGTTTTCCAGCTTAATGAGCGAGTGCATACACGTGATGTTAATGACGGGTTTTTCTTCAAGATACTTTTAAATATGAAAAAAGAGGCACTGTTTACTTTGATTATTTTAAGATGTCAATGGAGCTGATTCAAAAATGAAAAATAACCATCCTGAGGAAAAGACACCTGTGGTACATCAGAACGAGAATTCACTTTGATTTAGCTCTAGGTTACCCACTGTGGAGGGACGGAGGACCACAGCTAGCTGCCTTGGAAGAGGTCTCTGAAAAACTCTTTAGAGGGACCCTACAGCAGAGTCATGAATAAACTGCCATGGGGGCTTGGTTTCAGCCTTCCAATATCTCCAAGCATTGGGCGGTGTGTATATTAATACCGAGAATGATTCTCCTTAAACTATACTTTGTGCGTGTGTGCATGCGTGTGTGCATGCCTCTGTGTGTGTGTGTGTGTGTGTGTGTGTGTGTGTGTGTGTGTGTGTGCACTGCCTCCATGAGCCAAGCTGTTCCTCTCAATTTCTAAGTTTGATCACAATGCTGGCAGAGGAGAAAGCAGGGACTGGTATGGTCACCCCACGTCCGTGTTTAAATGCTCTACTGCGCTGTGCTTTAAGCAGTGAGCCACTGAGCACTATTGACGCCTCCTAGTCTTCCCATCAGGAATGCCTCCTGCCCAGCTACCTCCCAGCACCTACCTGCTAACTAGATGCTCTGCTTGTACTCCACTGCTAGCCTAATCCTCCTGAAGCAGGCTTTGATCACACCGACCTTCTCCTCACCTTGAGCTCAGAAAGCTTGCAGAGCTCACCCCTACCCAGAAGCTAAAGGCCTCCTTGGCCCGGGATTTAATCCTTCAGAGTCTATCTAGGGTGCTGGGCTTTACTCCCAGTGGAAAGGATCCGGCCTGGATCTGGGTGCTCCTCCGTTCACCCTGGGCTCACATCTGCGTCATGCTACACGACAGGCACTTCTCTTTCCACTTTTTCTCTCCATCTCGGGAGGACTGAGAGTCAGGGGAAGTTGGAGCCAGCTGTCATGCACAGGGGACCACCTCACCCACTACCAACCTAAGCTTACTTCCTTGCAGTGAGGCACCAGACTAGCTACTTCACTTCTTCAATCTCAGAAGCCACGCCGTGGAACTGGAGGTAGCTCAGGCTTGTACGGACTTCATGGGACAATTCATATTTAATGATTAATGTACTATTTAACAAAGATCCTGAGAAATTATCATTTCACAATAAGCATTATCATCATTGCCTCGTAACGTTCTAACCAGCATTCTAATTTACTCATTAACTCTAAACTTGATGGGTCATCTAAACTTGATGAAGATTAAAGCTTTTTAATAGAATACATTAAAGGCCCAGATGCTTGGGCTGTAGGCCAGAGATTCTCACTGGGGAGGTCTAGTGTGAGAACCAGAGAACCAAAGTCAAAACTGCTGCAGGTGATTCTGATAAGCCACCTTTGACATACTGCTTGACACTTGCTAAGACTACCTAAGAAATGTTCCAAAGCCAGCCTGTTCAACACTTATCACGAGCCATCTGAAGCAATAGTCCTGGGCTGGGGCTCCAAAATCATTTGAAGCAAGGGCCTTCGTTCTTCAGTCCCACAGGGCTGTCATCTCTCTTCATTATATGACACATTAGTTTCATGTGTCATCCGTCTTCAGCATCTGATTCTGATTTTGAAAGCTCTGAGACCAGCTATGGAAAGGGTTTCTCAGTTCTGTTTTCCTTTGACTCTTTGTAATCATAAGGCTTTTTTCAATCAGTGAGTCCCAGTATCCAAGATTTCTTCATAATTGGCCAACTTCTCTGCTTTGTTTTCTTAGCAAGAACAGCTTTAATGACGACTCAGCTTCTTCACGTGTAAGAGCCGCTGGACAACACAGAAACTGCAGTGTAGCCTGGGTCGTGATCCTGGAGAGGAGCATTGTTCCTTCCTCCTAGGTTTCAAAACTCAAAGACTTACGTTATAATATGGAAAAATAAATGGGACTTGAGTAACAATATGCGAGACCCTCTAGTGACACCATTAAGTCATTGTTTTTCTGCCCTTCATGGAATTTATTTTTCCACTGAATTTTCACATTTCTTACCTCATTTATTCCCCTTCCTAAGACTCAGTCATTCCTGCACTGAAGTTGCCTTACAGATAAAATATTTATAATCAACAGGAATAAGGAGAGTTAACGAGTAAATGAGTTTAAAGTATCAGTGGAGTCTTGAATGAAAGGTATGTGCTGGTTTTACAGTGAGCTCAGACAGCAGCACTGACCTCCTTTACTGGCCAGGGCAGAGAGGGTCTGTTCAACAGCCCCAGAGGTAGACAAACCACACTGCAGCTCCTAAACAACCCAGAAAGCCAACCTCAGTACCTTCCACACAACTGGCTGCTTCCGGTGAACTGGGAAGATTATAAATGTGGTTTGGAGACAGAGCCAAGGACCTTGAGAAAGGAATAAGTGACAGACATGTTTAATAGATGAAACAAAATCTAGTGAAATCAGAGGGCAGCCACAAACCAGATACATGAATAAGTCATTTACGAGCTGGCAGCATTTGCTTCCTCACACTCAGGCAGAAGACAAACGTTCCAAAATACACCAGGAAAGACCACTCAACTCACTGTCGATCACCCTTGGGAGGGGCGTTTCAAGTAAGACAGGGAACTAAATGAATGTCAAACCTCCCCAAATGCCCATTTCATAATATATGAGAGCTGTGTCGGGTGACAACTTTACTTCCTGTAATTTAGGTTTATTGCTACATCAACTGGTCTTTTAAGATTCTTTCACATTTCTTTTCTGTAATTCAAGAGCTAAAGTTTTCAGTCAATGTTAATTGTCTCTGAAGGATTTTCAGGGGTGGTAGTATTTTCACATAGAGACCCCTGAAATTATTATTTTTGGGTAAGGCTGATTCTTTTTCTTTGTGGCTTAGAAGAAAAGAGATCCATGTAATCACAGTGTCAAAACGTCAAAAGACTGAGATAGGTTGGGAAAAAAAAATAAGAAAACCCGAAGAAAAATCTTCAAGGCATTCATGCAGTCCTTAGCTTTCCAAATCCTTGGCTTATGTAAAATACTTATGACATGCTGTAATTAACTAGTTACTCCTCTTACAATGAATAATAATGCAATTATTTGCCAAAAGCAGTCAAGAAGGGCTAGTTTCTGTTTTAAACTGTGCCTTTCACATCTGTAAAAGAAAAACTCTGAATTCATTTACATAAGCTGCTTAAATAGAGTGACCTGCAATTTCACCATTACTCTATATGATAATTCTGCCACCTTTTCATGGGTCTTATATTTTCCAGAGGTTTGATCTACCAAAGAGCTAAGTTGCTACCATGTTCAAATAACACTGGTGCCCAAAACTGTATGCAAATATCACAAAATATAAGTAGGGCCTGGCTGGTGAAAGCATCTCCTGCTACAACCTGACACAGATGTCATTGAGGCCATGAAAAGTTAGCAATATTTCCTTTGTTTGTGGAAAGACAGTCAAGAGGAGAATATGAACCTAAGTTGTTGAGCAACCTCCAGTGGCCCCACATGTCTGTCTAGAAGAGCTGGGTGAGAGTTTTCATGAATGGATCATTGGTTCTAATAGTCTAGGTGTTATTAAGTCAAAACACTCAGACATCATTGGACTAATGAAAAGAGGCAATACAGAAACTAGAGACAGAAAAGAAAGGACCAGGCCCTGGCCTATGTTCCATGACCAGCAGCAAAGTTACCATGTGTGAGCCCAGGAGTGTGCATATAGGAAATTGGGGGATAAGGAATAAGTTGCTTACATTGAATTTGCATTGCTTACTGATGAAAGGTGTGGGGTAACCTTAACCTGAGACACTGTTAGGATAGTGGACGGTCCATTAAGCAAGGTCCTTGCTGTTTTGGAATTGGTTGAAATTGCTTGTTGGAAAGTGCTTGTTATAAGCTGGTTGCAGTGGTACCTTCCATTTGGCAAGCAGTGATCTAAACCAACTTTGCATTCATTTCCAAGTTTCTATGCTGATTACTTTCCCCTGTCTCCTCTCCTCTCCCGAGCCTAGCCTTTTAATTTAAGACATCTCGGGATTTTTCTCATCAGTGTTAATGGCTGGCCACAATGACTATATTCTTGAATACCTTCCAAGTCCATCTAGCCATTCTCTCAGTAACTTATATGACAAGTATTTCTTGAAGGCTTCTGTAATATACTATGGTGCATAGCAGAAATTACAAGATAAATAGGATACTTTGATCTTGAAAAGGTTAAGGAAAAGTACGGATATAAACTAGTAATAAGGCGCATTAACAAGTTAGTAAATACCACCAGGAGATAGCTGTGAGCCTCTTAGACTCAAATTCACTTGATGATGCTAACACAGATACGTTACCTTATGAATGTAAACTCCCCAAGCTTCCATTTTTAGAGTTTTGAAGCAAAAACCTCAGAAGACGGGCTGGAGAGGTGGCGCAGTGGTTAAAGGTGCTTGCTTGCAAATCCTGACAGTCCCGGGGTTTGATTTCCCCAGTACCCATGTAATAAGATAAATACACAAAGTGGTACATGTATCCGGAGTTCCTTTAGAGTAGCAAGAGGCCCTGGAGTGTCCACCCCCTCTCTCTCTGCTTGCAAATGAATAAAAAAATATATTTTAAAAAAAAAACTTAGATGTATTGCTAAAGACCTCCAATTGCACACAAATTTCATTTGAGTCCATGTGCTGTGTGTTTTCATATGGGTGTAAATGTATATGTATTAAATGTGTGTTTTTGTGTTTGGCAAAATTTATGCATTTTAACGATAAAAACTTCTGAGTAACTGATGCTTTAAGTAGTGGAGTTAATTTAATGCCCAGAAGGTTAGTTATTCATTCTAATGCTAGATATTAGTTACAATGTCTTAAAGCTAATATTTACCAATATGTACCAATAATACAAAAAAAAAGATTAGATCATTTATTTGGGAAGATAGAGATTAAGAGTCAATGTGAAATCATTACAAATATCCCAAGTAGACAGTAGACATTGCCTGGCTTTCCAAGTTCTGTACATCTGAAGTCTTCCCCTAATCAGGTAATGATATGAATGCAGATCTGTCTTGGTTTTTCTAAAGTTTTTGCTTGTAAACTCTGGCGTCAGGCTGCCTGGATTCGACATTAGGCTCTTCCACTTAGAAGCTGTGTGACTTCTGCAAGACTCAATTTTCTTATCTACAAGATAGAGACAGTAGTAGTGACTACCTTCTTTGAGAGTAAAATTATTACTCCATTCATTTCATTTAGTTATCTATTCAGTGTGTAGTTACTGAAAGTTGAGTATGTCCAAATTACTCAGTAAAATGAAGAAGGCAAAGATAATTTGGTTATTGCCAATCAAGATCCAGATACAATTTCAGACTTAGAACCCTGCCTGTTTTTCTTACTTATAAAACTAACATCCCCAGCTATGCAAAATATAGTTAAGCAGAGATTTGAAATTTGACTTCACTGGGCTAATGGGAACAGAAATCATTGGTCTTGATATCCTAGTCACATTTCTCTTTTCTCCAAAACTACATAATTTTCAAGTCAATTTAGCACATTCTTGAAGCTTCTTCCACTTATTTAAACACTGGAAATTATTCTTCATAGATTTCTAGTTTCCAGTGAATGAATCTCCAGGTTAACAAGATAGCTTTATAAATTTGTTTTTTATTATCTTTATTATGAGCAAATCTTGTGAAGGTGCCCCCATTTCCCTCCTCTCTGTCCCCTACCCACTGGGGTCCCTCCTCAGTGCGCATACTGGATCTGTCCATAGGGTAGGTGGTTATGAACTGCACCAGAGGGAGCCAGTTTCCCCCCCCCCCTTTGTGTGCTCTAGCTGAGGGGGGCAATTCTTGATATATAAATCTAGAGTAGAGGAAGGAAAGAATAATGAAAGCATATAACAAAAGGAAAGAGTAAAATAATGCCTGCTCTCATGAAACTGATATCCCAGAAATTGAGTGAAAGCTACATCTTACGTTCACCTCAAGGAATCTGTCGTCCTTTAGAAGTAAGAACAAAATGCCCATGTGTGTAGGTTTGTCTTAGCTGTTCTCTGACAGGCTTTATGTGAGGCTGCGAGTGCCAGTGAGCTCCTATGGAGAAGGAGAAACGCAGACAGAAAGCAAGCCCTCAACAAAGCATTGACAACAGAGGGGGAAAAAGGAAACGTCAGCAGCAGGAGATATGGGGACTCAAGTTCAATCAGTCTCATGAGGCGAGGAGAGAAGAAATTAACTAATTGGAAAAGGAGGATCCTGTAAAATATTTTCAGCAATTGTTCAATTAGGTGCTGTGGCTTAATGACTCTTTTCACTGAAACACTCATCCTGGCCAATTCAATTCAACCAAATTTTCCCTTCCTACCTCAATTCTCATTTCATCGTTTTGTTATGGATTTGAGATTTGCAAAGTATTTTAGTCCAGATATATACATGGTGTTCATTACTGAATTTCTTTGGATTAAATTTGGAGATATTTACAACATCTTGGGTATCTTAATTTGATAGACAGGAGAATGAGACACCATACCTTTCATTTTGTTCTGCTATTTCTCTAATTGAGGAATAGTCAAAACATAAACTGGCTTGAAGGTATAAGGAGCTAATGCAAAAAATAAATTCCGCCTCCCTGCTCCTTCTTTAATGCAAAGTGTTAAGACAAACCTCACTTACAAAAATCACTTCTCCGAGTTCATTCTGAGAAAGACCCAAAGCTCCTTGAAGATGCAGGGGGATCCTGACCCCAGTTTTTTTTAAGCAGAGAAATACAGAGAGAGAGAGTGAGAGAGAGAGAGAGAGAGAGAATTTTTACCTGAGATCTACGTATAATTTGGACCCAGATGGCCTCAGCCATCTGAGAGTCGCTGGTGTGTTGACAAGCCCTCGCTCAGTCAGATTCATGGAGCAGTGAGTGGTTCCTCGGGGTGAGGGACTCTGGAATCACCAAAGTTCTGAGAAGAAGTGAAGCTAAGTGCTCATCACTTATGAGCAAATTCTAAAGTTATCACACTTAACCAATGTTACAGGGATATTACAGAAGAGGTGGTGGAAAGAATAGATGAGCCAGAACATGAGGAATGTTCTGCTTTGGAACTGTGTCATCTGGACACAGGTGGTGATTGCATTCATGATGTCACAGTGGCTGTTGTCACCTGCCCAATACTCCATCCATTCCCATCTTGTGATGAAATGTATCATGTCCGTGGACACAGACTGACAGTCCAAAGTCTCCACAGTCCTAGCGCTACCCTCCATCTCCAGAAGCCCAGGAATGAACTTGTAATCTGGACACTTAACGAGTTTTCTGGCAGATCCTAATTCATGACCTTTTAGGGGTTCCTTTAGTGCGTCTTGTGAATGTGTCTTTGTTCCGAAGTTCACTAGCTTTCTCGGAATATCTTCGGGAAATGACTGCTGTGAAGGTTAAATATAGGATGGGAGAAGTACTTTGGAATGCTGTCTCCTCAAAGTGAAGAGGCCACTGAATTAATGACCTCACAGCAGCTGTCCTCACCTGCACAACACCTGCACAATCCTGGGCTCATCAGTGGTTGTTAGGGATGATGGAGGAGGGGAAAAAAGACATCAAAATAGAATAGGAACTAATCGGAAATATAGTTGGAGAAGGGGCTTCGGTGGAAGGAGGTGGAGAGGGCACACGAGAAGGTAATGGGATTATTATCAAAATATATGTACATTTATAAAAATTATCAATAAAAATTTTAAAAAGGGGAAAAATCACAATGCACGTTAAGAGCCCAGCACGTAATAAGCTGGCGATTATTATCACTATATTTTATGCCCAACTCTAAATAAGATAATAAGATATGCAGAAGTAAAACTGATTTCCCAACTTTAAGGAACACAAAGGAAGCTGATATAAATATTAATAAAATTTTAAATGAATCTTTATTCTAGGGGAGTTACAGGTCTGCATATATACCAAAATGCAATATTCTAAATAACAAAATAGATTATAAAATATAAGAAATTACAGGAACATTGAAAAATCATGTAGCGTTTGTTCTGGAATGTTTAATTGATGAGAATTAAAAGAAAAATATTAAAACCATAAGTAACAACCAACTTGGACTTGGCATTTGATAATTTAAAAGAAGAAGCAGAAAATAAAAGTGGTGTGTATCTCAGGAATTCAGGGACTGTGCTTTAAAAATCCTAAGAACCTATAAAATTTTGTATAAATGGTTGTTTATGTATTTCTGAGAAACCTTCTACAGCGTTCCCTTGATTCTCAAAGGATTCTGTAAGACCCAGAAATGTTAAAAACCACTGAAAATTCCTATTTAACACATTTTATGCACGTTCTTGTTTATGCCAAGGAAATTTCCTGATGGCATTCCAAATCATTTATGTTTGCTTTCTCTAACTGTCCTCTGAAACTTTTTCTCAAGCTCTCGATATCAATATGTCTACAAAAGAGGTAACAGGAAGAATGCATCTTAGGAAGTCTTAAAGCATTTTGGGGACTGCCTCAGCTTACTGGGTGCTGCAGGCAGCCCATGGAAGCTTGGACATGTTTGATTAGCTCCAGGGCAAAGACTGCAGATCATTCTCTGAAGTTTTCCCTTTGCATTTGTCCCCATTTCTCGGTCTTCTGAATTATTTCCTGTTAGTTCTGTGTTTCTTTCCAACTCAGATAGAAAAGTGAAGGAACTTCCCTAGAAGAACACAATTTGATTTTGTTACATTTGCCAACCTAGCATTTTTTTTACAATGGGATTTTATTTATAATGTGGAAACAACATCATTGATGTTACACACTTTATTTCTCTCTTATTTCAGGTGTGTCTGCAACATTGACTGTTCTCAAACCAACTTCAATCCCCTCTGTGCTTCTGATGGGAAATCTTATGACAATGCTTGTCAAATCAAAGAAGCATCGTGTCAGAAACAGGAGAAAATTGAAGTCATGTCTTTGGGTCGATGTCAAGGTAATGTGCACACCAAAATTCATTTCAAAGAATGTTTTTAGTCTCTGAAGAAATGGAAAGTGAAGATAACTCCTTATTAGGCAGCTATTTCATTTCTGAAAGATAGTTCTGATTTACAATGGATAGTGTAGTCTGGCTGTAGAATTTGTGTTGATTATAGGTGTTTGCGGGCCTATCAGCAAAGGTCCATATCTTTTTATACATAATGGGACTGTGTTGTCACAGTGCCATGAACACAGAAGCCAATAGTCAGAAGATAGCCGCCATTCTCTTTGCAAGGGGTAGAGAGAGCGAGTAGAACAAAGAATCTAAGAATGTACTGGAAACCTTGAGACTAAAAGCAAATCACTCCCTTTTTTATAGTATTGATTCAGTAGAAACATTTGAAGTGCATTCATGGGAGGAGAAAGTACTAGAATATTGTTTTTTTGTTTGGAGTGAAATGTTTTGGGGCTTTGACTTGTTATTCTTTTACTCGGCTTATCTCAGTAACAGCTATGAGTCTTGTCTTTGTCCCAGACTTTAGAAAGCTGTGACCATTCCGTTATTCACTCAAATAGAAATACACTGAAAGTCTGTCATTGTATAAAGGTTGTTCAGAGTAATAATTATTTTTAAGTCTACTCGAATGAAGATACTGTTGGAAGAGCAAATCTGACTGATGTTTAGGAAAGAGTTAATTTGGTCTTGATTGTTAATTTTTTAACACAGATAACACAACTACAACTACCAAATCTGAAGATGGGCATTACGCAAGAACGGATTATGCAGGTACATAAAATTTTCTGCTACAAAATGTGAATCTTTCTAAAAAAGAGTCTTTAGAAACATTTTATCCTAAGTTGAGTCTGGCAGGCCTTCTGATGTGTGCTGGTCTTTTCTTAGTGCAATCTTCCAACAGAGAAGAACAAAATTTTGTTGAAGCAAATAAGACACACTTTTTCTTCTCAGAGTTAAAACAATTGTCAGAGATGTCAGTAAGATAGAATTAACTTGTTTTGACAGTGCAAATGGTACAAATGACAAAACATTTATCAAATTAATGGGCATCAATGGAAATTAATGCAATTATGGCAGTATATTGTAATAAATGCAAATGTTCTTGCTTGAATTTCCATAAAAGTCAACAATAAAAAGTTGGCTAGTCTGACAAGCTAGAGAGGAAAGACAGCTACATATAGTCGTGTAAGTTATCTCTACTTAGATGGAAAGTTAAAAATGAATGTAATAACTAACCACTTCCTTTAACTCATTTAGATTCTCGAAGGCACCTTTGAGATATGTGAAGTTTTAAGGAATTTTATATAAAAACAAATTTTTTTGATAACTATAAAATTTATTATGAGGAATAATTATGTTACCTAATACCAACATCTTAGAGTGGCAAATAATTTATGAAAATGCAACTGGACTTTTATCAGATAGCTAGGATTGCAATTTTGGATTAACTTTTAAAAATAAAATAGTTGAGGTTTATGATGGCATATAAGGTAATTTGAGCTTTCCATTTAGTTACTAAGTAATTGTAAGTAGTTTCAGGTCTCATAGTCAAACAAAAAGAATTACTTCTTGTCTCTCAAAATAAGCACTACCATGGGCTGGAGAGATGGCTTAGTACTTAAGGTGCTTGCCTGCAACGCCTCACGACCTGGGTTCAGTTCCCCTGTACACACATAAAGCCAGATGCACAAAGTGGCGCATATATCTCAAATTCATTTGCTGTGGCTGGAGGCCCTGATGTGCCCATTCTCTCTATCTCTGTCTCTGTCTCTCTTTCTGTCTCTGCTTACAAACAAATAAAAATATTTTTTAAAATATGCACTACCATTCATTCTTTTATTCTGAAATTACATTTCTGCATTTATACATAGAATAAATCCCTTGAAATTTTTAAAAAATTACTCAAACATATTAGAATATGGGAATAAAAGAAATTTTAATCCCTATAGTACACAACTGTCTTCAAAATTATTTGAAGAATAATATATTTTGTGAAATACTTTGCAAGATTGCTATTTCCAAAAATGAACATTAATTATTCAAAGAAGCTGATAATACATATTTTAAATAAGAGCAAGTATAAATTTGATATTTAAGTATAAATAACTACCTTGACAATAGAACAAGCAATTGCTACTAACTGCACTTCCAACAACTTTTTGAACTAAATCATTAGGAACAATCTTTTAAAATGTTACATTCTCCACTGAAGAATCCATCATTGGAATTATAGGAAAATCAAACCTTTCCTGGAGAATTTTGTTCCCAAAATAAAAAACTTCAAGTTGTTTTGAAACATGTGCAATACATGTGCATTTATATCAAATGTTACCAGTAAAATATAACAGAGTTTGACAGCCTCTCAATGTCCTTCATACTAAGATATTTGGGGATTAAATTCTTATTCCAAATAAATTCATATTTGCTTTTTGTTTCCAGCATATAACCTGTGGTGTTCATTTCCACTGTTGTCAGTTCATATTTTGTTATTCTCTTTACTGGACATGGGAAGAAAGGAGGATACATGAAAATGAAAGTGATCCAGTCATCCACTCTTGTCCACATTATTCTATTTTGACATCAGATTTACCTACGTAACCTCAAAGAAAAGCAATGAAAGTAAATGTAAAGTTAGAAAATGCATATTTGTTGAAACACTCAAAATTTAAGACAGGGATAAAAATAATGGTAATTGAAGTTTGCAATTCCCAATTAAACACTGACTGCACATACCCTCTTTAGAAATTACTTAAAATAGTAATGTTCCTTAACGTTTCCAACCTTCCAATCGCATTTGTATTTTTCCAAATTTTACAACACAAACTTTGGAAAAAATTAAAGGAACCCAATGGAGTGTGTGTGTGTTATTGTCATCTTTTAATTTCACATGTTATAAACTGTCTAAGGAGGAAAACGGGAGCTGTAAGACTCCAATTCCTAGAAGTTTCTGCTCTGTGCTCACGATTCACTGTATGTCACAGCTACTTCCCTTGTTAAACAAACATTCATGGACTCTCCCTCCAGAGGAAATTAGCAGTCTTAAATTACTCACTTTTTTCCTTATTTTAGAGGCCCACACCAATTCAGCCTTCATTCCTTTGGGACTAATTTAAAAGTTATTAATACACAATCACATGCTTCTAATTATAAAAGCAGCTATATTCTCTAAAGATTGCCTAAATCTTAAAATGCATTTATTGAATCTCTTTTTTAGTATCATTATTCACAAGAATTCCAACAATAAAACAAAAGGGACTGAATTACATTAAAAAAAACCTAGACAGCCATTCCTAAAATAAAGATCACAGGAATGGTAGACTGGACTGTGTAACTTGCACAGTGATGTGAATTCCGTGATCCACACAGGCCCCAGGAAGCCAGAGAATTTCCCAGCTCATTCCTGCCAGTGTTACTTTCTGATTGTGCTGACTTGAATTGCTGTTCTATCCTCTTTCCTTTAATGAGACCCAAGGCATTGCTGGGTCTTGAATCAAGGGCTTTGCATTGCTGTTTCTAAGCCTAGTGAAGAGATCCCTGCTACACAGGCTAAACAGGCAATGTAATACCATTCTGCCGTCATCAGTCTAAGGCATAGGCTTAGATTCAGGTCTGTCTCTTCACTGCAGATGGATTAGAGACCACAGGTTTATAAAACCACAGAGCTTGGGCCTTCTGGGCTTTCTGTTGTTGCAATTGCTAATGTTAAACTTTTCCTTCTGGACATTTAAAATAGTAAATGTTTTATCCCTCTTAAAACGTCCAACATTTTAAATGTGTGTGTGTGTGTTTATCTCTATCAAGTCTTGTAATGAAAAGAAAATGAAACTAAATGATGTTATTTCTCTTTATCTGAATATACATATATTTCGTGATTATGTTTTTGTCTACAACTCTCATCATGCTTCAGAAAACAAGGCTACATATTTTCCCATAAAAATGTACTTAATTTTATGAGTTGTTAGATGTTTAAAAAATGAAGTTAAACCATTCTGTTTTTTATCATCCTGAAAGTAAAATGTATTTCATTTTATGATATCCTATACCAGTTTTCAAAATGGATTTGCAGTGTCTTATAATTAAAATACACTCAATGAGAGTGTTTAAGCAGAGATTGAAAACATAAAAGCAGAACTGTTAAGGAAAATAAATATATCAGGAACATAGACTATTATAGTCACTGCATTTAGCCCTAAGCTTCCTTGCAACCAATATAAAAAAGAAATTAGGGCTGAGTCAATTTATTCCACAAATATCTAGAGTCCTCGTTATGTGCAAACACTGTCCTAGGCTTCAAAAAAGGGAACAAGTAACCTTGGTCTCTATGAAAATGGAACCTGGGCTTTATTGTCTGATAAAAATAAATCTAAAAAAAGTTGAGAGACCAAAGAGAAAGTGTCACCATGCTAAATTCTACAGGAATTATTTAGCACTTATCATTTTGTGAGGCATCACTGGAAAAAAAAATGGATAAAATCTTCAAAGTGAATTTTACAAAATAAGCCAAGAGGCTCTCTGTATGACTGGGAATGTTTTGAATCAACTTTTGATAAAATTCAAAAGCACAATAAAGTATGTATAAATCCATGGGAACGTTCGGTGGTAGATTAATGGGTTCCATGCATGTATATTTTCAAATTGGAAAGAATAAATAAATACCAAAATATAATACGTACTGAGAAATAGTGCCTCTCAGGCAAGCATGTCTAGCTGATTCTCCTCACGTACCTCTAGGATGACTAGAATCTGGGTAACAGAACCATCAGAAAACCTGAGTAAGATCAAGATCATGAGAAAAGACCACATACATCATGGAAAGAAAGTCCCTCGGTTTCCACTGCTGGTCAGTGAGAAAGAAGAGCCCGAGTCTCTGGACTTCCAGAGTATCCAGGTCTCCCCAGCTCTGAATCTAGCTACAGACATGGAGTGCACATGTCTCCATGTGGCAGGTGACAGTCTCTGGTCACTCACATATAGGAATAAATACTTGTCAGGAAACTTTCTCTTCAGAAGTGCATTTGTCTTTAAGCAATAATTGAAATATTAAACCCAAGTCTAGGACACGGCAAAAAAGCCAGAACATATAAACCAAACCCTATTCCATACTATTAATATTCCATCAATCCATTTCCACCCAAAGCAGAAAGTGACAGCTTAAAAGGGCATCTACATTGTCTAAGTGAACTTTCAACATAATATGTCCTTTGTAGAAACATTGCAAATTTACAAAGCTTTTGCCACATATCTGGTCTCATTCAGCCTTCACAAAGAGAAATGTGAGGAAGATACTATAAGCATTTGACAGTGAGAAATGAGTTCAGGGAGATTAAATAAAAAAGGGTGTGTGACAGCTAAAGTTGAGGACATCACTGCTAATTATACAATCCAGCATGAATCCAGTGTGAAAAGTAAGGAACCCCGAAGAAGAAGTTTAATCCCCTGTTATCCCTAACATCCTTGGGTGCTTCAGCACTGACACTGTTCCCCCCAAAACAAATCCCTAGACATTCCAGATTCTAGCATATTTTGTCCCAATGCCTGTGTGACTGTGAGACACTCTACAAGAGTTGTTCTTTTACTGAGCTTGCCTCTGTTTATTCTAAGCTTCTTGTAAGTGCAATTGTGCTTGGTTTTAAAACTCTCCTGCTGTTTCCTATTTCATAGAGTAGAGCACCTAACCAGAGTCAATTTGCTACCTAGAAATCCCACATTAATAAAGGAGAAAAATCACCCACGTCTTTGTGGTGCTTTGCAGTTCACAGACACTCATCCGCATCGCATTAACTCACTTGTTTTCAAGTCAAGCTGGACCAGGGTTACAATCACCAGGGGGACAAAAACAGGCTCAAAGGAGCTAAGCCACTGGCCTGGAACTGGTCCACAGTGCTTTCATATGGTGACCACCCACCTGTGGAAACGGGGCACTTGCTTGATTTGCTAAATATTTGTCTTGATGGACCCTCTACTATGTGTATATAGCCACGAATATCAAGTGGTTTCATGTCATATTTATAGCATGAGTTAATTCAGTCATGTGGCAAAAATAAATAAATAAATCTACATTTAAAATGGAAGCATTTTCCATTTGCTCAAGAGCACAAGGAGCGCTTCCCCAGAAAACACGTTATGTCTGGGCCAATAATTTGATCTGTGGAAATAAATAGTAGCAAATGCAGACAGCAGCTTGTAGTGCAAATATTGTATCAGCAGTGAAATAAATAAAAATGTTTGCCTGGGCTATTACAGTGCCATTAGACTAGCCTAGAATATTTAAGTCCAGGAAATGAATTAAGTTGTCAAGACTTTTGAGGAAAACTGTCTCAATTCAAGTATTTCACCCTCTGGGATTTATATTAGAAGTGCCACAGAATTCGGAAAGCTTTCTATGGACTCCAACACCCAATTTTTCGTGCTTTTCTGAACGTCTATGCTTTCATTGTTTTTTCCTACGATCATGGAGCCAGTCATCTGTAATATGATGTTATGTGCATGGTTATAGATGAACACAGAAATGGTGTTTGCAATACAGATGAAGGAAAGTGCTAAAGACTTGCCTTGGGCCCTAGTAGACACTCTGGAAAGCTCTGCTTGTGCCCCAGTTCCTAAAAGCATTTTGCATCATTCATGTGCACTTTTTCCTGTTTGAAATGCTTCTTTCTGAAACAATTTGTTTACCTGGAGGTGTTACTTATCTACCCACCTTTCTCTTCTAGAAATGTGTGGCAGCGGGTTTGCTGGTAATAGCCACAAAGTCAGACAGAACTGAGCTAAAACACTGGACATTCCAATTGTTTAACCTTGAGCCAGTTCTCTGACCTTCCCGAACCTTATTTCTTTGACTGCTCAAAGAAATCAATAGGCCTAATTCCACAGCATAGATTTAATATGAAAAGATGTCACGTAAGGCACTAACAAACAACTAGTGAGAGCTAAGAACAATTTATTTTTATGGAAAACATGACCCATTGCATGGGGTGTGATCTTTCCATGTTGTGTTTTCAGACTTTTATTTATTTGCAAGCAGAGATAGAGAAAGAGAGAGAAAGAAAGAGGGAGAGAGAGAGAGAGAGAGGGAGAGAGAGAGAGAATGGGCATGCCAGTGCCTCTAGCCACTGCACCTGAGCTCCACATGCATTGCCACTTTGTGCATCTGACTTGACGTGGGTCCTGGGGGATCATACTTAGGTTGTTAGACTTTGCAGGCTAGTGCCTTAACCACTAAGCAACCTCTAAAGCCCATTCAGAGTATTTTTGTACATAGTGGCATTTATGGACTCAAGTACAGTAGGTTTTCATGAATGTTTCCTAACAAGACATGAAAGAACTTCTTAATTCATGAAGTAATATTTATTGAGCGCTTACATGTTTTTAGCAGATTCACATGTCTAAATTTTCACAGTGCCATATATTTTCACTTTCCAATGACCAGCATACTTTTATGTTTGCACTTTAATCACTTAATAATAAAATCATACGACTGCTACTGTGTGTCACAAATTCAATTTTGGTGGGAAGCTCTAAGCACATGACAGAACTGCAAATGATATCAGATCTTTAAAAGAAAAAGAATGAAGGGCTGGAGAGATGGGTCAGTGGTTAGCAGTGCTTGCTTTCAAAGCCTGATTGCCTGGGCTTGATTCCCCAGTATCCACTTAAAGCCACATATACAAACAGCATAGCATGTGGTGTTCAGTTGCACTGACAAGAGGCCCTGAAAAGCTCTCTCTCTCTCTTCTCTCTCTTCTCTCTCTTTCTCCCTCTTTCTCTCTTCCTCTTGCTCTCCTCCTCTCCTTCTCTTCTTACTGCCCTGCTAATAAATTAATACATTTGAAATATTTTTTAAAATAAATATGGCATATAGGAATTTACTTCTGTTTAAATAAAACTTTACTTTTTACTTGGAAATGACAGTGTTCATATGTGGTAATTAAAACACACACACATTCATCTTAAGTGAAAACAAATGTTTTAAACAAAATTTGATCACACTGTTGAGAATAGGAGGCAAAGAAGAAAATTTGTTTGAACTTACACACCCAGACATTTCCAGGGAAAATTCCACCATTCTCTCCTTGCTTTGTCTTTTCACTTTACCTCAAGCATATTATTTGCATTGCTAGAAAGAGCAGTAAGGAAATCAATGTATATAAAATCTATGAAACTGGAAGAAAAGTAAATTCATTCTGATGCGCTATATAATTTCAGAGCAAATGTTTTCTATTCCTTTAGTAAATAAAATTCAAGCAGTTTAAAAACATGCTCAGCAGGCCTTCAGCCCCCAACATAGGAACTACACATTATCAGGTGCAAATTTATTTCAGATTTCTTGATGATTTGAGACTGTACAGAGACAGTCATCAAAATATGTGTAAATACCTATAATACTAAATCTCATAGAAATTACAATTGCAAATATTGTTTCATGAGTATAGCTTATTAACTCCAGTTCATTTGGATGCACACTTTCTTAGTTTGAACTTAAATGTGATCAAGAGGAATCCAGTTTATTAGCTAAACTCTGGCATAGTGTGTGGAAATTAGTGGTGAATTGGGGAAAGTGGTGTAGTAACCCTGAAATAGAAATGAGGGGTTAAGAGTATAGAATTCCACTTAAGAGTCCTGAGGTACAGAGGAGGAGGGCAGGAAATGTGTGCAGCAGCATCTGGGTGAGCTTAGATGTCAGGGACAGAAAGACAGACTTCATGAAGGACAGAGAGCTCTCTGGGATCAGCCGTGGAAGCCAAGAAGATAGGTAACTGTGGTAGACAAAGAGGTAAGGCACTTAGACTTGCAGATTCAGACCACTCTACTCTGATTTCACCCAGAATAAACTGTCCTTCAGTGGGGAGCTCACACTAATCAAACTAGAGACCTGAATATTGATTCTCAATGACAAAACCTTGCCTAAAGAACTTCCATCCCCCAACCAACATGCTCTGTTCCTAGAATTGAATTATCAGTAAAGCCCAGTAAAAATGTGGTAACATAATGAGTTTTCAGGTTCAAGGCATTGACCAGAGTAGCCTCATGCAAACATTCACTCAGTAGACACATTCCATCCCTCCAGTCCATGCGAATAGGACTTGTCCATGGTGAGAACTCCTCCCCACGGTCAGAATTGCTCTGACGCAGTTGGGTCCTATGACTCCTTTATTAGGATTTCCATTGGCAGGTAGTGCTTCATCAAGTCTACCTGTTTTCCTGATGTGGAAAACGTAATCAGGGTGTAATTAGCTTATTCTTCCAGAAGCCATTTCTAAAGTTTCAGTTGTTCTAGATCTCTGAATGAGAATGGGGCAAATGTGTGTTCCTCTGTAATCTCTCCTCAGCAGCGCCCAAGAGGGCTATGACTTTGGCTCAGGGATAGTGTTTGCCTAGTATGCCTGAAGTATTGCCAGTACCATAAAAAGAAGAAAGAAAGAAGAAGCACACCCTGTCCCTCCCCAAGAAAGAGTAGTATTAGTGTATGACTCAAGCCTTACTGGGCACATTAGGAAGATCTTTCTGCATTATGAACCTTGCACAGGTTTTTTTCATAGGATTAATGATGAAAGCCACCACTTTTTAAACAAACACACTACAGGGGTTTGACTAATAATAATAAGTACTGACTAATTTTTAGAAAGCAAGGTGAATATTTGGGGGTTTTAAGTAATTCTTGGTCCTCATAATAATGCATGCCCTCATGCCCTTTATGGTGAATGTTAATGTCTGATTTCATAAAACATAAACAGAACGGCATCTATCAATTATCCCATGAAGATTGAGATGCAGGATTCCGCTGAGAGTTGTGCCGCATTATTAATATTTGTTTGGGTTACATAACATTCCTATAAAATATATGGCAGGCAATTTTTTGGGGCTCTTAGTCTTTCTTTAACACATTTCCTGAGGCCCAAAACTATGTGTCATATGTTGAAAAACTCCTTCCTAAGAGTAAATCTTTTTTTTTTCTTTTAGTAACACAAATAAGCAGTTGTTTTCCTACAAAAAGTTCTGTTTTTAAATCATTCATAAAATGAAGACTCATTAAAAGCTTCATTTTTTCCTCCAGAAATTAAGTACTCCAGAAAGGTCATGCGATTAATCTATGGAGTTTGAACTGATTGGTGATTGCTGATTTGTCATGAAGTATCCATCCAAGGTGACCTCTGTGGACCATCCACACACTGTCACAGTTATTCTGACAATCTCGTATAAATGTGCCAGGAAGTTGAAGGCTTCCAGTTGTTTGAAATAGTCTGAAAAAAATCTGCCTCGTCTCCCCACCCCCCTGGTCACTCCCAGTCCCATATTTGTCCCCGATCCTTTGTTATTAGTTTCTACTTTTTAATTACATGAGTCTGCAGAGACATGAGAAAGGGAGAGAAGGAAATTTTCTGCCAGGTAGTTTTAATAAATTGTCCATTATTTTCTATAGGTAGAGCCATCAATAGTAAGCATAATAATCTTCCCACCAATGACAGACAGGCATTAACGCTTAGTAAGTTCAAGGGCAGGACTGTGTTCTAGCACTGAAACTGGATTCTTCCTTCAACTGAGTATGCTTCTGTGCACATCACCGTAGCTATGAATTGGCGCTCAGGAAACAAGCTCATGGGAATGTGATCCTCAGAAAATAATTATCATCTTCACTATCACATAGCTCTCATCAGCAGGAAAAAATGCCACTGCAATAGACTCAATTTATTCCAAAGCAAACTGGAAATTTTGTGTCATGTCTAGTTTTAGACTCTCCAAAGACTATTCTCCAATGAGATGGCTAGTCATATTTATTTCTTAATTTCATTGGAATGTTAGAGCAAATGACTTACAAATCACATTTTGTAACGAAAAGAACTTGGCACAGTAGCATGGACACTTTTGACTTAGTTTCAAAATGGCAATAGGGCTTAGGTTTAGAAATCCTGCCATACGGTGCTAGAAATCACAAGAAAATCCATATTTGAAGAGATCTCGACATGAATGGACACTGTGGAGTCCAGGCTGGACTTGCTCTTCATTTATCAATCTTCATGTTCCCAGAGAGATTCAATCAACGATCAAGGACCATCAGCTTAGTGAGGTTCTTTGCATCTTCCTGCAAAACACATACATATTATATTTTCACATAATAGTTGACTCATAATAGAAATATAAGGGGATCTTGGCCTCCGCAAAGATGTGCGAATGATCAGGTCACATCTGCCTAGACAGGAGGTTGTACGTTCAGCGATCATCCATTCTCCAGGACTCCCTGGTGCTAATTGGATCTCTTCTGCTACTCAGTGTTCCAACTAGCATCCTCATAACTTGGGCCCTGTTGTGCTTCTGCTCAAAGCTCTGTCATATTTTTGCTCACATTAGATGTTTCTTGCAGATTTTGACTAAATTGCTGAACCAAACGCTGCCTGTTTGAAAGATTCTTTTAATGATGTTCTTTCAGTAGGCAATAACAACCTTTTCAAAGCTTCTTTTTATTATCCGGGCCCTTCCTCATTATAAATTTTGTCAGCATTGCCTCACAGAAATGCATTTAACATCAACTGGCTAAATTCTATTGAAACATCCGACGGAAATTCTTAAAGCTGAAATTGTTATATTGCTTAAGGAATAATCTGGAAGAGTGTTGAAACTCAACTGCTTCTGAAAAACTTTCCTAGCCAAAGAGAAGGGGACTCAAAAAAAAAAAAAAAAAGAAAAGAAATACATGAAAGTTTCAAACATGTCTGCATAACACCTCCTCTATCAGATCTCCAGGGAAGGACACACAGGCTCAATCCCCATAGGTGGTTCCCAGGGACAGACCCTTTTGGAGATTGGGAATGAACCTTGCTGCATCCGTATCTTGTCTTACCTCCTGAAATAAAGTTATTGGTTTTGCAGAAAGGACAATGAGGATATTTGTTTAAACAGACAACCTGAAAAAAAAATCACAAAGACACCAGGAAATGATAAATGAGCAAGTCTTTGCTACAGTAATTACCTGAGCATTGCAACAAATGAATAACTCTCACAGCAATGCCGTTTTCTGTCGGAGATGCGGCTGCTACCTGTTCATTCACGGTGTGCTCCGCTGCCCTTGGTACCGCAGGAAAATATTTAAACAGGAAGAGTCAGTAAATAAATTAGCTGAGAAGTTTGCTAATGTTTTGAAAAATTTATGATATCCTTTGTTGAATCAGTCTGTTTCTGAAAGATGGAATTTTGTTTGTTTCTTTATTTCACCTACTAGCTTAATGCAAAAAGATAAATCATTAAAATAAAAATTGAAGGGCTGGAGAGATGGATCAGCAGTTAAGGCTCTTGCCTGCAGAGCCCAATGACCACAGTTTGCTAGTTCGACTCCCCAGTACCCAAGTAAAACCAGATGCACAAAGTAGTGCATGCATCTGGAGTTCATTTGCAATGGCTGGAGGCCCCGGTGTGCCCATCCTTCCTCTCTCCCTCTCTCCCTCTCTCCCTCTCTCTCTCTCTCTCCTCTCTTTTCTCTATATCTCTCTGCTTGCAAATAAATAAATAAAAATATTGGCTGGAGAGATAGCTTAGCAGTTAAGGTGTTTGCTTGCAAAGCAGAAGGACCCAAGTTCAAATCCCCAGTATCCCCAGTACCCACGTAAAGCTAGATGCACAAGGTTGGAAGGTTGGTGCATGTTTTTGGAGTTTTTTTTTTGCAGTGGCTGGAAGCCCTGGTGTGCCCCCCTCTCTCTAAAATAAATAAAACAGTTTTGAAAATTGAAGACAACCTTTGTAGCACAGACAGGTGAAATAAGTCATAATCACCTATAATCTGTATAGAAAATGTTACTCTTTATTTCTTGATTTGATGGTATCTGCTGAGCTATCTAGTTTTCTTGATTGGAAAAACAGGACAAATTATTAAAAGACATCAATTTGAAACCTAGCTGCTCAATTAAAAATTTCATATAATCTAGGGAATTTTCCTAAACTCTCTAAAGATTTTTGAAATGATTACATATTTTCTCTTTTCCATATTTTCTAAACATGAATGCCTTTATAAAATGAAATTTATTCTTCAGTAATGAGGATTATTGACACAAATCTATGACAGGGCTACTCCTTTTTCTAGGACTTTCATATGGATTTTGTTTCATATCCTCATTGCATTTTTGATTGTTTTCCAGACAAAAGAATTGATTTAAGTTTGGAAGAAAAATTTGATCCAACTTTTAGCTTGACCCATATTAAAGATTTGCAGATTCCAGAGTCCCATTTCTATATATCAGTTCATTAATCAGGGGATGTAAAAAAAAAATGAATGAGCAACTTTATCTACCCACATAAGGGAGATTCATTCATGTGCTTTTTAAAGAATTAACTATTTTCTTACTATGTAGTAGGTTTCCACATAGTTTATTAATATATCTTTAGGGATTTTTGTTGTTGGTTTTTCAAATTAGGTTCTTGCTCTAGCCGGGGCTGACCTGGAGCTCACTATGTAGGTGGCCCTCCTACCTCCGCCTCCCAAGTGCTGGGGTTAAAGGCGTGCCATCTTCAGTTTTGATTCATCCTGTCACCCCTCCCTTCTCCCCTCATTCCTCCAATGCCATCCCAGCTTAAACCTTTCCATCCAACTATTTCCTCGCTCTACTTTCATGTCCCATGAGTTCCACTGGCCCTCAAGAACCACCCCCAGTAGCCTCCTTCTAGCCCGTCAGCCTCTATAGACCCCTGACTTATCACTACTCATCTGGTGATTCAAAACTAGGGCCCACATATGAAAGAGAACATATGGCATTTGTTTCTAAGCCTGGGGTATCTCACCAATGTGACCTTTTACAGTTTCATCCATTTTTTTGTAAACTTCCTAATTTTACAAAACTCCATTATGTGTTTGTACTACGTCTTCATAACCCATTCATCAGTTGATGGACATCTAGGCTGATTCCATTTTCTAGCTATTATTACTAAGGCAACAGTAAGCATGGCTATGCAAATATCTATAGAGGACAGTGCAGAGCCTTTAGGGTATATGCTCAGGAGACATGAAAGCCCAGCTCTTCCACAGTAACTAATGACAGATAATGGTTGCCAGGAAAGGGGAAGTAGGTCCATCAATGGTGTAGCCACTGGTAAGTTGTCCATTCCATAATAAATACCCTTCCTACTATGATCATGCAAGGAAGCGTAATTTAACACAGTGGGTTAAAAAAGACATGAAATTAATATTAGAATTAATGGGGAATAAGGATGTTAATGGTGGTGTGAAAGAGAATAATTGGATTAATAAGTGTATGAAAATATCAATAAAATTTTTTTAGAAACATCAAAAAAAAATGGATGGTAAGTCTGTTGACCTCCATCTTACTTTGACTAAAGCTGTGATGTCCTAGGAAAATTCTGTTTCCTCCTATTAGGCTTAAGTTTCATTCACACTTCAACTTCTAGAAGCATGGGGTTGATTTGAGTCTCTAGTGGCAGTGACTTGAAGTCCTCTCACTTCCTTCCATGTGTTCCTAACAAATCCGTGGCCAGAGCGTTACAGAGATTTCCAGAAGCTGAAAAAGAAATTGTACTACCTAAAACAATATTATTTTGCCCATGAGAGAAATATATTACAGAACTCAAGTATAATGATATGCCAAATAAAACAATGAATTAAAAATGTTCAGACCATAATCCAGATAAGATATAGCTCATCGTTCCCACATTTCAAAATATGGGATCTCATTGGAAGATTGTGATAATCTATATAAACATAAACACTTCCAGTTTTCTTAAGAACAAACTAAATTGTAATTCTTTTTTTTTGTAAGCAAGGAATAGTCTAGTTACTGGTGTTCACAAAGATTATATTCTAACTCTCTTCCATCATTCAAATGAGCCTTTACCCTTCTCCAAATTTCTTTGAGGAAACAGATTTCCTAAGTTGTCTCCATCACCTAACCCATTAGGTAATATTCCTTGATTATAAAAAGTAAAATACATTTTTACTCACACTTTATTCCATTGTGACTTGATTTCTAAGCATTCCCTTTGTTCCTTTAAAATTTTTTAAAAAGTGAATAGAAACAATCGCTCACCTCCATAGTTTACATTACCTTTACCATAATATTTCAGTAGATGGGCTGCCCAGGGTTTAGCAGAATACATCTACAAACTATTATTAGACTTTGGGTTTAATTTTGAGCCTTGAAATAGCATAGTTCATTCACTTCTCTATGTGACATTTTAAAAACCTGAGCAAACAGTATTATTCTTGGAAAAGAAAAGCTCTTTCTCACTAGATTCAGCATTTAGAAACAATATTGAACTGATTTGAATCAGAAAATTGTCTCTGAAAACCTGAAATGAATATAAACATTAGGCAGAAGATCTCACCTCTGCTTTCCTGCCTCAGTCTTGTTCTGTTTCCTTTGAGTGGTTCTTAATGTTCATTCCAACTTTGTGTGAATGTTCAGATATATCCCAAAGCCATAGGGCGTACTCACTTCTGTCAGAACCCAGGCACTGCAGAGGGTGCAAGCCGCCTCTGCCCTGGGGCAGGACCTTCTTAAGAAGAGTTCTATGTCCTAATCAGCCCACCAGGCACCATCTTCTCAAGTGTCAAGATCATTGGGTCTTTTATTGCTGTTTTCCTCTCCCACAAAACAAAAACAGTGCTTTTAGGTGAATAAAACTCTCCTCCCTTACTTACCCTTCAGGCAGTATTCCTGCATTCTTTGGCATGACAAAGGTTCATATCCCTTTTTGCCCTAAGAAATAAAAAAAAAGACTAAGATGCATCGTTAATCATGCAAACTGTCTACTGCTGCACTGCCAAGAAAGTGATCATCTTCGAATCCCCCATCAATATCCCTGACACCTGTCTGAAAGCTCAGGTCATGCATATCCATCTGCCTTTAGAGAAGTGTCAATGTGCAAACATTCTCTCACTATTTTTAGGGTCATGTTAACATTATTCATCACCTGCCTGTCAGTTCATCCAATTTGTCATATTATGCTGATCTCCCAGAGCCTAGTACTGGTCACTCCCCCTGTCCTGTATTTTGTTTTTAGAGCATCAGAGGGTAAAATGTTCAGAAATTGTCAACTATATAAAAGTCAGTGGGCTCCGGTGATAGGCCAAAGTTTCCACCAGGAAATTCCTGTGCCCAATGCCAGTTCATATTTGAGTAGAAATGCTGATGTCTGGCTGGCTTCTGTACATTCTTCTTCCGACTAATTTCTGGTCAATGACTTCTGTTTCTAAAGAATTCCTGCATAAAACCTTCAATATTTGTGCCTTGGGAAATGGTTATAAGAGATTAAAATTACACCTTACAAACAAAACAAACCTTCAAAAAGTAAGCATTGAGGAAAAGCTATTCTGATAATATTATCAGTACTCACATGTCTAGAAATATTATGCCATATGCAAAATTAACAATGAAATGGGAATATTGACAGGAAACGGTTCAGTGTGGGAAACTCATGACGGTGAGTCATAAAGTCCCAAATCAGCTTCAATGTTCGTTTAGATTTGCCGCATGTATCAATTCACTGTAACATTGTTTTAAAACAAATGCGATTTTAAACTAGTTGAACTCCGCCTTCTGCTTTTTTCTCTCTTGATTTTTCCTGTTTTCAAGGTGTTCTAGTGACATCTATGAAATAGTTTTGAGAATCATTTGAGAAATGAGCAGACATTTCTCTGCAGTTGGGAATCTGTCTAAATTACAATTGAACACACCCTGAATTCTAGCTGCTTCCCTGTAGTTACCGTCAAGTACCCTATGTTCATGTGCCTTTAATGAACCTCTTTGAGTCTTAGTTTCCTTCCATGCAAAGTGCAGATCTTGGGAATCTCCACTGTGTGTGTCAGGGGTGTCGACCTTCCTACCCTCTGCATTGATAATGTCACAAAAGCCTCAGCTGCAGTGCTCTGTCCTTGCTACATAATGACCTTCTCTAGCTTCCCATAAAGATGTTGGAGGCTGGACATGATTAGCACAGTCCTGTTGCTGTAGTCAACACTGTTGTTCTGTGCTCCTCACAGTTGTAAGTTCTCAGCCTTGAGAGACCAGGCATTTTCCCACACCATCAAGTGACATGAATTTAACTGAAATGACATGAAGTATACTTTCCTGGTTCTCAAGGTTCCTAATAGCCAGAACATCAAAGTGGCAGATATTGCAAAAACAACATGAAAACCACAAATTCTACTCCTGTAGAATATACAATGCCATTAAAAAAATTCTGATTTTTGTTAGCCATTTGGTTTCAGTATTTTCATTAATGATTTTTTTTTCAAAGCAGGGCTTAGGTTTAAACCCAAGGCCTTGTGCATACTAGGCAAGGGCTCTACCATTTTGATGCAACCTCAGCTCCTATTGGTGAATTTCTTATGAAGATTGATTAGTTTATCATTAAGACTGGTAATATTTGTTTTGACTTTATGCAGATAAAAAAACTCAGGGCCAAATGACAGCCAAGCCAAGCCTCTATCTACCTTTTTCATGTTATACTAATAAAAATTATAAAACTAAATTATAATTATTCAAAGATTTTTATGCCAAACAGAAAATAAACCATTAAAGAAATAGAATAATAGATCACATTTTTTGTCTTGTATGATACACATGACTTCTCTATTATCTCTTCAGAATATACCTGGAGAGCATACTGTCATTGTCAGCCAAACACTGCTAGGATGAATCTCTGAAAACCAGGCACAGTTATGGGAGGAAGGGATTTATTGAAGGTACAGATCCAGGGGAAGTTCCATAATGGTAAAAAAGGCTGACCCGCTTGCACAGGTCCAAACAGAGAGAGAAACCCATCATCACCACCACCACCACCAACAGCACACACACACACACACACACACACACACACACACACACACACACACACACCAACAAAACAGGCAGGAGGGAAGAGAAAGATTTCCTTCCCCTTTTTATAGCCTTAGGGCGGGGTCTTACAACCTTTTTCCTTACTCCCTGAGTTGCTGGAATTTCCTTCCTGCACTGCCCTCTCTGAAGGCATGTTTGTTTCTAGCTCTCCTGAGCCTCATGACATCCTGTCCCCTACTGAGAGGGCTGTTTTCCTGTAAACAACCTCAGAGACCCACCCAAAATCACTAGACAGGTGAAGTTGAGAACAAAGCCATCCCACATATCATGAAAGCTTCATTAGGCATGAGGGAAGTATGACTCAGAGATACTGATACACTAGGCCAGAGTTCAAGTCGATGGAATAACTATGACCAGACATGAGAAAGATGAAAAGCTTTACAAAGAAGGCATGTGGACATCAGAAAACAACATGTAGACACGGTATGAAAGTCAAGGAGGTTTGTTGACTCTAGGAATTTGAGAATGAAAGCAGTCAGTCAGGCTGAGGAAGGGAAGAAGTACCAGACTGAGAGTAATTGCTTCCTTCTTCATTTGTAATAAAAGTTGAAATTTATCCTCTGTTCCATAGGTGGGCATTGGGGTACTATTTAAATAATGTATTTTTTATTTAAACAAAGAAAACCCTGGCAACAGAATGAAGGCTGGAAAGGAAAGGAACATGAGGCAAGATGAATTAGGAGAGCAGAGCAGTAATAATGAAGAATGAACGTTGCCAATGGTGGCAATGGAGAGGAAGAAACATACTTGAGGTGGATTTAGGAGGTCTACGCTTATCAGATTTGCTAACTAACTGCATATGAATGCCAAGAGAAGCAGAGAGTCAAGAAAAATAAGCAGGTCCTTTGCTTGCATACATGATGGATAGTTGCATTCCTCAAGATACAGAAAATTGAACAAGGAAAGCAGATTTAAGGGCAAAATAATGAATCTAGTTTGACATGTTTTATTTGAAGATATCCACATAGAAATGAACCCATGGGTTCAGAGAGAAGTGGAAATGACTGTGAGGTAATCCACAAATAGAGAGCAGACCTGGAGGTAGAAGATAAAGCTATGGCGGCCATGAATGCTACCTGGGGACTGGTGGGCAGGTTCAAGCAGCACTGGAAGCTGGGGAAACTCAGAAATTCTCTCATCTTGGCCTCCTTCTTCCTGCTTCAAGGTTCCCTCATCCAAAGTTCAACAAATGAACATTTCACTTGCAGAGCTTAATCTAAAACTATCCGGTTCTGAAACTTACTTCTCTGGATAAGTCCGTCTAAAGCATATTATTGACCTTAGCTGATATCTAAGATGATAGCATTGAGTTTTGGCTCATCTTTCTCTTCCTGCCATTCCAGAGAGGTCTGTGGAGCCTCTCTCATTCTGGTCTGGCCGCCATGCTCACTGTTTGCTTGCCCTCATGGTTGAGGTGAACAGAATTGTAATTGTACATTTGTAGTTTTGCCATTTTATTTCTTGTCTTCTTTTTTATCATATAAACTCCATGAGGGCAGGAAAACCATCCTGTCCCCCTCTATAAATGCCGGACACATAGTAGACAGTAATAATTCGAATAAGACTGACAGTCATTGCCTTAGAAACTAAAACATAGCAAAGTTATGTGGCTTGGTTTCCTTCTTAAGAGATTTTATTGATATTAATATTTTTATTTTACACACTTTTAGTGCAAAGCTGCACAAACAAAAACTGTGTATGTGTGTGTGGCTATGTATATATTACAAGTTATGGATAAATTTTCACTCCTAAAAAATTGATGCATTCCAGTTTGGGAGTTTAATTTTTCATTTCTACTGGACATTTAAAAAACATTTTAAGGATGAACTTTTATAGAAAATATAATTTCTAACATTGCTTTGCAAGTAATAGGAAAGACTGTTTACTGAAAGGGGAAGAAAGAGACCTTCATATGCAAATGTATGGCATTTGAAAATGTCATATAGCTACATCTACATATAAATAAGCTGCTCTCTGAATTCCAGGGAAGGGAGACTTTGTATAGCATTAGCCAGTTTCTGTATCAAAGTAAAGTAAACTAATAGAGAAGGAGTGAGAGAAGAAGACATGGAAGAGCAAAATTTCCCTATGTCCTAATCTACCTGCCGCCCTCCAGGTCAATGACCACCTGGTCAGAATCTAAGTCAGCAGGAAGTCAGGTCCCACCAAGCTGCCATGGTAATGGGATGAGTCAGAATGAAAAAGTCACAACTCCCTATCAACGGTTCGCTTCCCTTCTAAATATTGACAAGAAAATCAAAGGCCTCACAAGGTCTCCGACATTTAATCACAATACCAGGATTTCTTTTTCTTATATCAAGTTCTAAGGTTGAACCAAAAAAAAAAAAAGATGTTGATTTCACCTTTCCTATTTCCTATTTGCTTTATTGCCTGGCTACAGGATGGTCACTCTGGGAAAATTCCTCCAGTAAACCATCATATGTAAACGAGAGGGTAGGGATAAATAACTCCCCTGCAGGAAATGAAGTGTCCTCCCAGGACACCAGGATACTATTCTATAAATGATATTTTTTCCAACTATGTTATGGTTCTCAGCTTTTGGGGAAGCCACAGGGAAGAATTGATTATTTTATGCATCCATTTCTGGGAATCTCAGTGACGTCTGTTTCCTTCCCAGTAAGAATGAACAAGCTGCTAAATATCAGTGGTGCCTACATCACATTTCATCGTACGTATAGAAAGTATAACAAAGCTTGCCCTGGTCTTACATAGCATGCTCATGTATTAGTTGGGGCTGATAAAATAAACGTCCAGAATGGAAACTAAAGGCAAACATTTGCTTTTATAAGAAAAAAATAAAATACTTAATAAGTTTAAGGTATCAACAGAGAAGAAAAGGAAATATCCAATTGTCAACGGACACCAGCAAATCAACTCAGTCTTCAGATCAATACATATAATTAGTGCATTTTGTTGAATACAGTTGACAGCTCAGCAGTTTGTTAGTGCTGCTCTTTGAAATGATTTTTCAATAAAAGAATTATTTTCACCATTGGACATATGCAAAAATTTAGAATTAGCAAGGTTAAGCACTTTATCTCAGGTCACCTTGCTGTTTAAGAAGTTTGGAGGATGTATTGAGGACGGTGATCTTATTGACCTCAAATCTGGCTGATCTTTTCCGTTACTCCTGCCTGGCCTGTTGACATATGGAGTAATAGCTAAAAGGTAGCAAGATGCATGCTGGGTACGTCTGAAAATACGCAGTCCCTCGTGGTGGATATTAAAGGAACCGAAGCAAATCTCTAATGAGGATTAAAAATATCGAATCAAAGAACATGTTCAGAAAACTAAAAAAAGGAAAAAGAAGTAGAGAAGATTTTTTTGACTTTTTGTGAAAATGTGCTGACATGTGGAGATATTTGTGTTTTTTCTGAACATCTGGTAGATATTAGTATGTTTTTATTCACAGTCTTCTATTATTAATGATAAGGAAAGCTGGATAATTATGCTATACTGCCACAATGAATGAATGTCATGCATGGTTTTACCCCAATGTATTACAGAATCTCATCATCCCATCAAACATGAAAACATAAAGTTATTTTTAACACAGAGGAATCTGGATATTATCTTATTATAACAAACTTGTTTCCATCAGAATAAACCACATTGAGTCAGCAACACATATCTGAGAGATAAGAGTACATTTCAAGTCCTGATTTGCTGCTAATATGATTCAAATTATGCTTTTCATATTGCCTTAAGTTTGACAAATGGCATAGACTTCATATATATTTATTTACCAAGATGGGATTCCATCTCTTGTTATAAGACTTCATGGAGCAGAAATCATTTTATTAGATTAAGTGGCACCATGGCTTTTGTCCCCTTTGTACATAATCATAATGAAATGTATCTTTATTGACCTTGTAATCTTTGCCCAAACCCCAGTTCCGTCTAAAGGTTGCTTCAAATACTTAGACTATTGCAAGAATCCATTATAGGTGTAGCTAAATCCCTTCCCTAAAATACCAATGATTCTTAGTCAAATAATGTCTAAGGCTAAGGCAAAAGACACAGCGTTCACCTCAAAGAGATAGTTTATTCTGGAGCCAAGTATGAGTAACAATGGTCCAGGAACAAATTTAGGTTACCTGAATTCCACATTCCAACTTGTTAGCAATTTCATGAAGGTTTTATAGTTACAGAACAAATGAAAGTCATAAATTGAGGTACATTTCAAGTGCATTGACTGACGACCAGGTATGTGGTTGCAGCAAAACGGGGAAATGTCCTCTGTAGGCTATAAATGTGATCTGAAGATAGTCTTAGCCGTTGGGTTGGTGGAAGCTGGTGGTCTGTTAGTCCATTCCTGAAAGGTCATACCTAGTCACCTGATAGCCATAAGGATGTTAGGTCAGACACAGAGGTGGACAGTAATAGATGGTATTAAGGGGCTAAAGGAAACCCAAGGTAATTTGGCTGTGGCCTTGCATCCTTCCATCTCTCTGTGCTCACAGGAGTTCTATCAGTCCATCCAGCCCTGTGGGAAGTGGGTGCAGCAGGGTGCTTTTCCAGGAACTTTAGCTCACACAATCCTGATACAGACCTGCTGGTCCTTGCTGAGTGGCACCATACTCTGTGTTTTGCTTGGTAGCCAGACACTATGATAGTTCTTAAGGCATATGCCCCATTCCTGAACCCATGCTCCATTATCTCTTTCACCACCCGTGTTCTGACACGCAGCAGGTGCCCCCACACATGCTGCATCTCCAATCTGACTTCTTATGTGTATTATACCACTATCAAGTACTTGTGTTTGTGGACTTTTTATTTGCCAAATTCTCGTTCTTACTTCATGCTTTAGCTTGAACGCATTTTCTCTGGGAATAATGATGACTAGAACAACCTCTTTCACCCATTGGACACTTATTGTATATCATGCACTGTCGTAAATACTTTACATTTAAAATCTCATTTCCACTCATTACACACAGTAGGGTAAAGTAGCCATAATCTGCTGAGTGCTTACTATGTGCCAGACGATGTACATTTTATAAACATGCATATCTCTGTGATCATAGAGTTAGGAAAAATGGAAAACAAGACAAAACAAAACAAGGTTTCAACCCAGAAAATCAAACGTCAAAGCCTTATTACCTCACAAATATTACAAGAAGACTTTTAATTTTTATTTTTGCAGTCAGCATACAAATTAACAGGTTCCACTTTGTCCATTGGTGTGCATCATTATAGTTTGTTCTCAGGCATTCCCCTCCTCTACTGAACCCCTGTCCACATTTACCGCCACCACCTTGTTCCCGCTGCAACCTGGCTGGTTCCCGTCCCTATTGGTCCCAGCCTCTGCTTCCTTATCACATGGGTTCCATTACCCTCTCTTTTCCCTTTTTCTTACGATCTCTTCCTTTCCTCTCATGAACCCCCTTCTTGTGGCATTCCCTACACACATACAAACATAAACACACACACATATATAGCTACATATACATATAAATACATATGTGTGTATAATTTTGTGTGTATATATATAATTTTAAATCTCTGTTGCACATATAAGAGAAATCATGTGGTATTTGTCTTTCAAAGTCACTTATTCGACTTAACACAATGATTACCAATTCCATTCTTTTTCTTGCAAATGTCATTAATTCTTTTGCCTTCATAGCTCTGTAAAATGCCATTGTGTATGTACCACATTTTCTTTGTCCTGCTAAGCTGGTTCCACTTCCCAGCTATTGTGAATAATGTAGCAGGTGCTGCTTTTTTACATACTTTAGATGGAAGCCTTTTGTTCCTCACCTTCTTGGAGTCTGAACAAGTGTCCTTCTGTGACCAACATGGCCTCCTATGTCCATCCTGCAGATAAAGAATCACTTCAGGTCCCATAATTACTGAGTAGTGACATTAGCTTTGGAACTCAGACAATCTGACAGCAACTTCAGTCTTAGATGAAATTAGATTGCTTTCAATGTTACAAAAATTCCCTGTCAATTACCATACTGTCTGACTCACAAAATGTATCAATTACAAAAATTCCCTGTCAATTACCATACTTTCTGACTCACAGTCTAACAGCAAGCCTTCCTGATGTGTAGTAACTCTTACGCAATACTACAGAACACTTGGAGAGTAAGGGAAAGGCTTTGACCTTAAAGCTCTTCTCGCTCATATTGTGTTCCTAATTTCTGGGGAACACCATTGCTTGAAAGGATGATAAAGGGGATCTGTGGGTCTGACTGGATGAAATATGGGACTGTAAAGTTGTTCCTGTGCCAGGCTTGCGTCATCTTCTCTATATGAAGTAACCTTTCACTAGATCCACTGTTCAAAACTGCCCATGAAAATCCCCAAGTTGAATGCCATTGACCCTGAAAGGACAGTCAGGTCATCTTGATATATGCTCCTACGCATAAATATTTACATTTTCTATTTTAATAACTTTTTATTCTTTGCCATCTAAAATAATTAAAAAATGAAAGATTATCTACTTTTTCACATTGTTGCTAAAACGGAATAATTTTGCATTTTCATTATTTTGAATTATGATCAAATAATGTTTGTAATAAGAGTCTCTCTACTTTGAGACTCTTCATATATACAATTGATGTCAACCATATTCTGTCTTGCTGATGATATCTTAAATTCTTATCTCTGCTCCATCAACCATTGTCAAACTAATATGATAACTGTTTTAGATAAAGGGGGAAAATATATATAAAGAGAGAGAGATGCATATTCCAACACAAGAAAAGTAAGCAGATTCCAAAGGTACATAGACTCAAAAGACCAGAAATAAAATGATTATAGGATTTTTCTTTAGGCTGTAAGGTTTGGGTACTTTTTCTTGTTTCTTTGTTCTCAGTGTTTCTTGTTTTACTATCCTCAACTCAATGTGAATTGCTTTTTTAATGAAAAATATCCAGAATCCTTTACTTTTAAGAAAAAAATATAGAACTAAGCAATTTAGCCCTCTCCAAAGCACTACATTCTTCATGTTGAATGATACAGTTTCTTTTAGTAAGTGAAACACCTATGGTTATGACTGCCCACAGACTGGAGTGGAGGAAGGCAGCAATCATAGGGACCTCTCCAGGCAAAAAAAGCATTTCTGTCTCAATTATCTTTACATTTCAGACAAAATTGTTTTTTTTGGCCTGGAATTATCCAGATGACTGCTTCTTTCGTTTTCCCCCTAACTCTACATGTACAACGCAAAGACAATCCGTTACCGCTGAAAAAACTGTGCAGGAAACACCAGATTAAACATAAGAACACATAGAAAAATTGGATGTGAGGATATGAGAATTCTCCATGCTATCTTTAACCTTTCTGTGCATCGAAATCTGTTTTAAAATACATTTTAAAAGTTAGGCACATAAGGCATCTGGAGCAACTTCTCTGCTTTCAACCTTCTCTATGTTCATAGGAATTTGCAAAATGCTTCTGACTTCACCCTCTTAATTTATCAAAGAATAATATATGTATATGTGTACATATATACAGTTTCCAATACATATATATCTCTGTGGTATGGATGAAAGCATACTTAATTTACTACTCCTTTGGAGTGTTACAGTCAAAGAGAACACTACAAACCCTTTGAAAGCATTAAATTATTATAATCTTTTGCCCAATAAATGACCTGTGTTATATAATGCAAATTGACAAAAGCAATGCTACAAATGTCTTTATCTTTAAAGAACTCTCATTTCTTTGTAATAAATTTTTCACAGAGAGAAAGAACTGCTTTGCTACAAAGCATTCCTCAATGATGTCTATTTCCCCTTCATTTCATAGTGTTTCTTAACTTGCCCTTAGGTTGGCCTCTCCAGTGTCTTCTAGGTCATTATAACCCTTCCTTCTACTTCAGACATTGCCCAGCTATAGGTTCCACTTAATAACCACAAGTTTTCTTCTTATCTATTATTATTATAGACATTTTATCCTATGATAATTTTCCTACCAAAATATGAATTCTTTCCAATTTGCACAATTCTACTGCAGACATTCTGAATCACAGACAGAATTTTCAGTGTTTTATCAAACATTCATAAGAAGAGATTTCGGAGGTATGTCTATTGGAGCTTTAAGTAATTCTCCTCATATACTCCATTGTGTAAGATGTTATCACTTAGATATTTAAGGGAAATCTAGTCCTTTAGAGAAAAGACTTGGTGGATAAAGAGCTTAAGGGGCAAGCATGTAGTCTGCAGTTTGCACCCCCCAGCACCCACCTAAATGTTGGGCGGGCGGAGCTGCTGGCCTGTCAGTCACCCCAGCACATGGGAAGCAGAGACCAAGGATGCTGGGGAAGCTAGCTAGCTAGATTAGCTCCATCAACAAACTCTGGATTCAAATGAGAGACCCAATTAAAGTGGACAAACTATTGAGGAAAACTCTCCATCAACCTCTAGCCTCCACATGCAAGCACACACACCAGTGTCTCAGAGAGAGGGAGAGAGAGAGAGAGAGAGAGAGAGAGAGAGAGAGAGAGAGAGAGAGAGAGAGAGAGAGAGAGAATGAAAAAAATCCAGTCCTTTGAGTTTCTCCTCAAATTATTGCTCTTTTGAGACCAGGTCTCTCTATGTAGCCAAACTGGCCTCAACTTCATGATTCTCCTGCCTCAACCTCTAAAGGACTATAATTGCAGGTGTTCCCTTCATGTCCTTCTGTCCTTCCTAAGGTGCAGCACAAAAACAAGTCATATTCAATCCTGCTCAAAGATATATGGGGGGGGAGCT
Source organism: Zapus hudsonius (assembly GCA_004024765.1). Lineage (NCBI taxonomy): Eukaryota > Metazoa > Chordata > Mammalia > Rodentia > Dipodidae > Zapus > Zapus hudsonius. Next base: position 69,108 of record PVHP010000021.1, on the reverse strand, counting down.
GAAGAGATAGCTTAGTGGTTAAGGCATTTGCCTGCAATGCAGAAGGACCAGAGTTCGATTCCCCAGTGCCCATATAAAGCCAGATGCACAAGGTGGCATGTGTCTGGAGTTCATTTGCAGTGGCTGGAGGTCCTGGTGTGCCCATTCTCTCTCTCTCTCTCTCTCTCTCTCTCTCTCTCTCTCTCTCTCTCTCTCTCTCTCTCTCTCTCTCTCTCTCTCTCCTCTTTCTCTCTCCTCTCTCTGCCTGCCTCTCTCTGTCTGCCTCTCTCTCTATCTCTCTCAAATAAAAAATAAATTATTTTTAAAAAGATATATGGAGAATAGAAGTAATTTTTCTCCCTCTCTACCCAAGTCCAAGGCTTAAACAGTGTCTTGCACCTACGCTACTGTACTGGTGGCCTGTCGACATGGTCTGCTTCCTTTGTGTTTCCTCATTGACCCACTTTCCATACAGGAAGAAATGCTAGGAACTATCCAAATTACTTCCCACTGCCTTTGAAATTAAAGTGGCATTTCTTAGCCTGGCACAAAGTTCTGCATAGAAAGGACCTTGTTGGCCTTTCGATCCTCATTTTGTTTCTTCCTTTGCTGCCTGTGGTTCACCTTGTGATTCGAGTCACCCTCTGCTCTGCTCAGCCAAGAGTTCTCCCTGGGCTTCTCACCTGACCAGCTCTTTTCTTACACTTTTCAGCATATGTTTCCTCACCTCTCACCTTCCTGCTCTTCTAAGCTTGAATAGCATTTTTTCCCTATAACATTTGTAATTCAGAAGTTAGGGGTCTCTTTTTATTTGATTGCTTTTGTCTATTGCCTAAATCACTCTCTCATACATGTATGTGCCCTTTAGGAAAGAAATCCATGTGACTCACCACTTATACCTTATGCTATGGTATTTATTATGTAGGAGGAAACGTCATTATTTTTAAGTAATTCAATCAATTTATGAGTTAGATCAGAGTGATGAGCCAATATAATTAGATACTTCTGCAAAGGAAAAGTGTCGCTTACCTATTAAGGATCCAAAAGACTGCATGGCCATATCCTAAGAGCCAAAGGTTGTGGGTTGACATTAACAATATCAGTTCAAAGCAAATAGTATTTTTCCAATTATGCCTCGCTCTTATCTCTAAATGTACTCATTTTGTGTCTTTTCTATTTCTGAATAATTTTCTAGGAGCCCCAATTATAAATCTCAGTGGTTTCATTTCTATAACCAAATAAATGTTTGACTTTCTCCAAATTCAAATTTTTACATGTTTTATAACCCTTATTGATTTCTTGAGTGGCTAACCATGTACTTGGAGAGTGTAAATTACATCCTGGGAATGGGTTAGACCTGTGAAAAGGTAAGCAAACACTTTGACCACAAAGTACCATCTAGTCAGTAACTAATTTCAAACCCTAAAGGTTATTCAGTAGAAATTATTTAGAACCACACAACATCCTTAATTATTTCTAGAATAGGGTTTCTTTGCAGTCATCATTGAATACAAATTAAAGATATTTCAGCTTGAAAACAATTATTCAAAACTGGAACTTTCAGGAAAGTTCAAACTATTAGAAACGCTTGAGGACTATCCTAGATTTAAAAATAATTACAGAAAGGTCACACTCCTGATGCAACCTAGAACCTTCTTGTCAAAAAGTTCATGAATGTCAGTTTCTTGATCATTTTTATTCCTTTAAATAAACATGAAATGTGGCAGCCTTTGGTGACAGAACAAATACTGTAAGATGGCTGGCTTTCTTTATAATATGAAAAACAAATAATGAATAAATAAATAATATAATCCCTTCCCAAAAAGTTTCTTCTATGTCTCAAAACTTCTTTTCTTATCAGCATTAATGCATTCAAGACATAATTTTATATTCCAGAGGTTAAAAAAATCTGTAAATTCTTTAACATAAGCTGAAACCAAGACTGCCGGCTTATTCTCCAAACTAATAATCTTTTGAGAATGAAATGGGACTTTATTAATAATCATCTGGAAAATTCTCACAAAGTGAGACTTTCCAGGTTGGATGTGAGCTATGCCAGTCTTTCATCTGACTTTCCTTGGTTCCATGAGGGCTGCTCAAAGTGACTTATTTCATCAGGGTAACCATGCTTATTTGCTAGGGCTGCCATTACAAATTGATACAAATTTAGCTGATCTAGTAGGAATTTATTTATCTCCCATTCTAGATGGAAGTCAGAAATCAGGTATGGGCAAGGCCACACTTCCATCAAAAATTAAAAAGAAAATCTTTCTTTGCCTCTTCCAAGTCATCTTCTTATACAATCTTACATTATTATCTTCTTATACTAGCTTGGAGCATCATTGCCCCAAATTCTGCCTCCTTCATCATTTGACCTTCCACTTGAGGAGGGACATGATTTAACCAGCATAGAAGCAAACAAAGTCTTGGTATTATGTTACTAATTTGAAGATGTGTATAAGATTATACTGACAGTTTTTAAGAAACCATTATGGTTTCTTACAGAACAATTAGCAATATTGTTCTGCCTTATCCTAGAATATTAGAAGAATATTAGAAGAGAGTATCTTCTAGTCCTTTCAGTGTGAACCACTTACATGAATTTGTTGAGGTCCCATCACATGGCGGCACTCCACATTTGTACATGATTTCAAATCTACACTATAAATTCCCTTCCTGTCCTGTCTTAGCCATGACATCATACAGAAGAAATATGCAAACCCATAAACATTTGCTTATACCAAGCCTCTCAATTCATTTATAGGTATTCTCATTATAACTTAAAATTAGCAGTACATTTCTGGTTTTCATGGGTTTTTGTTTGTTTTTGCATTTCACTGAAGAGAATGGAAGGGCAGAGCCAATGAATCATGCACCTGTGCACCTCGTCCTGTCTTCCTGACTGTGTACGTTTGATTGAGCACAGATCTTCTTCACCACACTGCACCTTACCTTGCCCTGAAGATCAAGATAGGCACCTTCTCTCACTAAAGTGCAGCTGGCTCTTTGAGGGAAATATCCAGAAGGCGGGCATTTTTTCAAAGCCCTCACTTAAGGTACAGGTGCTTCTTAAATACATCATCTTTGGCTACAATTTCCATTCCTTTATGCTCAACACCAATCACCCACCTTATTCCAGTCCATGTTTTAGAGCCCAGTGATAACACAGTGTGCAGTACAGTTGAATCCAAAGAGATCACAGTGTAGTGTAAAGCTTTCTTGTGTGCTTTGAATATATAACAAGTGGGTTAATTCATTGATCTATTTTGGCCCTGGGGTGGCTTCAGTGGCTAAAGCCCTTAGGCTACTTGTCTTCTCTTTTTAGCCAAGGACTAAATACTACTTTGTAATATGCAGCAGTTGGAAAATTTTGGAGATGCAGTCTAGTAGAGTGTTCCCCATACTGTAGTCTAACATTGCTGTCAAAGATTTCCCATAAGAAGAGAGTGACAGTCCAGGGGGCTCAGGCCTGTTGTGCTAACCACTTGAGATGCTGAGGCAGGATGATTGCAAGTTCAAGGCCCATCTGGATTATATAACAAGTTCAAGACCAGCCTTATTAACTTAGTGATAACCTGTCTCAAGAAAAAAAAATAAAAAGAGGACTTGGGATATAGTTCTTGGGTAGAGCTCTTGCCAGTAGTGGGTGTTAGGGAAGAAGAAGCAAAGAAGTGGGGTAGGGAGGAAAAGAACGGAGGCTCCAGAAACAAGTAAAAGAAATCTACTTAATGTTTAGAATTCTCAGCCTTCACAGCAAAAGGTGGTCTTTTAAGGGCTCTGAGGAAACCAGCAGTATAATATCTTTGTCACTTTGCTTAATTCCCTCTTTCCCACATGGATTTTACTAGAGAATCCAACATCACACCCTTTTAGAAATTCTGATCTAGCAGGGCATGGTGGCACGCTTCTTTAATCCCAGCACTCAGGAGGCAGAGGTAGGAGGATCACCTGAGTTCAAGACCACCTTGAGACTATATAGTGAATTCCAGGTCAGCCTGGACTACAGTGAGACCCTACCTCGAAAAAACAAAAAAAAATTCTGATCTTGAGTGTATGACCTATGTTTTTAAGGCCCACAACATAGAATCAATCATAGGTGGCTTCCTACCTGTACCATGATTCTGAGGAGACAAAGAAATGTTTCCCACCTCTACTCCTCTCCTCTCTTCGGCTGACAATAATTGCTATTTGTTTCAGACTCACTTCTCCCAGTTTTTTCGTGGCCACAAATGATAACTTGGTTTCCATTAATTTTCTCCATTTGCCTCTGTTCCTCCTCCTGTTGCCTCTCTTGTGATTTATCTTTCCCACAGACTAGCTGAGTTTATGTAGATATCAGTAGTGGGAACTGAAGCAATCCTAAACTTTGATAGAATCTGCACCTCTTCACAACTGTGTTACTTATCCCTTTCAAGATGATGATCTTTTACTTCAACACATGGAGGTCTTGTCATCCCTTCCTTACTTATCTAACAAAGTCATTACAGAAGCCCAGATGTTTGGTAAACATGGCCTCGACATTTCTGAGATTCGACAGAATTTAAAAACCTCTCAAAGACATTGTCATTGCTGGCAGGCACATAGCCTATTCTGTTGAAATCTGGTTTCTCAAAAGAAGCAAAGACATTCAAAATTCAATCGTTTCACCTCTGCACCTATAGTAAAGAAGTCTGGATAAGCTGAAGGCCCACGAGGTCTTCCTGTGACATACAAGGCTGAACATGAGGAGCACAGAGGGCAAACCACTGCTCACGCATGCTCACACACTCTGGCCAAGTATAATGGCCCTTGAGAGCACAGGATCTCAGGAGCTGACACTGGCACCAAGAGGTGGGCCGGGTCCAGGGCATCATCAAAGGATGGAAGAGATCTAGAGTGTGGGGAAATCTAATCGGGTGGCCCACAAAAGAGAGAGGGAATGAGAAATGACTGAGGTCAAGCAGTGTGGGCCCCATCCTCTGACTCAGAATCCCCTAAAACACATTGTAAGATTCAGAATTCTCAAGTGGTGATTTGGAGTGAATTGATCAGAGCCAAAGCCTGGAAGTGCTTTCCTCAAGGCAGTGGAGGTGAGGGGAGCATGTGCTAGAATAAACAACATTGCCCTTAGAAGAAGTTAGCAAACTAAAACTCTCTTTACGTGTCATCTCATGCGATCATGTAGTTCATGAAGGATGATGGGAGAAATGTGTTCCACATGCAGACTCTTTCTAAAATTCCATGACAGCCAAGTACTAAGGTGTTGTTCACACATCTACATTATGTGGACTCTCCAACCATGGCTGCCTATGTTACTGTTTAGAATTATGCAGTAAACTTTAATGCTCATTGAAATAATGCTAAATGTTTCTAACCATTAGAACCTTTTATCAACAATATTATGACACTTACTTAGTTTCTTTTCTTTTTTTCCAAAAGCTCAACTTTAATAGTTTCCATAGATCATTAATCCCAATGTCTTTTCTCAAGCACTTTGAATTTCTACTCATAAAAGCTTACCAGAGAGTAAAAGCTATACCTTGTTTTCATTAGTTTAAGAAACTACAAATGCTCTCCAATTCTTACATATAGCTCTTATAGGAAAGCAAGCTTATGCTAACTTACTGGTTGTGATGGTTGCCAACAACATTAGCATTAAAAGTTTTGGTATTTCCATATATCAAAATAAAATGTTATATATGTGAATAAATGATTAAATATGAAACAGAAAATGAAAGCAAATTGTTTTGTTGATATATAATCCTAGTTTCTATTTTGAAATGCACTTATCTATTTTGGGCTTTGTTTTTTAATAAATTTTTTTCTGTGCTGTCATGAGAAAGTTCACAACTTCTTACTAGTGAACAATCCCACAGACAAAGTGTAACTGAAATAACCTTTCACACAAAAAAGAAATCAACAGCATCAAAAATATGGGGACCAAAGTACTCGGAGCAAGGAATGGTTTAGGTAGACAGGACAGTGAGTTCAGGTCGAGAGTACAGGGGAGAACATCACAAAGTTGTCTTAGAAGATGATCGCCTGTGGTGAGTCTTGAAGAATAAATAGAATTCCAGCAGATAAAAAGGAGAGATATGAGCATTGCAAGCAAAGGAATCCGTGTGGAGAGTCCAGAGAGGAGAAAGGCACTGCATCTGATGAGGTAAGAGAGTCCAAGAGAGTTACAACCGGTGAGACTGAAGAAGCAATACTACAATTCAATTCATGGCCAGAATCATGATTAGAAACTGGAGAATTGTTTCCTAGGCAACTATGATGCACTCATATTTTCATCTTGAAATTTCACTGTGTGTGGAAAATTGATGTGCAGGAAGGTAAGACTAGAGTGAAGACTGGTGATTCACTCGATAATGATGATCTAATTTATGTGAGTAATAGAAATATTGAGAAATAGACAAATTGGAGGAATATTTAAGAATTAGTAATCACCAGATTTGGTGATTTACTCCATTCTAATTGAAAGTGAAACTTCATTTCTAGTTTGAATCAATGCTAGAGATGAGGAAGCTTGGGAGAAGCTAAAGGAGGAGTCCTCCGAGAACATGATGAATATGATGCCTCCAAAAAAGGTACCTTAGCTGCCTGGTCTCTGGAAATCAGCGGCATTGAGGTGATGAGGGAAGACCTGAGTGAGACATCTCAAGAAAAATTTTAAAGAAAAAGGGGAGAAGAAATTAGGAGAGCACCAACCTTTATAGAACCAATGGGAAAGTAGGCACCTACCAAATGGGCTATAGAGGAGCAACCAACACACACATGATGGGGGGAGGAGAGGAGGGGAGAGGGGAGGAAGAGGAGGGGAGAGGAGAGGAAGGGGAGAGAGAGAGGAGGAGAGGAGAGGGGAGGGGAAGGATGGGGAGGGGAGGGGAGTGGAAGGGTGGGGATGAGGGGAAGGGACAGGAGGGGAAGGGGGAGGGAGGGGAGGGGAGAAGAGAGCAAAGTGGGCTTCAGAAAGGACATCATCAGTTGTGTCCAATATTACCCAGAACTTGAGACAATTGAGTCAGAAAACTGAGAGACTCCTCAGACACAAAGACCAGAGAGCTGAATGGTAGAGAGTAGAAGCCAGTGTAGGAAATGAAGAAATAATGAAACGGTGGAGCGGAGGCAGCACCTTTGAGAGGTGTAGCTGTAATCAGGGAGGAGGGACAGGAGATCTACCAAGGGACCACAATTGAGAGAGATTTTGGATTTTATTTTTATTTTCAAAAAGGCATCTGAACGTGCCTAAGTGATGATTAAAAACAACAGAATGAGAGTTAAAGATACAAGAGAAAACTATTGCTGGAGAGAGCCGCTGAGGAAGGTCTAAGGAGGATTCCTAATGAGGAATCTCTCCTGGGGTAAAAAGAAGAAAACAGAAAGGAATGGCTTTCCAGGGTGAGACAAAGAATCAGTCATTGTATGGGAAAAATAATAACCAAGATAAAGAGGTGGGATATTGTCTTATGTTTTCCAGGTCTTAACTACCTAGTCTGCATGTTCCATTGCAATGAGCCCTCAGTTCATTTATCAATGTGTAAATCCCGACAACAAGTAATTTAAACCACTTGAGCTTCTGTGTACTAATTTCTACAAAGTGTAAATTTTAGAAATCCACTTTGCAGGGCTGTTGAACAGAGCACATTTTCATCATATGATATATTAGAACAGTTCCAGCCCTGTCGTGGTTCTCAGGTCGTTGTAGATAGCGCCTCATCTTCAGAATCCGTTTCCTAATTGTGTGGAAAAGACAACTAGCAAAGTCACTGCGAGATAATAAATATACATCCACACAGCATAATACCTACAGAATCTAAGAGTGTCAGACACATTCACAGAATAGGTTATGAAAGGGGTTTCTGGTGTTCCTGTATTTGGGTTTGCTTTGTCCTTTGGGTGTCTCTGTATTATTAAAGCCTTTGCTGCAGCCTCAGTCCTCACTCTCTGCAGGTTCTCCAAATCACAGAGCAAAACAAATGTGTCACCGATAAAGCTTATCTTGACTATCCATTTTCACACACAACCCAAGAAGAAAATAGCTTCCTATAGCCCACACAGTTCAAAGAGATGGGACCTCACAACTCATAGCTTCGTTTTGTTATCTCTTCCAGAATTTTCAATTTCAGAATTGTACCAAAGAAGATCACTGAAAAGGGATGCCCAGATTAGCCACTAGTCATAGAAATTTTGTGAGAAATGCATAAATTTAGGCAAAAGAATGGAAGTTTGCTTGGCATGAAATATCTTCATGTAAATTTTTATTTCTCTGAAGTTTATAGCAAACTTTTTTCTTCTGAGAGCAGCTTCACAGTGAGAAGAAATGGTGTAGCAATTGTGGGGAGATATTACACCCCCATAAGCTCAAGGCAATGCCCACTCTGGACTCCCAGCAGGATCATGAACCATAGATCTCTACTCTTCCCGGGGCCTGATATTTATGACAGTGTTGTCAAAGCTGTCCAGAGTTCCATAAAACATTGTGTTTTTAAAAGGTCATCAAGCTAAATCCTCTAGACCTGTAAGAGTTGCCTCCTTGCTGAAAGCTACTAGGCTCTTGACTGAATGGTAAAGTTCACATAGGAACATTAATGGCAGAACACAGCTTCTCCTAGGAGCCTAACTTTTTATTCTTCAAAGAACTCTACTTTGTCTTATTAAAAGAAAACCATGAGCTAAGAATTGTCATGTTCTGTTCTTAATAGGAAACCAAACATAATTTCCTTTTTCTTAGATGACTAGGGTTTCTAGTTAAATGTAAATAAGCATCATTATACCCAATCCTTGAATTATAATTATATCTGGTTGTCATAGGTTAAAATAATACCTATGGGGCTGGAGAGGTGGCTCAGTGGTTAAGGCGCTTGCCTGCAAAGCCTAACGACTCAGGTTTGATTTCCCAGTGTCCATATAAAGCCAGATACACAAAGTGTCATATGCATCAGATACACAAAGTGTCATATGCATCTGGAGTTCCATTGTAGTGGTTAGAGGCCCTGACTGCTCATTCTCTCTCTCTCTCTCTCCTTCCCTCCCTCCCTCCTTCCCTCCCTCTCTCTCTTTCCCTCTCTCCTTTGCAAATAATAAATAAATAAAATATTTAAAAATAATAATGCATACAAATCCCCCCAAGATTTCATAGGTTTCTCAGTTTGTCCATGTAAATACATTACCACAATAAAGTGAAATATTAAAAGACCATGCAAACAACTACCCAATATTGCTTCATTTCAGTCACTCCAGTCCCCAAATTACTACATATACTTCAGATTTTGCTACTTTTTCAAAATGAAATTCAAACAATTCTTTAAAATGCCATCAAGGACCTGCATGCTTGAGAATGTAGCAATATGAAAATTAGTTTTCTTCCACTTTATTTTAATTTTATGTCAAATAAGAATGTTTACAAGGCATGATGTGGATAATCTCTTCCCAGTTTCTATCAGTACTTGATAAACAGTGAAATCAGAAGGAATGTCTTGACATTCCCCTCCTGCTCCTAGTTTTTGCCAGTGCTGGACTAGCATTTTTGTTTGTTTGTTTTTTGAGATAGGGTCTTGTCTATCACAGGCTGACCTGGAATTCACTAGATAGTCTCAAGGGGGCCTTGAACTCATGGTGCTACTCCTGCCTCTGTTCTCAAGTGCTGGAATTAAAAGACATGCGCCACCATGCCTGCCCAACTTTAGCAAATTTTAATATGCAAGTAGTTTTCAATTGGTTTCCTTAAAGAAAATAGTATTGTGTTCAATGTATAAGAAAAAACGTTAGTGTTTTAAGAAGTTGATCTCAGTTTTTTTAAAATTATTCACAGAGATTAAATATGAAGGACTGTATGACTCTGTCTCTGAAAGTTGACTGTGTGCGCAAAGAGCTCTGCCTCCTGTGCTCAGCTGGTGCGTTCAGCTGCCTTCCTTCTTGGAGTCTGTCCCACAGCCTGGTTGTGGCTTGAATGCACATCCCTCAGGGAATCATGGGTTTGAACACTTAGTTGCCAGACAGTGGCACTGTTTAGGAAGTTGTGGAACCTTGGGGAGGCGCAGCTTTGTAGGGGAGGTGCATCACTGGGGGGGGGGGGAGGGCTTGACGTTTTCTAGCCCAGCCCTACTTCCCATTTGCCCTCTGCTTCCTGCCTATTAATGTGATCAGCCAGCTTCATGGTCTTGCCAACATGCCTCACCCACCAGGATATTTCTCGTTGAAACTGGAAGCTGGAAATACACCCTTCCTTTCTGTGAATTGCTTCTGGGTGGGTATCTGTTCACAGCAACAACAAAGTAACTAATACAAGACTCCTCTCATGGATTTATCCATCCCTTGAGGAAACCATGAGAGCAGGTGAGACTATGATGGAATTTGTTGCGCTCATATTGCATTACATTCAGAACCTATTTAATAGGAATGCTTTTTTGCTCTTAAAAAAAACTTCAGTTGAAATTCAAGATGAAGAAGAGGTTTTGCAGCCACCTCATATGATTATGCTGATAAAATAGAGGAAATCATAAGAATTGTATACCTTCTCCGAGAAGAGCTCTGATCAACAACATCATAGCTTTACTTCAGAGTCATACTTTATTTCTGTCCCAGGCATAACATAAATATAATGGAGGGGGAGATATTATTTTCTTCTTTGTTAGTTGGTCAAATAAAATTATTTTCAAATTGCTCTGGAGATATGGCAGTAGTAGGGAAATGATAAAAGCATAATGTGAATAGTTCAGTGCTAGTTTGTCCATACTATCATCAAATATGAAAAATAGCCATATTATATAAAATGTATTCAAGTTTGTAAATTTGGTTTTCTAGAGAAGTAGGGTACATTGTGTAAGCCCAGAGTACAAGATAGGTGATGAACTAGTAATCCACACTGTGATAGTCACATGTGTGTGTTTTTAAAGATAATATGTAATACTAAAAGATGACAATAATAATTGAGCTTAGAACCACAAAACATATTGGTCCCAAAAGGAAGATACACAAATATACCACACTTTTCTAGAAAACCAAAATTTTAAATGCAAATATATTTATATAATACTGCTTGTTTTCATATTTGATGATAGTATGGGCCAACTCTAGCACTGAACTATTTAAAATATTTTATTTATTCATTTTCAATCAGAGAGAGCAAGAGAGAGAGAGATACCAGGGCCACCACCTTGTGGGTCTGGCATATGTGGGTACTAGGGAATTGAACCCAGGGGCTTAGGCACTAGAGGCAAGTGCCTTAATCGCTGAGCCATCTCTCCAGCCCTAGCACTGAACTATTTACATTATGATTCTCGAGTTTACTTTCCCTGCTTACTGCCACAGTAATTAATAAATACCACTTTATGACACAATGTGTGGATTTTAGTTATATTCAAATCTGAAGATGTTTTATACCCTTTTAAAACATGTACGTTTGGAGTGTGAACATGATTTAGCAACTAAAGGCGCTTGCTTGCAAAGCCTGCCAAACCTGGTTCAATTCTCTAGCATCCATATATTGCCAGACACAGTCTGTCGAGTCCCTGGGAGCCAGGTGTGGTGGCGCACGCCTTTAATCCCAGCACTCGGTAGGCAGAGGTAGGAGGATCACCATGAGTTCAAGGCCACCCTGAGACTACTACATAGTAAATTCCAGGTCAGCCTGGGCTAGAGCGAGACCCTACCTCAAAAAACCAAAAAAAAAAAAAAAGGCCCTGGCTTGCACACACACACACACACACACGAACACACACAAACACACACACATCAGAAGATGAAATCCACAAAAGATTCACTGTCTTAAAGGGTAGAAGACCAGACTCACCCACTGGGAAGTACAGTTCATGAACTTTTAAGGGAGGAATGTAATATCTAATCAGATGAAATACACACACACACACACACACACACACACACACACACACACACTCACGCACACACATGCAAATGAATGTAAAAAAATGTAAAGTGTAGTGTCTTCATAATTAAGATACACTGACTTATTTTGTTCAAATTGTCCCTATTTACTCATTTCTTTCTCTTAGAATATCAAAAGTAAAAGTCTATAGTAAATTTTAGTAAGCATACATTGGTAACAAATATTAACAATAAAATTATGTTAATTTTTAAATTTTTACTTTAATGAAATAATAGGTCTGAAAAACCTAATCTACTACACAGTAACAGCACATAACATCGTTGAGAAATGAAATATAGCTCCTCCTTAAGGTCTTCAGAAACTCTGCTTTATTCAACCACCCATTTGCCTATTAATTAGCACTAGTTGCTGAAGTGAGCAGTGGAAAGCTGCTTCCCATTAGGATCCTTTAGTTTTCACTAAATTCTTGATGCTACTGCTTCATCAAAACCCTCCCAGCTTACTCTAGAGTACACAGAATGAGAAGAGAGAGATGGCTTCGCAGTTAAGTTGTTTGCCTGCAAAGCCTAACAAACCAAGTTTGATTCCCACATAAAGCCAGATGCACAAAGTGGAACATGCATCTGGAGTCCATCTGCAGCTGCTGGAGGCTTTGGTGTGCCCATTCCCTCTGTCTCTCTTCTATCTCTCTCTGCTTCAAATACATAAATAATAAAATAAAATACACAAATCAGTCCCCTCCTAGGCGGTGTGTGTGTGTGTGTGTGTGTGTGTGTGTGTGTGTATTTCATCTGATTAGATATTACATTCCTCCCTCAAAAGTTCATGAACTGTACTTCCCAGTGGGTGAGTCTGGTCTTCTACCCTTTAAGACAGTGAATTTTTTGTGGATTTCATCTTCTGAAGCCCCACAAATCAACAAACAGAAAGCGTGTGCCCCTCTCAAGGGAACATTCACAGAAATTCAGAACCAACTCATTCAAATGAAATCTGTAACTGTCCAACGAATGTGATGCTCATACTGTATTGTCAATGCGAGTCCCCATCATAGGCTTCATGGAAATCAAGACATGAGCACAGTCTCAGAATGAGAGAAACGGGTTGACTATGAAAATACTTATATCAGACCTCTGTCTATAACTGTTGGTTCAAGTTGGCCTTTCAGGACACACAACCCAGGAGAGAATGGGAATAAACGATACCACTTGACTTTTGAAACTTCTTTGTCCAACTCTAACTTTACCCAAAGGGCAGCATACTTCCCTTAGAAATATAGATGGTTTCATTCAAATTTCACACTATCACTTCCTTATTTGAACATGATAATTATGTGAATTGGGAAGGTAAGAGTAATCACACACACACACACACACACACACACACACACACACACACACACACACACACACCATTGAGCTGTATTGATTTACGTCCGACTGCTAAGCTTTTCTCAGTTACTTTCTACTTATAAATGACCTGCATTGTGCTAAGGCTGAGCCGAGCACCATTCTCTCTGTCAACTTTGGTTTCTCCTGTCTGTCTTTTCCCCTGCAAGCCCCAGGTAGAAACTGAATGAGTATGTGTAGCTGTGCTCTTCACCAGTGTTGACCAGCAACAGCTATGTGGGCCTATTAGCTTGCTGTAAATAACTCAAGTTATACCAGAAATGTCTCTTAAAAGGATCAAGATCTCTTTCTGAACAAGCTGTTTATATAAACATTTAAACAGGAAACTGGTGGAGGACTTTAAACAGATATGAAGAGTTTCTACCATCCCCATACAAACTCTCTTAGAGGAGAAAGCACAACCCTTACATTAAACCTTTTTAAATGGAAGACAGAGAAATCAATGTGTAAGCCATCAGCCACAAGAGGAAACATGCACACTTCCACACAACCATTTTTATATCCTTAAAATCTTTAAATGCTTTATCGTTGCTTGAATAGCCACTGTATGTAAACTTCAGGATCACAAATATTCACCATGGCTCATACATACATTTGTTTGAGATATTAGATTTCTGTGTTTCTGCTCTTCTTAATATACTTAAATCTCATTTCTAAAGTATGTCTATTGCATTACTAGAAGTGGTCGGATATTCGGGTTTTCAATCTACTGGTTTACTTGGTTGGATTGACTATAAATTTGTTGACATATATTGATGATTTCTCATTTTCTTTCCCAGAGATCATTTCTTCTACTCATTTATTTTCAATCTCTCTACTTTCTGATTTGACAGTGTCCTATGAGCAGCAAAACAGAGCTCATAAGGAATGGTATAAACTAATTAGAAAATTTTATAATGGAAACTATTCCCCTCTCACGTGATGATTCTGGCTAGATAATAAACTTAATGAAAATATGTAGCTCTTGGCACACTGAGGCAATAGCCTCCTTCAAACAAGCTCTTATTTAGCCCTTAGACTGGAGGTCACAACTTTGGATATGTTATAAATACAGCAAAAGACTGTCAGTATGGAGGACGAGGTACAGTGTACAAAGTAAAACAGCCTAAAATATGGATTCTGAGTTACAAAAATCCTTGATCTTCTTTTTCAGCTAACAAAAAACCTAGTCCTTTAATAAGATGTGTTTGAAAAATACTCTCACTAAATAGGCAGCGTACAACTGAAACATGGGAAATCAGAGAAAATTTCCTGCAAGCAGGTGCGCAGAAGCACTGAAGAGTTACTAACAAACACTAAACAGAAGTATTGAATCCTTTGTTACATGAAGAAGATCCATAAATAAAAGTTTGAATTAGTGCTGGTTCATTTCATCAGCGTGACACCGACAAACGTTCCTGCTAAGATTTCCTACGCACTGCAGGTGCCTGGTTTGACCATTCTTGCTGGCTGTCGCCTGGCCCTAGCACATACATCTGTGAATGACCAAGCCATGGAAAGGGGCATCTAAATAACATAAGGCTGCCTGCCTTATGTTCCAATCAGATGTTCCTGTGTTCAGAATTTAATATAACATTGTCTACTTTGGTTTTGTTGTGTTTATTTAACTATGCATATAATTGGCTACCAAAACACCATGCACAATATTTGAAAATAACTTAAAAAATGGAGTGAAATCAAAAACAATTTTCTATATACTCATTGTCTTTTCTATGGAGGTGGTTCATGAATTTTAATGATCACTATTAATGCTGAAATATTATAATGCAAAAAAAAGAATCACCAGCCTTCATAGCTAAAGAGATGCCAACATAAAACAAATGAAGGACTAAAATGTCACTGTCAGTGTCTCGACCACGGCTGTGAATTGAGGTGCATAACTTGAAATATTACCATCACAGCAATATGCATAAATATCCCTACCAAAGGAAGCACTAACGATTTTAACAATTTCCTTCAAACTTTAATGATTTGCAGATGGCATCTAGATCTTAAAAATGTATAGATATTTTATAGCATTGCCTAAACATAAATAATACATTGGTCTGATCCATGAATGCCAACAGCATGTTTTTTCTCCTGATGAATATTCTCATCATCCATGACTACCAGTGAAAACTATAAGAGTTAGTCATAAAAAAAACTTTACCCCTCTGTGTGGAAACAATGGAAAATCCCCCCTTTCATAAAAAAATCACAATTTAGTGCAGTCTCTCATTACTGCTGATCAGATACTTCAGTCCTGAAGAGTACTTGTAGATTGACTTTTTAGACTAAGGCCAATAAAGTTATATTTCTCTCATTGTGGGGACAGAAGTTTTTAAGAATATTGAACTTCAGATTAGAGAAGAGACAAAAAGGATGAGACATTATTAGAAAATGCACATATAAGAAATCAAACAACCATGTAGAAATGGTATCTCAAATACAAAAACATACTTATAACAGCACAAGAAAAAAAACTTGTTCTTATGTGGAAGAAGTACCTTTTGGAATATAAGTTGTTTTCTTTATCATAAATTTAAATATTACAAAGCATTGTTAACATGGGCCAAATAGCATGCATGCATTAAAGTACACTTACAGCATTGAGTATGTACTGTGTGACTATCTACATAAGTGATTCTAAAATAACACTTGCTCTTTCAATATTTTTATTTTGGCAATAAAAATGCCTGAATGCTGGTAAAAAGTCATGTTCACAGTAGATTAGAAGAAAAGGCCTGACAGAATACATTTGTTGAAATTTGCATTTGGTTTAGAAAATGTCTGGTTAACAATTGAACATAGCCATCTTTTAACTTTTAAGCTTGCTTGTTGAGAAAGTATCAAGGTATTTCAGCAGTTTCTCTTAGAGACATTATGCTGGGCTTTTGAAATTCAAAAAGTAGAATATTTCTTCTGGGATGATTTTATGATCAATGTACCATCTCTATGCAAGGAAAATTAAAGCTGTCGGACAACTCATAGACACATCACTAGCTGTTAAAGAAGTAGGAAATTGCATAAGAGCATGAAAAGCCCTGGGTAATTTTGCAGTTTCATCTCTAAACACGATTGTACAGAAGTCTGTCTTTCAATTCTTTCTCGCTTGTTCTTCTGAAGAATAGATTTTTAGTTCCTGCTCTTTTAAATAGTGTTGCCTACCATAGCTTTGCTTGTTAATGTACTGGTTGATCTCCCTGGGCTAAGAAGGTATTTACAGGGGGTTCTTGCTTTTATCTGTATTTACAGAGAATGCTAACAAGTTAGAAGAAAGTGCCAGAGAACACCACATCCCTTGTCCAGAGCATTACAATGGTTTCTGCATGCACGGGAAGTGTGAACACTCCATCAATATGCAGGAGCCATCTTGCAGGTAATGTTTTCACTCGCAAGCTTTTAAAATACATAAAGTAAAATTACAGAGACCGGATTTTAAATGCTTATGGAGAATTAGGTGACATCCCACTGGAATGTGTGATCAACAGCAATTTCTCTGCCTCTCTACATGTGCACACACAATCATATGTAGATGCTAACAGACTGTAGGATGTGTATGCCTCACACACTCAAGTACTGTGTAACACATCAATCTGTACACTCTATAGTGGAATTTACAATGGCACTGTGTGCACTAGATCCTTAAAGGCACAGGCCACTCAATATTCACCACTCTTTCCTCTGAATAGGAACAATGCTTGGCGCTTTTCATGAAATATTTCGCAAATCCACAAGTATTACTTTTTGAAGGTCATCACTTCCAAAGTCATATCTTCTACCAACTGTCCTCAGGCTTACTTTGCTGGTTATTCACTGTTGCACTCAGGTTTCTAGTTGCGGCACAGAAAGAATCCAAACAAAAGCAGACATTCACTATTCTCTGTGCATCTGTTCTCAATGCAGTCCTGAACAGTAGCATGATTCTCCTTACCTGAACAGTTTAAAACTCAGTAGAGACAAAGAAATTCCATGTCTGACTTAGTTTATTAATATGTGTTTTGTATTCATGTCTAGAACATAAAGTAATTATTTTTGATATGGCAAAGCCAAAATGATCAAGTAAAATGTATTTCTATCTAAATGAATATACCACTGTATTATGACATATAGATATACAATAGCAGCATTCTGTGTTCTCTCCCTCTCTTTCTCTCTCTCTCTCTCTCTCTCTCTCTCTCTCTCTCTCTCTCTCTCTCTCTCTCTCT
>PVHP010000021.1:14246-51609 GCA_004024765.1 Zapus hudsonius | reverse complement strand
CAGAGGGGATGAGACCTTAGGATATAGTTGCAAGAGATTCCAAGTCAACTCCTAAAGTAGTTCTACAAGAGCAGTGGGCATTGAGCTCATTTAGCATATTAGTTCTTTCAAATGCTAATGTAAGTGAGAAGAACATTCCTTATCAGGGGAACACACAGAGAAATCACACAGAGGCTTCTTGCAGAAACATGTTGCCTACATCACAACTTTCCTAACAAAATCTATCTCTCCACCATGAACAAATGACTTTATGACCAGCAAATTTAAGAAACAACTCTTGCTATATCTTTAGCCCAAATATTTTCCAACATTTTTGTAATAATAACAGAGAATATTTTATTTAGAACAACTAAATACACTCTTTGTACCATGTCATTAAATAAGTAAATATGTTGACTTAGGTTGACTAAGAAAAAAAAAATTTAATATAAAAAAATTCTGGACTGCAAGTAACTGGACTTTATAATTTCTTCCAGATGTGATGCTGGTTATACTGGACAACACTGTGAAAAAAAAGACTACAGTGTTCTGTACGTTGTTCCCGGTCCTGTACGATTTCAGTATGTCTTAATCGCTGCTGTGATTGGAACTATTCAGATTGCCGTCATCTGTGTGGTGGTCCTCTGCATCACAAGGTCAGTCACTGTCCAGGTCACCCCCAAGCCAGGGAACATGCTGGGCCTCCTCGTGGTGGTCCTCTCGTTCCCAAGACCAGTCACTGTACAGGCCACCCCCCAACCCAAAAGCCCCTGATTTTGAGTCTCCTATTGGACTATAGCCATCCTTTTTTTAATTGGTTCTGGTCCTTACCATAGGAAATTTGAAAAGCCAGATGGAAAGGCTTGGGATTTGATGTAGGACTAGTGCAAACTATTTCCTAAGCAAAGGCTTTTTCCCCAAGATATGCCAATATTTGTTTTAAAATGTTTTTTCCTCCTTTAACTATTAAAAATTCAGTCTTCATTTGAACTATGAGCAGCCTAGATGAGTTAAATGGCCAACATATCCTTACCTGTCTGCATCAGTATAGCAAATGAGACCAAAGTAAATTTCATATAAGGCCTAAAAATGACTGAATTATAGCTCTTATTTATAACATTTATACTTCCAAAATAGAACCCTCAGACATAATCAATTTTACTATAGTATAAATAACAAATGCTTTTCTTAAGGTAAAAATCTAATCATAAAATTTTAAGGTTATAATGAGAAAGATTATATGAAAATCTTTGAGACAATGAAATATATACCAAATATCACAACACACTCAAAAAGCAAATTCCTAGCCTGATCAAAGGTAATCTTTTTCTTAGAAAACAAGATTAAGGTTGAAGGAGAATAAAGGTTCCACCAGTTTCAACAGGAAGACAACCCATGACTGATTTGTGTTGTGTAATGTGAAGTTTGAGTAGAGGAAGGAGGAGCCAGACTTGCTTGACTTCACCTGGTATGCTAAGCCTTGGTGGAGAAGAATTTGATTCTAAACTAAATGCATCATTTATGAACCTCCTGTGGCCAGAAAAGTTAGTGGCAATACTTTTTCCTGTTCTTATTTTACTCTCCTTGGAAATTCTTTAAAGTTTACACCAAATCCATGACACACTTTGATTTTCATTCGTTTGTAAAGTTCTACAGTAAATCAGAATGTTTCCCAAAAAATTCTCTCTTATAAACGAGAAAATAAAGAATCATATTTTTTAGAAAATAAAGGTTGCAGTGTGTCTCAGCATCTCTATTACCCTATCTTCTTTGAAGACAAGTGTGGCTTTTGCTCTTGAAAAAGACAAAATATGGTTCATAAATCCTCGCCTAGCCTAAAGGCTTAAGGGAAGATCATCGAATGGAGTCTTGGGCTGTTCTGAGCCAAGTTGAGTTCATCGACTTGACTATCATGTTTAGATGCCAAGTGAGTCCATGGATTATATTAAAATAGATGTGGAGAACTTAAAGATATCTTGAGAAACTAAAAACGGTGAACATAAAAAGAAAAGATGGAAAATAAATGAAAGCACGGAAAACTATGCCATGCTCCTGTGGAGGTCTTGAGACTTCTATAGTCTAGGAAATAATAGCACATGAAAAATAAAGTTCTTATTTAACATCCTATGTCATAACAATTCAACTGCTAATTCACTGATTAAAAAATTTTATAACTGCTTCAGATGTTTGCAACTGTGTTATTAATCACAGTTATGTTCTCATATATAATAAAAATTAATATATAGCATCCTTACTTTACAAATATGTTATATTTATCTCAAATATATATTCACTCATATATGCACAGAAATGCACATTCTATGTTAAGAAGAACGAACAATTATCCTGATGCATAGAGTTACCAAATTGCTGAATTTACATATTTGAGTCACGAGAGCAAAAATGTGGGTCAGGCTATTGGGATTCTGCACCCTCACACATGACCTTTGCTCCTACAGCCCCTAGCTGGCCATGATTCTGTATCCTAATGCCAAGACTAAGAGCTACACCAAACTGCAAATTACAGTGAGCTATATTTTCAAGGTATATAGCCCTTTTTTATCTTTTTCATGTTAAAATTATACAAAGAATATCCTCAGTTTATTTTAGAGGAAAATAAATAGCACATCCATCAACTAAATTAACATCATTGCAATGCATTGGATGAATCCTCACTTTGACCATCAAGCTTCCCAAAGACTTTCCCGGAATCAAAGCACTACACCAGTTCCCGGGTAGGACCTTTCCATTCATCCAAACGCATACTGCATACAAACCTGACACTCCCCCAACCCTCAAGAAACCCTGCTTTCCTGGTGACCTGACCACACTTAGTTTTCAGGATCTATTCCAAAATACCCAGGTACCAAAATAGTTAGAAAGTTAACACCAGCATAGATAGCTTTGTTGTCTGCAATTTTCATATATTTTTTGCCTGTTCAGTATTCTAATCTCCTTCTCTTCTCTTCTTTCTCTGATTCATGACTCTTTTGCTTATAATTTAATCAGTAACTTACTTTTCCATTAGCAATATGTGACACAAAATAAAAGCATCTAGAGATACGTTCTCAAACGGAAACAAGTTGTCCTGCTGCGAAGTTGGATTTTCAACCCTTTTATCTCCTTCTCCCACTTGCTGGGACTAAGATTTCAAAATCCATGCTCATTTGTTTTTAACAAATATATCTCACCAAAAAAGACATATAGACAGACAAGCACACACACACATACACACTCCTATTATGTATATGCACACATGTATATATTCGTGTATTTTTCAGTATCCTCCAGCTTTTTGTAATAGAATCTTATATTGATTTTATAATTTTCTTATTTGCATTATCCTATAATAAGCAATCTCTTATTAGAAGAGAAAAAAACTCTAGATCCAATATTCAGATAATCTGAGTATTAGCTTTTCACAGAAGCTGTCTAGTTGGTACCAATTTATGTCTCTGGCTTAGTCACACATAAAAATAATACTAGGCTAAACTAAACCAATTTTTTTCATATACATGTTGGATATTATCAGTTGGTTTTGGTGTGGTAGGATTTTAACTTGTAGCATTGAAATGTCAATAAATATAACATTCATTCTTCTGACATTTAAAACATAAAATTGTTGATGACCTTTAAAGTGAGACGGGATGTGCACATGACTCGCTTGTTTGAGATGTGTTGAGTCTGTTCATAGAGCCTTAAGAACGAGCAGTGGGGGACAAGGTAAACGTACTTCTCTTCAACTTCCACTTCTGTTCTCCAGATCACAACAGACACCTAAAGACAGCTGCAAAGAGGAACAAAAAGTAACCTTTCTAAAAGAATCCCAGATTCTACTCATAATCAATTCTTTCACCTGAAATATTTTGATAAATTTGCTTAATCCACAGCTTCATTCACTCTGTGACCAAACCTAAGGTAAACAATCACATTGGACTAAGATTTGTAAACTTTCCAACCTTCTAGGAAATGCCCCAGAAGCAACAGAATTCACAGACAGAAGCAAAATACAGGGCACTACAGTTCAGACAACACAACAAGAGCATCCACGAGGCTAATCTAAAGGGAGCATGTTGCACAGTGGCTGGACTACCGGCAGCGTGGACGACACAATACAGTATTATAGACAAAAGAATAAGACAAGAGATCTACACATGTTGCCTTGCATTTGTGGTAATCTACACCAATGAAAACATGTACTACAGCTATATTTGATTATGTATGGATATATTTGAAATAGTATACATTGTCTTGATGTTTTTTCTGTAATGTAAATAAAATATTTATATCACACAATATAGTTTTTTCTTTCCCATGTATTTGTTATATATAATAAATACTCAGTGATGAGAAAAAGTGGCATTCTTAAATTTGCGGTACTTCATAACTGTAAATATAGTCCAAGTGGTACAATCTATACAGGTACCAATATTTCATCTTTCTTCACATCTGCACACAGCACATTAGTTTGTGTAGGACTCAGTGGCTAGGTTTTGACGATTCCAAGATCAAGGGAAATGATGGTTATTGGAAAAGAGAAAAAATAATTTACTTTATATTGAGTGAAGATAAAATATTTCAGATCTTTGAATCATCTCTATTTCATCTACTTTCTTCCCTGCCTTCCATTTTCATTCCCAGGACAGAAACATCGCCGCATATAAATTAAGTCAAAGAAGAAAGGGAGGGAAAGTGTTTCATAACTCAAAGTAGAAAGGCAAAGAGATATTGGTTTTTATTAAGGAAGCAGCTCAGACTCTATGGAAAGCATATATTCAAAGGGACCCGAGGAAGGTATAAACGCAGTGTCCAAATCTGCTATGTTTATTTGAGTGGAAGTAACAGCTAGACAAAAATGCTAATGACATCATTAAATGCAAAACTCCAAAATTGTGACCTCTTAGACACACTTCCCTATAATGATACTTTTTAAAAAGAATTTAGATTCCCAAACAAATACTTCATGAAGAGCTTTGCAGCTAGTGAGGCGCCATTATTTGAAATTGAACTAACACAATGATAACACTTCATGAAGAGAACTGTTTTGAGTATATTTACGTGACAAGAGAGTACGTGACAAGAGAGAAAATGAATCCCTAGAATCTGATGACAG
Organism: Zapus hudsonius; assembly: GCA_004024765.1. NCBI lineage: Eukaryota > Metazoa > Chordata > Mammalia > Rodentia > Dipodidae > Zapus > Zapus hudsonius. The sequence continues at coordinate 46,517 of PVHP010000021.1, read as the reverse complement.
ACCTTAGGGGGAAGCTGTTGTCAATTTTTGTCAGATTTAAGTATACAAACAGGTATGGCCACTGTGCTTAGGAAAAATAAACCCTGAAATTCTCAATGAATAGGATGAAATACCAAATCAAATAGTTTCCTTATTATAATCATTTATCTCTGAGTAGCTTCTGTGACTCACGCTGGTAATTTAAATAAAGCTCTTTGTCTCCTCTGAGTGACTTCTGTATGAAATGAAATGGTATGTCCCTCCTCTGTCAAAGAAAGACACAAATATTATATCAAAATGTTATGAATATAAAATATTCAGTGAACAATAAAATTTTGAGATAAAATTTAGGGTGACAACCTAAACAAGATTTAGGACTTGGAAAAAATGTGGTTTTCTAGATTAGTCATAAACATGAAAAGTGTGACTCAATTGGCATAACCATCACTCAAGTGTTCCTGTGAATCAGTGCCTGATGCCTGCATATGACCAGTTCCTCCTAAGCATCTGATAGGAAGTATAGTTTAATATGCAGAGATGTAAGTAGCCCTGTCTCTTTTGCATGATAGGATAGCATCTGTGTGTAGTGGTGGGAAGGAGCTTTGCCTCGTCTTAAAAGAAGATAAATATGTAATGTCAACAGAGATGTATAGGCTTAAAATACACTCCACTGACCTTTGCTTGTGAGAATACAAAATGACTTACTTTGCTAGATGTTCATGAATTATGATATATAACTTATCAAAAATCATAAACATGGGGTTTGGGAGCTACCACAGTGTTTGCAAAGCCTGCTTGCCTGGGTTCAGTTCCCCAGAATCATGTAAAGCTAGATGCACAAAGTGGTACATGTATCTGGAGTTCATTGCAATAGCAAAAGGCATGCTCTCTCTCTCTCGTGCTCTCTCTCTGTCTCTCTCACGCTTTCTCTCTCCTATTTCTTTTGCATGTAAATAAAAAATTTTTTTGAAGATCATAAACCTGAGATCCTCAGTACCCCTCTGCCTGCTTCTGCTCATCTGTCCCATGAAGTTTTGAAAACTACATAGCGAGTCTTAAATGAGCATGTTCTATGTGTTAGGTGCTATTCAAAGCCCTAGTGAAATAAAAATGCTGCATGGTCCCTACACTAAAGGAACTTCCAATCTAGTACTGACAGATAATCATGCAGACTCTACCTGCACATTTCTTGTCATTTACATTTTCATTGTTGGACAATTGTAACTTTCCAAACAAATCTTTCATGTGTTAAAATAACCTTCTCTGTGGTTTGTCTCCTTAGCTCCCATTTTTCTTCTCTAGAGCAAAGGGTCATTGACTGATGTATTGTAAATATAAAGACAGAAACTGTGCTTTCCAACTCTCTCCAGAACCTTCACACTGAAGTTCCTGCTCATGGGAAGTGATTCTCACATGCTGTGAGCATTGGCATCGTTCTGTCCTGACCCTGCATTGTCAGTGGACCTCTTAAAGTGCAGAGTCCACATTGTTCTGGCAGCTGATGACGAAATCACACCACTACTAATACCGTGGGTCTGGTGAGCTCACAGAAAGCAAAGTTAAGAACATGTTCCTGCCCTGCTCAAGTCCTACTTTGAACACAACTTTGCTGTGGACCCATGAGCAAGTCACCGCACATCTTAGAGCTTGGTTCCCTCATCCCTTCTCTCACTTTATCACTAGAATTCTAAGCTTATACAGATTCGAAAGAAAAAGCACTATACTTTCATTGCTATCCAAATCAGATTAAATATTACAGTTGCTTGTGCTAGATAGCAATGCACACTTCTAAAATAAACTTATAATCCATTTCATTTATTTATTCAGTATTCACTCACAATATATAATACATGTCCTGAGGGTCACCGGTTAAAAGCAGTATGCTATTAATGTGAAATGACAGTGATAAATTAGACAGAATTCCTCCCTGAAAGGAACTCATTTTTAAGCTATCCTGGTTCCTTGCATCAAGAGGTAGATTAAACATTATACAGTAACTATCAAAGGTTAGTAGTCAGTTTGGAATACTGTGGGAATCTCAAGGGAGAATGAATATCTGCTGGTCAAGTAGGCCTCTTCAAAGTGAGGTACACGGGTGACATTGTAATTGTCCACACACACTCTGACATCTTCTTTCTAAAAGTTTTGACACTTTGAATGGTTTCTTCAACACCTGCCTTTTCACAATATTCAGAGCAAGCAACAGCTTCCTGGCAAGGCTCCTATGGCTCCCTTGCCATCTCCTAATTTATTACGGGATTTTCAATGTTGTTCCAGAATTCTTCATGCAAGTCCATCTTTCTTTCAGATTGGAAGCAATATGAAGCCAGAAAATTAATTGCTTCAAAAATTTCCCACTTATTCAGCAAGCATTTATTCGGTACCTAACATAGGCCAGACACAATTATTGGGATGTGGTGAAGCAGTGAGAGGGGACAGATTTTTGCTCACAGGTTCACATTGCAGCAGAGGGTGACAGGCAAGGATTTATCAAACAATAAAATTGGAAAGATTCCATGTGTACTCAAAGAATTAAAAATAGAATGATGTGTTTCAGGGTGCCATCATGGTTAGGAGGAGCTGGGTGCCCCAAAGTGCATAGAATATTTGTCCTCTGGAATGAAGCAGATGTGGCTCCACTTTACTACCCACTTAATCTTGGGCAATTTACCTGTGTCTATTATGCTTCGCATTTAAAATGGAAAAGACAGTATCTTCCTGCACATTATTTGACTAATATGAGAAATAAAAAGGGCCAGTGAGATGGTGCCATGGGGGAGCTCAACGACCTGAGTTCAGATCACTAGCACCCACACAAAAGCCATACATCGTGGAGCATATCTGGAATCCCAGCACTAGGATTCCAACAAGGAGAGCCGTGAGGCTTGCTGATTGACCAGTCGAATCAGTGAGCTCCAGCTTCAATGAGAAACCCTGTCTCATATGCACCTATGCCTACCCACGTGTCCACACACATGCAATCACACGTGCATGTGCACACACATACACATATACATGAAGAAAAGAAGAGTAAGACAGTCCATGCTTGTGCTCAGAACAACAATATGCATAAAATAAATTCTCAGTAAGTGGAAATATTTTGTAGGGATATAAATATCCATAACAACAATACATAGTAATAAACCCTATTTTATCAGCCAAGTGAGATGTGATAGAATGACATGCTCAGAAGTTGGGCAATCATGACCACTCACAGGAATGCTTCCTGTGTCTTGGGAGACAAGAAAGCTGCTTTTCATTCTCAGAAAGTAATGCATAACAAGGTTTAAAAGAAAAAAGAATCCAGTTCCTGTAATTTGTTTTTCCAAATTAATCTACTGGCATTTGTCTGCAGAAAAGGAAATCATATTTTCTTTAAAATCCCGGTAAAGCACATACTATGGATCCCCTGATGTTCCAGATGCAAGAAGAGTGAGCCAATACCAAAGTGACTTTGCAGGACCGCAATCTTTAATGAATGGAACCTTAGCAGTCAGGGCAGGCTATTGAAATATGACTGGGCTTATCTCATAGTCACATTATGACTCTGCCAACGTTTCTCCTCAGATGCTGTTCCCCTTGGCCAAAGTCAGGCCATACCTGTACCAACTACTCTTCCTCAATTACTGTAGACATTTCACTTACATACTTAATCATCTGGATATCAATAATGAAAGCTTTTTCATTGAATTAATTGATATCTTTATATGGGTATCCACAGGAAGCTCATATAAAAGATAAAAGAAGGATGAAGGATTATATGAAGTAATGGGATGGGTTTTATAACCAACACATAAATCTATGAATGAACATGGCCCTTTGAAATCAGCACCAGGAAAGTGTAAGATGTGCTGCCCACTCAGTCTCCTTCAGGCCTCCTGCCAGCCTCGGTGTGGTCAGAAATCTCCTTCACTGGTTCATCTGTTCTAGGGATGTGACCTTGGACTAGAAAATGAACTAACTTGGTATTCTATAACTTCTAACCTTTCAAGTAATTGTCACAATTTCTACTGCGTCAGGTAAGATGTGAAAGTGGTACTGGCCTTTCTTTTGTTCATCTTGGCAGGACAAGATCTTAAGTTGGAGGTAATCAGTCCATAGTCAGTTATTGTTCTGAAAAGGGAGAGAGAAGCAAAAGCCAGGCTTGGCCTTCTATTTCTAGCTGCCCCATGCCCTAAATAAACATTCCTCTACTCCTGACCATCAAAGGCACTCCTCCCCAAGAGGCTTGGCTCATCCAGAGGCATCTGCTAACAAGGCCACACAATCAAACCCATTCTTTGGGGTGTATTTTGAGATGGGTCGATGCCCTTCTTCCCCATGGATGCCTCCTCTTGCTGAGCTTCCTCCCATTCTCAAAATGCTGAGCACCTTTCTTTTCTTCACTGCAGGAAGTATCCGTCCATTGTTACAGCTCTTCTGTGCCTCAGTCCAGCTCAATTCTCCTCCACAGATTGGTCCTTGAAAATAGGGGTCTTTTATGTGAGTCCAGCTTTTCACAAACACAAAGCACAGACCAATGTCCCAGACTGTCATCACGGTGTGTCAAAATATTAATCAATTTATCAATAAATTATATTTGAGTAATAAGAGTAGAAATTATAGATGTCAAAAATATCAAATTATCGTACCAAGTGAAAACACTCTGGCATTTCAGATCACTCTGATGAATAGATGTACAAACCTGAATATAAAATTAAATTAAACTAAATAAAAATATTATATTACTTAAGGAATACACTAACAACTGCCACCCATTACCTGAGCTGAAATTGGCTATGCTTTATTACATGTTATTTTAAGTAGTTTTCTTTTTATAAGAACAAAGAATAAGAGAAAATATACTGGCCACTAAGGAACATACTCACCACCGTACATATGTGAGTGGGGAAAGGGGAAATACATTCTGGAACATTACTTCACCTCAAGACCCAGGGCCCATAATGTAGGAACCACCAGAGGGAAAAATGACAGCAGAGGGTCAGAGAAGAATATGGACAAGAACATGTCCCTGCCTCCAGAAGACGGTGAGATATAGTGGCCCTGAGAAGGAGAGAGTTTGGAGAGATCAACAACAGGATTGGCAGAAGGGAGACAATCACAAGTGTAAGATCCATCTGACTCAAATAGCCCCTCTAGTGATAGCACCTTAGGGCGTTGGGGTTTGTTTTCTCTGCCAATGAAAGATTTAAAAGGCAGGAAAGGATTTAAAATACCAAAGTTCCTTTAAAGGTAAAGAAAGCAGACAGAACGCAGACTCCTCCCGCAGGAGGAGACGCCAGAGCTGGAACATCTACCCAACAAATAAGGGAAGCCAGCTGTCCAGAACCCAGGTTTGGTCAATTTAGACAGAGGCCCTGGGTGGTCCCTGGTGCATCCAATATGGCACACATCCTAGAAAGCTGACCAAGGGAACCTGCGGCTGGGAACGTTCACTTAGGCCAGAAGGAAGTAAGAAGTGAACCCCCTCTTCGGCCTCTCAGCTTACTCCCAAGGGCCCCTTTCCCTATCTCTCTGCCCAAACAAGGACACTTCACAAGCTCCTATAGTGTCTCACTAGCAGAAAGGACTCTAAAGCATTTCAGAGGGTTTCAGAAATATGGAATGGCAGTCAGAAGGAGGGAGCAGAAAGGTGACACCCCAGGAGGCCTCCTGCCCTGAAGTCTAGGAGGGCTCACCTACAGGGCTCACAACCCTCACAGGCAAAGGGCAGGTTTGGCAAGCTGGGCAGAATGAGGCCAAGGCTCAACTCCAGAAATGATTTTTCAGGCCTCCAGGTGAGGACTCAAAATGTGTTTAAAACAAACGTTCTGTCCTGTGCATATTTTCTTCCTCACAAATCTTGACCTCAAGATATGCAGATGAGACTCTTCATATTCAGCTAAGGCAACCTTGTCCCAAAGCAGCAGATCTGCTCTGCAGATAGAGAGAAGGGATGGGCCACGTGCCCGCCGTGTGCCCCAGGCCAGCAGTCCTCTGGGGAATGTGCAATCACACACACAGGCCCCTGGATGCCATCAGATCCGGTTGCACTTGGCAAACAAAATCCTGGGATCATGAAGCTGCCCAGAGTAGCATTAGAAGAGAAGCTGAAGAAGGCAGCCGACTAGTCCCTGTTTCCACAAGACAAATCCATCTACAGTCTGCCTGGGGATAGATGGGTCAGGACTGCCAAGCGGCGCCAACCACTGGAAAGTATTGTTTAGGTTTGAAAAGACGAGTAGAAAGAGAAAAATGACTGCTCTGTAAGTGGAGGTTAAGCGAGAAATGGGAAGGAAGCCTGCTGCTGCTAGCTCCCCTCCTTTCCAAGGCGCAGGGCTCCCCCTTTGCGGGACAGTGTCTGCAGAGCCTCAGCTCCTGGACCAAAAAGTGAGTCTTGTAAACAGCTAGAGACACTGCTGACTTCCCCCCAGCCTGCACATAATAACATTATAATTCACTTTTAAATAAGATGTACATGAATGTGCACTTGCGTCCAATTACAGTAATGCATGATTTACATAAAATTAACTCTCTTGCTTAATTGCAGTCACATAGGGACTAGGAAGAACGGATTTCACTTGGTAAACAGTATATGCTCTCACTCTTTGCTGCCCCCCCCCACCTCCATGAAATAGGACAAGATCTGGGTCCTGCCATGAGCTTTCCTTCTTTCTGTCAGGATTCTATGTAAACCAAGTCATTCACTAGTCTGTTACTCAGAACAAAAGAGTTCAGTTCTGAAGTGAGAATATAGAAGTTGGGCTGCTTTGCAGCAAAGATCTGGAATTCAGAAGTTTTGTGTTTAGGTCAGGGTGGAGGCCCAGGGGTAAAGAATTTGCAAGAAACAGAATGAGCTTCCAGCTTGCTTGAAGCAGCTGAGAAAAGTGGTTTCTTGAAAAAGCTATAGAACTTCTTTGACACCAAAATGATTAACAGCTGCCTCTTGTCTCATCTCACATCTGTCACTTTCCTGCTTCGTCTTTTTTTTTTTTTTGCCACAAACATGAGTACATTTTTTTATTTTCTCTAAGTAAGATTTCAGGCTGCACATTGATAAAGAATTAAAAGTAAGTTTTGCATAGCACACCAAAATAAGTTTCTTGGGTTTTTGTTGTTATTGTTGTTTGTTGTGATGGTGGTGGTTTTTGGTTTTTCTCTCCCTCCACCTCTGCCAGACCTGCTGCCAGAACTGGAGTTGATGAAATCCATTGATCTAGCAGAAGAAAATGATTGAAGGCAGCAGGCCTTGAAGCTTCATCATTATCAGTTCAGTGGGGACATGAAAATACTTCTCAAGAAAGCTACACACACACACACACACACACACACACACACACACACACACTCACGGATGCATCCAACTACTTCAAAGACACTAAATGCCCATCCCACTGGCTGACCACAAAAGATGGTAATCTCATTTGGGCAAATCTTTTCAACCAGTACCCCAAGGAGCTGGATAGCAAAAGAAAAGTTTTTGAGAGGAAAATCATGGAAGAGCAAGATCTACTACTCAGAGCAGATAACATTCAGCAGAAAGAATTACAGCTCAGAGAATCCCAATTCTAACTCAGGGTGTTTGACGTCTAGTATTGCTATATACCATGCCAAATGCTTTTTATAAGTGGTCCATTAACCCAAGATCATAAACTACGATTTGCATTTGACATGAAGAGGCACTGTATGTGAAGCAGAGTTACTTTCCTTCAGAATCCTTGCCATGGCCCCCGCAATGAAACACGGAGTGAAGAGACTCATTCAAGTCAGGCCTTGCAGCTTTCACTGAGGAAAGTCTAGAAACAATGCAAAGTTATCTGGGGTAGTTTGGGAAAAATTGGTCCAGTCATCTGGGTTCTACTTCTTTCTTTTCAACACTGCAATTGTCTCTGTCAGGGCTGAAGACAAATCAGGGAGATTCTATTTTTGATTTTCATTTGCCTGTCTGTTTGCTTTTCCTTCTATCAAATCAAGGCCTTTCTTTCTGTTCTCTCATCTCCCTGGCACAAGCTGCTTCCGCTTCTGCCGGATGCTGTAGGGCATCACTTTCAAATGCTTGAGTCAACCTTGGGGTTTTCATCCTTTTCTCATTCATTGACGTGTTGATTCACAATATCAAAAGCTCAGACTTGAAGGGTGGCCACATTCAAAGGAGCTCTGTGTCGATTTTGATGCTGAAAGACAAAAATCAAAACTCCCTCCATGTCAGACACAGCCCTTTATTGAGCTATGAGTCAGGGAGTGAAACTGTCCTAAAGACAGTCTTTGTCTTCCTAGGTATCTCTGAGAATGTTAAGGAATGGGTACCAGGGTTACTGATTGTAAAATATGTTATATATAAAAATTACAACTTATTAATAAGGACAAAAGAGCAGCACAGGTGCCAGTTTCTTGCTCATCTTTCAAAGGAGAGGTACTGTTTGAGGTCCTATATGAATATTAATTCACTTATTTCTTACAAGTCCCTGTGATATGTTATAATGGAAAGTAACCAGTAAGTTTGCAAATAACTTGCTGCCCATCGTCATAGAGCTTGGAAGAGCCGTTCAAAATTTGAACCCAGATCAAACCACAATCTGTTTTACTCCACTAAAACGTGCTTGTGTGCGTTGCTTTGTATTTTATGCTAGCATGTAAGAAATCATATATTCTCTGTCAAGTTGACTCTTGGCAGACAAATGCTTGTCCAAGTGAGGCTGCAATTGTGCTAGTTATTATAAAGTTTGCTGGAGAAATTCTCCTGAGAGAAAACGGATGAGCCATCCCACAATACTTGTTTGAACACATAATGATGCTGTCCCTTGGTTTCTACCTTTCCTTTCTCCCATCTTTGCTGTTCTCCGAATTTCAATGATCTCAGCTCTCCACCCAGCGCTTTCTAACTAAAGTATAATGTCAAGGAACAGCAATAAACAAAACACTTCAGGTTGTTTTAAGCGATAGAATAACGGACGTTATCTTATTCATATCTGTGTTCATATGTTTCCTTCTTTTTCTTACCTCTTTTCCAACTCCACCTCAAGGAATTGAAGCCTCATAAGATGTCTTATTGATATGGCCCAGTGTTGATTTAGGGCAGTGCTTGGCATTGTGTTTGATTAATGTTGGTTGAATAAATGACTAAATGAATGAGTGAATGAATGAATGAATGAGTGAACTCATAGCTGACCTTCGTCCAAGCATCCTGAAGAAATTACTCTGTGCAAGTCAGGAATATTTCTACCTTTCATAGCACAAATCAGCAGGAGTTGACAAAGGCATGCTCATTTTGAAACTTCAGTCTCTAAAGAGAGCCCCCAAAGTCTATGCAGAGTTCAGAGGTTCCTAAAAGGAGCTCAGTGTCCTTTCTCCTTTCTTTATTCCAATCCTGCATCAGGCAGACTAGCTTCCAGGCAGCCCCCTGCTGGGCAAAGGGTATGGAGCTGGTGTGCCATAAATTACAGTGATTACAACATGACAGCAGGCCCCCAGCTGAGATCTCTTACTCATTGTGATGAGAGCCTTCAAGGGCGTTCGCTTTCCTGAAGGAAAGGAACGCCAAATGCCTTTTGCAACCCACCAAGTTTTTTAACTTCCAGGAGGCTCACACTTGTTTGATGCATTTTACTCCCCATTTATTTAATTAGGAACCCTCAGATTAAAATTGGTTTGATGGTTCTGAAAGAAACATGAATTCCAAGATACATTTACAAAACTATTCTTTCCTTTATCTCTCGTGCTATCCTTCCTGTTGCAAAGCAGCATTACAAGACAACACCCTGTAAGCACCTGCTCGTGCCAAACACGGAGTGGCCGCAGTTCTTGTTGGCATCTTTAGGGATCACACATACCCTCTGAACAAGCAAGATGGAAATGGGACCTTATTTCATTTCTTATTAATATTGCTTACTTTTGACCTTTGCTGCAACAACAATAAAAGGAAAGCTTTTAAAGTGGTGAACTGATATGTAGAATAAAGCTCAAACACAAGTAAATCTGGATGAGTAAAGGAACAAGGGGTACATATGCCCATGTCCCTTGTTTAAAGCACGAGCCCTGATTCTATTATGAGCCAGTCACGTGAAGGGACACAAGTAAAAAAGAAAACTGTTATCTGCTAAAATCAGTACCTCTGAGGCTACTTAGTTAGAAACTATAAAATGAACCTTTATTGCCATGAGGCCAGCCATAAATGGAAGAGACTTATTCAGAATAAATTAACCCTACAATGGCAAGTAGGAATCTTTCTTTGGTGAGGAAAGCCAAACGCTATGGGTATCACCTGCCAAGCTGGTATACCAGATGGAAAAGATGAGAGGGCAAATATGGAAATGCCATTGAAAATGACCTCATTCTAAGTACCTGCACTGCAAAGCCTGACTATTTTAAATTTTCAGATAAAAAGAGCCATTTGGTTAATAGTTACTAAAACATGATTAGTGGGTAGAAGACCCTAAACCTGTCAGATCCAAATTGTTTTTAAAAATAACTATATAATGTACTATAGAGATTAAACTGTTTTTAATTGCAGATATTACTTTTGCATGTTTATACATTTAATATGAGAATTTGATTACTCTTTTCTTCCTTAGTGTAAGAACAGCAAACAAGAGGTGCTTATATTTAACTATGTTGTGTTTATAATAATCTTGTGCTCATTCAAAACTGTCTTGTGCCCAATGAACTATTCCAGAAGGAGGCTATAGAAATAGAACTATATTAGCAATATGAAATTGAATGCAAGGACAGCCTTAGCTAACCATAAAGGGATTAAAATTTTAAGAATTTCTTCATTGAGTTCCTGGGAAAGCAAGCAGTGTGTTAGCCATGCACTTTTAATTTCTAATTAGATACTTGCTATGAAACAAATTGCAAGGTCTAGGAATTCAAACTATGGCTCATGCTTGCTAGTCAGGGGTTCCTCTTGTGTGATTGTCCAGTGAAATGAAAATCTCACGATAATTTCTAATCAATTGTGAAAATCAACCATTTAGCTCTTCCTTTGATTTTCCATTTTTGGTACTATTCTTGAGATTTGGATGTGGGGAGGGTGCTGGGAAAAACTAAGAAAATTGGTAATGATGTCCCAGGACTAAGAGTGCAAACACCAAGCTTGGCAAAGTGGCAGTTTCCTCTGTCATTTAAGAATTTTTGTCTGGGTACAGGGATGGCCTGAGATAGTAAGGCCAAAGAATGTTGAAATTGTGTCCACAGAGTGTTCTGATAATGGAAGAGAATCCTCTGTGGAAAGCACTCTTGTTTTGTGCTGTATTTCAGAATTATTGAATATCTTAATGCCTTTTTATGTCAAAGCATGGCCTGTAATAATAGTGCTCACCAACTCATGAAAGTGATGGAAGCAGATTGCTGAGTGTTTGGGATCATGTTTACATTTCCTTTGAGAATTGTCCATTTTGTGAATTACTCTTTCAACAATCAAATTCTTCGTTTGACTCTGAGTCTTTGATACCCCAAATAGTGCAAACTTTTAGAAACCAAGACTGCCTGCTGCCATATGTCTCATTAAAGGCCCACCGATCAGCAGGATGAGATTTGCTGACCATCCTGATGTACACTTGAAAGAGGAAAAGAGAAATGAAGAGCGTTCCCCAAGGAATCCCCTTACCAAAACCATTTAGAGTACTTTTACAGTCTTTTCAGAGTGGGAAAAGAAACATTTCCTCCATGATGTCTTGATTTCATGAAATAGTGTTCAGCTATAACTTAGGTTGAAAAGACACCTTACCCTCTCTATTAAGGAATAAAATAGCATCTATTTAGTTTCCCCATCTCATTAAAATGCATTATAGCAACACATTAACTATCAACATTATTATCATGCATGTGTGTGTGTATGTGTGTGTGTGTGTGTGAGTGTGTGTGTGTGCTTGGCCAATCAGGCCCTACAGCTGTTAAAATACTTGGCTGGTTCAAATTAATATAAATGCCTCTTGATAGTTATTTCTAAAAATGAAATACTTCCAGAATTGACGAATTGTTCATCTCTGAAATATCAAAGCAACAAATGAAGTTCAGTATGAGAGTTCAAAAGGAATACATACAAAAACTCAAGAAGGTTATTTCAGATTTTAACTTCCCTATCATTATTAATTTAATTTCCAGTCATTATGATAATGCCAAGCATTTAGAATGCATTTGGTGTTTATGTAAATGGAATTACTTCTCAAAATTACAATTTTGAATTAAAATGCTATTAAAAATGTCACTAGAAAGTGCTTTTTATTATTCTGCCAGTGAAATAACAGTTCCCTATTTCTTTTTATAAATGAAATTTCAGCATTTTTTTCATCTTCCTTCGATTTTGAAAACTGTAATGTTTCTGTTTAAGAATTCTCCTTATGCTACATTAGTGCCATGTTCTTTGACAGCATAAAAATATGCAAATATAGCCTTTTTAATGGTGATTTTTCATTTTGTTACTGTCATTTCCCGAAAAAAACAACTGAGGACGTTTCAGCTTATCACTTACAACAGAAAAGTTACTCAATTGATATTTATGTTCAGAACAGATGACACAGAAACAAATATGTTTAAAATACCATCTGCCCCACGTCGATTCCTTCCTCAAAGGCATCATAAAGTTGTTGGCATTCCACCTGACAGGGAAACTTGGGCTGGTGGGGCAGCGATGGCACACTGCATCCTCAGAAAGCTAAGCTCCTAGGGTGGCTGCATTTGCAGATGGGTGGTAGGAGAAGAGGGAGGGAGGGAGGGAGGGAGGGAGGCCACGTGAAAACTGCCCTGCCTAGCCATCTTCCCATAGTCGTGCCCAGAGCTGCCTCCCTGCTTTCTGGACCTTTGTCTCCAGATTGCCCAGTTGGCTCCCTGCCTCACTGTCCACGTCTCAGACTTGCAGCCTGTACTCAGTGTTACACAACTTCTCCATCTGTTGCTAGTTGCCAACCTGATGCTTGGGAAAGCCCAGAATGCTGGGTGCTGAATGAGGTGGGCGTGGCACCTTTCATGGCTCTTGGAGCTGAGGGAGGCAGGCAGCTGGGTGGGAGGAAAGTTGGATGGCAGAGCCTGGCTGGAGTAATATACCGTGCCAGGCAAGGCTGCCTCTCAAAGGAGAGCTGCTGGAAGACATAATGCAGGAAGCTTTCCGCCATCCCCAAGAGAGGAACTCCTGTTCGTGGGTCAGTGGTAGAGAATTGTATTGAATGAGTTTTCTCTTAGCTTAACCAAGGTAAATGATGCTGGGCAATGCAATAAACTTCACTCTGCTTGAATTTCCTAAAGCAAGGATACTCACATTCAAACTCCATAGGTAGAAAACTGAGGTTACTTTCAGATCCCTCCCTACACACACAGTTTGTCAACATTCATAGATCCCATTAGTAGGCAATAATAATTGCGACAACAGCATTAAGTGAACACTTCATCTTGACATAATTGGTGTTAGAGACATTACATGCTATGCTGAACAATTTTCAGTTGCCCTCAGAGGCGTTTTCTCCACATCCTCAACCTACCCCAGGCCCTCTCTGTGCTCTGGGCAGCTGACCTCTTCCAACTGCATCTTTAGGCTCCCTTTCCTGCTGACTTCTGTATGGGTTCAGCTTATATGCACTTCAGTTCAACTAGATGGACCAGTGGAGGATGGATTAAAAACAAAGTCCTAGTGTCATTCTTTCTGCCTTAGCTCAGTAATACAGCTACGTCCTGCCATCAAAACTCTTAACCAATAACAGAAATGATTTGTGTTCATACCTGGATGTGGTAACTCTTCTGTGTCACATCCCTTGTTCTTCCCTTTAACCTGCATGTACCTTTCTTTTTTAAAAAAAATATTTTATTTATTCATTTTCAAGCAGAGAGATACAGAGAGAGAAAGAGAGACAGGTAGCACCAGGGCCACCACCTTGTGGATCTGGCTTATGTGGGTACTGGGGAATTGAACTAGGAGCCTTAGACACTGGAGGCAAGTGCCTCAACCGCTGAGCCATCTCTCCAGGCCCTGACTGTACTTTTTAAAACATCACCTTTATTAACTCTTCTCAAACTGCCTTGAGTATCCCACCTACTCTATAAGATAGGTGTGAAAAGTATGACTTAAAATAAAAGTTTAGGGCTGGACAGATGGCTCAGTGGTTAAAGGCACTTGCTTACAAAGTCTGGGTTCAGTTCCCCAGTACCCAAGTAAAGCCAGATGCACAAAGTGGCAAGTGCTTATGGAGTTCATTTGTAGTGGCAGGAGGCCTTGGCATATCCATATTCTTTTCTCTCTCTCTCTCTTTCTCTCTCTCTCTCTCTCTCTCTCTCTCTCTCTCTCTCTCTCTCTCTCTTTCTCTCTCCCTCTCAAATAAATAAATAAAAATATCTAAATGGAAACACATTTATCTAGCTCTAGACTACTAGCCAATATTCCCAAGATGATCAATTCTAACTTCATAGTACGTATTATAGTCTGTCTCTTGCCCTTATCAGTGTAAAATCTAAACTATTTCTTAGACTATTGCACTTCTATCATATTACAGAAGATTTTCTTAATTTTATATAACAAAACAATTCATTTCACAGAAGGAAATCTAAGGCTGTGATAGACAGTTACAAGAAGTCCCATGATCCCATCAGTGTTCATGTTTTGTGTAACCCCTCCTCTTGGATGTTGACTACATGTCTTGCTTTCTGATGCATAAAATATGTATGAAGGGCTGACATATCACTTCAAAATTAGGCTTAAAAACTCATGGCTTCAGTACTCAGCATCATGAGGCACATTCTCTGAGGAAAGCCAAAACTATAATCCTGAGGCAGCCTTGCCTGTGATAAAACCCATGTAAGCAAGGATCTGAGACACAAGTGAGCATGATTTATATCCTTCTATGCTAGCCCTTCAAATGACTACATCCTCAGCAAATACTTTGATGATAACCTGTGAAAAACCTTGATCTAGAACTCCAAGCTAAGTAACTACCAGATTCCTGATGCAAAGAAATTTTAAATTCATAAATGTATGTCATTTTCACCTACTAAGTTTTGGGATATTGTGTTAAGCAACAATAAATAACATACAGAGCTGGACACTGAGATCCATTGCAGAGAATAGAAGGTTAAGGATGAATCCTCTGGATGGGTTTGGCTCTGTTAGTCTCCTAGGAAAGTGAGGTGTGAGAATGAGCAGTTTCTACCTTGTTATCAGCACATCATTACACATCTGCTGCCCTCACGCCACGAGGCAGCGGTTCCTGCACCAGATGTATGCTCAATTCATGTAAATTCTATAAATGTTCCTTTTAAACAGATCCTGCAATTGTGAAAGTCAAATACCTTCTGTCATAGTCAGTCACACATTCCCTTGGAAGAACCTCCAAACCAGGTACAGTTTATGGGAGGAAAGGATTTATTGAAATTACAAATCCAGGGGAAGTTCTATAATGGTGAAAGAGTCTGTCCCCTTTCACAGGTCCAAGGAGAGAGAGAGAGAGAGAGAGAGAGAGAGAGAGAGAGAGAGAGAGAGAGAGAGAGTGAGAGAGAGAGAGGCTATTACCAGCACCACATACACACACACACACACACACACACACACACACACACACACACACACACACCACACACCAGCAAAACAGGCAGAGAGATTTCCTTCCCCTTTTTATAGCCTTAGTGTGGGGTCTTGCAACCCTTTCCCAGACTTGTTGACTTCCTGAGTCTCAAATACTTCCTGCACTGCCCTCGTAGGAAGGGATATTTGTTTCTAGCTAACATGACTTCCTGAATCCCCTGAGCCTGCTTTCTCTCTTCAATTCAGAGGAAATCTTCGCAACACTCATGATTACTATGGATTGCTAACAGGTCAAGTTGACAATAAAACTTAACCATCACACCTTCCATTTCAAAAATTCAAGAAAGGGTTAACCGAATCCTTAGGAACGTGAGAAGCCAGAGTAGCCCACTGCAGGAAGCAGCTGAACGATTCTCTTTAATTCTACCATAAAACCAAGGAAGGTCCACCATCTTTGTTTTTAAGGTCTCCTGATCTAAACTTCCATGTCTTTATGAGAAGTATGATTTATCAAGCTTTAGTCAGCAGTGCCCTCCTTGAATAGTCAGCTAGTGGCAGGATGTATGTGTGATGAAAAATACATAGGCTTATAGTTTATGAAGAGGAGAGCAAGAACAAGAAACTTGTTTCAAGAACTAGAGCAGCCTGGCCGCAGCCTCTTGCTTATCCTAAGAGCTCCCTACCTCTATTCTTTTGCCTCTAATTCTCCTAAAAACTGTTTAAGAATTCTTACTATTAATCAAGGCTCATTACATTACAGTTCACATAAAACCCAGTGTGGTCCACAATCTAGATCTAATGTGCATCAAGCACTTTGTGACCCCTTGCATGATTGATGGTAGTTATCACTTTGGCCTTTTACTGTGATGCTTGCTTATGAATGACAAGCTATAAACTGTATCCCTAGATGACTTATTTTTATTCAGGAGTACTCATTGTCACCATCATTTGTCCATAATTAGAAAAGCTACCTGGAAATATTTTATGACATTCAATGCAACTTTTCCCTTTAAGAAGAATCTCATCCTTTTGTTACCAGTGTAGAAGCACTCAGAGTGTGACTACCTCTTAAAAAATGTTATAATACCCCAGTAACACTCTTACCAAATGACTGCAAGAATAACTGTAGTAATTCGGAAGCCTGGCTTTGGCTGGCACTGAATATCTGTTGTTTAACTCAGTCACTAGGTATACAAATGGGACATTTATTTAAATGTGCCAATAGGCTCATGAAGTCATGCAAAAAGTATATGCACTGTTCTTGTCCTTGGCTTAACATTTGACAGATATCTCAAAACTTTTAAAATTGTACAAATAAAGAAGTTGGGCAATGTAGCTAGGCAGAACATTTTCCTAGAATTTAAGAGTCCCTTGAGTTCAATCCCCAGCACTACAAAACAAAAAAATAAATAAATAAATAAATAATAAAGAGATTTGGTAGCTGGAATGAGGATACCAATAATCTGCTTGCATGAGAATCATTTGAGAATTTGTTTTGATCAAAGTCCTGTCCATAGATTCAGGGTCAGTTGATGCAGAATAGACTGGGAATTTAACTATTTAGGAGCACCCCCAGGGAGTTCTGATAAAGGACACCCATCAGCCTGACCACAATATGCAATATTCTTGTTAGCCCAGAATTTAAACCAGTCAGTTCTAATAGAATAAACACAAAAACCTCCTAACTCTTACAAACCCAGTCACATCACAAAGTCCTCTTGAAGCCCAAAAGGAATTACTTCTGACCTGGAGGCTTGCAGTGAGTTAAAAAGGTAAGTCAACCAAAAGTTCAAACCAGCAAAGAGAAACCCAGGAGGACAAAAAAGGTCAGCATAAGTATGTGCACCCTTCAACCTGGGTCTCTGAGAATCTTTATAATAAGACATCAGAAGCCCTACAGAGGGTCATGTAGAAGTGTTCTAAATACTATTTAAATGGGATAAAACATTTTGTTTGAAGAAATAGTTGCCATTTAAAATGTTTGTAGAATTAACCCATAAAAGCATCTTTTTATTGCTACCCCAATGCTGCATATTTGGTTGCTTTGAGAATGATGTCATCAAGTAACTCCCCTTAAGACCTGCAGCCTGTTGCCAATGCTATTTGTCAGGCATGATTTAACCTTGTATTCCCAACAGAGATGTTTCTGGGAGATACTGTGAGCATCAGGCATTGCTTACTTTCTTCTTCTATAGCCGTAGAACACCTTGTGTTTCTTGAGATTTATAAAAAAATAATTAAAATCTTATAGTTAGTACAATTAATCTGTTTTACTTATGAACATGCTGAAAACAAGGGGCTTTCAATGGTTGTGTAGGTTTCAACAATGTGATGTCAGAGAATGCTAAAATGAAGCTGGTTATAATAAATGGAAGATGTGAACTAAAGTGAGCAGGATTTTTGGCAAATGGAAAGAGAAGATCAGGGATCCAGAATTCAGGTGGAAGACTGAAGGACGAGACAAGGATGTAGACAGGATCACATCCAAAGAACCAAGGAAGGGTTCAACAATGAGGAAATAGGCCACTGGAACAAGTTTGAATTTTCCTTCTCCATGAGATTTTTTTTATATATAAAAGGATGAATAGTAATATAGTCATCAAGTGAAATTCTAAGGGATTTGAAAAGATAAAAAGACAAAAACTAGCTCTCTACACTGGCCAGCTGCAAGAGTCCAGAAATCAGGAACAAGGGTTTTGGGGGCTTTCTGCTAATCTTGGTAGTTTTCCAAAGTGAGGTCTTTGCATTACTGACTTCCCATCATCCAAAGCATCGGTTTTAAAGGCAGATTCATTTGACTCTCTCAAGAAGTACTGAATTAAATTCTCTAAGGATGGGGTTGAATTCCCACCACTGTTTCTGTGTTTATCCACTAAAGCTGGAGCCCCACTGGGTAAGTGGCTCTTCCAAGATGTTTCGTTCAACACTCCTCCCCATCTTCCTATCTCATTTGATGCAATTAGATGTGAGTGTCTTCATCTCAGGACTTTCATTTCTTTTCTGTGAAAAGTCTCATTGACTCTAGCAGAATGCTGGCTCCCAGGAGGCTCCAGACTGATCACTAAATGACTCTCAGAGACCCAAGCTACCTCAAAACTTGATATGTCAATGGTAGCATCATGTTTAAGAAGAAAACACTTACCTGAAATAACCCCAAAGGAAAAAAAAATTTCTTTCTAGAGCAGCCAGATATCACCATATTGGCCTCTTGAATTAATGTAGCAACTTCTCACTAATGAGCTCTGAGATTTACCATTAGAATAGCTATAAAAGTAAGACAAGAGAAAGTTACTTCAAGTTAAACAAAAGTGGGTATTAACCTCTAGAAAAGGAAGAAATTTTGTTCTCCTAACCCTCAGTAGTCTATTGCACTGTGTAGTCAAAATCAAGTGTGGAAAATGAGATAAAACACTCAATGAAACAGTCCAATGCTGCTTTCTAAAAGCTAAATAGAAAACACAGCATGCAGCAATATGAACAACAAAAAATATATTTCCTGTTTACAGATAGCTTATCAACTAGAAAGGCAAAAATGGATGGATGTGCAAAATATGATGTGAATGGGGGAGAAAATTAGCATTTACGTTTTCCCACAAATCACTATGTGAAGTGATGATAAAATTCCCAAATCATAAGTACTGTGTTCCCAACTTATGTGGTCACTACTGTGAACAAGAAGAGCAGCCAAGATACATGCTATCATCAAAGCAAGAACAATTCCTGGAAAACACCACTAACGCCACTTCCCTCTCTTTTGTGCACACCACCCCACAAATGTGGTGGTTGAATCTTGTAAAGAAATAAACAAAATTTCGTGCTTTCCACCACTGAAGAATTTAACACTTCCCCAGAATCATAGAGAACTGTGAGGACTTCCAAGTTAAACTAACCTTGCAAGTCTTATAATTCTGTCATTCTTTAAGGAGTTCCTATTAAATCTTAAATGCATCAAAGATTAAAAGGGTATATTAATGTTATTAGAGACTAGAGATAAAATGCCATGCCTTGCAGGGTATCTTAACACTTAATGAAAACATTTTCATCACATTTCTAGTCTATTATGCTGGATCTTCATTTCATAAGTTGTAAGATAATCTTATTTTAATTAGAAGAGATATATGAAGTATATCAGAGTAATACAGTTAAATATATTCATCAACTTGCTTCTTGTCAGTGAAGATGCCTCCTTCAGAGTTTGTTATTCCAATGTGCCATCACAGGTATAAGTAAAATTATGTATAAAAAGTCTGAACTGCTAGAGGACTTAAAAAGCTCTGTAAGTGAGTAATAAAGGCTGCTTTAATGTTGAGAGCTTAGGGGTCCTTGTGTCGAAAATCCTTGGTTTCTGTCTCATTGGCATTGTTTGCCCACTAAATAATGTAACTCATTATGGACAATAAATATATATATAAAAAGCTCTGTGATTATTTTCTAAGATTTTATGTAGCCACACAAAGGATGACACTTTCCAATATGATAGTCATGGTCAAATGAGGCTAAAGGGTAACTGACACATGGTTACTTTGGACTGAAATGTTCTCTAAGTATAAAGTATACACCAGCTTTAACATTTTTAGTATAAAATATTCCATTAACGAATAATTGCATGTTAAAATAAGTACACTAGCTACTTGAATTAAGTAAAATATATTATTAAAATTGTTATCATGAAATAGTCGTTACATTTTTAAACATGGCAATCAGGAAATCTTAATTTGTTGTGTAATTTATAGTCATCACCTTCCTATTTCTGGGACAAAACTCCTTACCTAAAATAGTGGATGGGAGGAAAGGTTTACTTTAGCTTGCAGTCCTGTGAGAAAGTTTTATCATGGAAGGAAAAACATGGCAGAACAGAGATTAGTCATCATGTCATACCTCAGCAGCTGCAAGGTACCCCACTCCAAGTGACATACCTGCTCCAGCAAGGCTCTCCCTTCAAAATAGCCACATCTAGGGATAAAGAACAAGGCTTAGTAGCAAATGCACGAGACTATGGAGAAAATTTCACATTCCAACTACCACAGTAATGCACATGACATTTCTTTTTTTGCTTATCTGTGTGTGCAATGTGGTGTGTCTGAATGGAAGACAGGCTGTGGTGTGTGTGGCATGTGCACATGTATGTGACTGTACTGCAACCCATATGTGCCCCTGCAGTATGCTGCACTCATCTAACCAGTGGTGGCCATACAGGAATGTCAGGTGTGTCTCACTCTGTCACTCTTCTGCCCATTCTCATCTGAGCTAGAGTCACTTACTGATCTTGGAGCTCGCCATGTTTTTCATAACCCCTGCAATTCTCAAATCTCTGACCCTTTTGAGACTGAATTATAGACATGTAGCCATGCCCAGCTGTGTATGTGAGGCCTGGGGATTAAACTCTTGGGGTCATTCAGGTCTCCCCATGCCCTCAGGTTTGCGTAGGAAGTACCCTTAACCTCTGAGCCATCTCTCTACTCCTGCACATGATGTTTCTATTGGACACTGCTGCTCTATATCATTCAATCAATATAGCATGACAGATTTGGATTATCTGTGGCATACTTTCTATGTTATAAGCAATCAACATAAATTGTGAAATGATAATTCACAAGTTGGATCATCCTAAATTCCAAATTTTTACCTTTCTTCACTGACCCATCAGTTAAATAGAAGAATGGAAAAGTTTTTCTAAATAACAACGAAGCAGGTCTGTGGGCTGTTGGTGTGAAAGGAAATTGGAAAGAACCTCCCAAAAGACAAGACAAGCCATGGATCATGGGATTCACAGGAGTGGGTTGTGAAATGAAGCCAGGGACATTTTGTTCGAAAATCACTCTACTTTCAACTCCCCTCATGATCCAGACATTCAAGAGAGATGGGAAATTTTCTTGTTGTAGTTTTGTAATTCTTGAAAGAGAAAAAAGAAAATTTAAAAAAAAAGAAAATGAAATAGGTGAGAAAAGTTTTTAAAATAAATTGCAATAAAATACCTTGTGAGAGTAGGGAAACTATGTGTGATAATCCAAGCAGACAGCACTTACAGAAATGCTACTAAATTGGTGACATAAAGGAGCCATGCAAATTGTTTACATGTAAAACTTGCTACCTTCAAAGAAAAGAAATGCAGAGTGGGTCAGAGGCAAACTCAAAACAAATGGTCCATGAGGAAATCAATAGAGCACCTCCTAAGGCCCAAGGAAGCAGAAAGCATAAAGCGCTTTACCTTCAACAAAGTCAAGACAGCCAGCTAGAAAATGCAAAGGTCAGGGTGAAGAGGTGATGTAGGGAGAATCAATGAATTATTTGCTTCAGTCTTCACTGAAAGAGACTCTAGAAAGAGTCTCACCTCTATCTTTCTTTAAAGCAGACAGGTCAAGGTATTAGAACAAATGGCAGAAAATAAAGGATTTTCCTAGACCTACCTGACAAACTAAATGTAAATAAAAATCACCAGGACCAGATGGCATCAAACCAAGACTTCTAAAGGAACTCAAGGGTGAAATATGGAACTGTTGTCCCAAATGCACAACCTGTTGATATTAACCACGACAATATGAAAGAATGGCAGGCTGCCAATGTGACTCATACATAAAGACTCCAAAGATAATGGCAACAATATTTACTCAGTCTTATTTCTACTGAAAGGCTACCATTTAATTTTAATGCAATTTCTTTGAGATAGAGTCTAATCATGTATGTATGTATGTATGTATGTATAAAAAACCCAGTGTAGACTCAAACTTGCTATGTAACTCAGGCTGCCCCTAACTTTGCTGTATGGCCCAGGTTAGCCAAAAATTCACCATGTTCCTTACTTTTTTTCAGTTAATTTTATTTCATTTATTTTTAACATGTAATGCATATTGGTATATTCCCATCGGCTTATACTCTTATGTTGCCTCTCCCAGTCTCCATTCCACTTCTCAGTGGGGTTATTGGAATTCACTGTGGGTCACGAATACTCTAGTCAGTCAGTGGAGTGGACAATGCCTCAGGATACTCCTTCCTACCTGGTGGTTATTGCAGTCTTCCTGCCCCATCCTTCATCAATGTTCCCTGAGCCTTGGAGGCATGTTATAATTCTTTAGTGCTGAGCTCCCAGCAGCCTCTGATTTCTCTGCTTTGAGTCTTTGAGTCTCATTAGGGTCTACTGACATTTCTTTGAAGGAGGTTCTCAGGCTTGTGGTGAGAGCAGCACTCATATTTCATCCATCACATCCACTGGACTGTTTCCTGGGCCCTGGCAGATGTGCTAGAGATGACTCTTCCCATGCTAGGCATTTGGCTTTCTTTTCTTTCAGACTGAGGAATCTTGGGTCTCCCCCATTCTCCCTGTAAAAATCAAATTCTCTAACCAAGAGTCAGCGTAGCATGGGTCAAAGGGGATAATCACAGATACCGGGAAGACTCCCTTTTTTTAGGCAAAGAACAGTGAGGCTTCCCCTTATGCCCTATGAGTTTCCAAGCCATAGACTTCTGACGTGGTTCTCAGTACCAGGCATACATTCCCTCACACTGAGTGGGTCTCATGTCCAATCAGAGAGTGATTATCCCATAGGCTTTGTGCCACAATCGCACACCTTATCTGGCTGATTGATTTCATAGCTTGTAGGAAAACCCTGTTTGTTCATGCGCTAGGTGATCATTATCCCCAGCAGCTCGAATAGCACTTTCCAGCACTGTGAGGGCTAAGCCATAAGGGAAGCAGGCTTACATCTCAGTTCCAGTATGATCTACTGATGTCCTGTGACCACAGCCTACGGAGTCTTCAGTAATAGGGTTTGAACATTTAGATGTAGCCTGCTTTGTTTTGGGGCCTGACCAGTAGCTCACTCTGGAAGATAACCCAGTTCAGGCACTGAACAGGAACCTACGGTTTTAGGTTAGAGCCTTTTCCCACCTACAGGATGCTTCTGCCCAGAGTATTTCCCCCCTCTTATTAAGACTCATATATTTTAATTAGCTAACCACGAGAAAGGTTTCTATGGTGTTGATACATGCTGTCATTAGTTTTATGTATTTCTCCACTCCATCCTCCCTTAGCCCAGTCCCTCCGAGCCCCTTCCCTGCATTCTGTTCCTCCACTTGTCTGCCAAGAATCCCCTCCTCTCATCCCTCCCTGCTTCCACTCACTCCAAGCCTCATTCTTCTTTCTTGCCAATCAATACTACTGATGCTTACATCACCTTATAAACAAGTCAAACTATTCCATGAGGGAATAGGCAGCATTTGTCTTTCAAAGCCTGGGTAAACTCAGTACGACAATCTTCCTTTGTTGACTCGGCATTCCAAATGATAAGGTATGTATCACTATGGCTAATTAAATTATTTTGTAATGATAGATAACTACATAAAATTATACATATCATGGGGTAACATGTTATGTTTTGATATATGTATTATCTAGTAACATTTAAATCAGATAAAGCATATCTATCTCCTCAAACATTTATCATTTCTTTATGGCAGAAACACTCAAAATTCTTTCTTTTAGCTTTTTGGACTACACAGTGCTCTGTATCATAAATCCTAGTCATCCCTTTGTGATGGAGCACACCAAAACTTCTTACTCATATCTCACGATAGCTTAGTACCCATTAATCAAGCCCCATACTTTTAGACTCCTGACTCTCATGAGCCTCAAGAAACCACCATCCTACTTTCAATTTCTATAAAATCAAACTTTTTATATTCTACTAGTGATATCATACAGTACTTGCCTTTCCATATCTGGCTTGTTTTACTTATCATAATGGTGCCTGGTTCAATTTATGCATCCCAGAAATACAAAGATAGCTCCACATGCTCAGATCAGTCAACATAAAATATGATATCAAGAGAATGAAAGATAAAAACTATGTGATCAACTAAATAGTTTAGAAGACATTTGATAAAATTCAAAATTCCTTCATGATAAAAATGCTAAATAAGATAGATATAAAATGATCACATAATAATGTGATGGTGAATATAATGATAAATGGGAAGAAACAGCTTTCTTTCTAAACTCTTAAAGAAGACAAGGACACCACTTTCCACCATATTTATTGTCAATAATTAGATACATGGCATGAGCAAGTCTTGTGATGGTATCCCATTTCCCTCCTCCCTATTCTCAACCCTCCTCAGTGGGCTTGCTGGACCAGTCCATGGGATAGGGGGTTATGGATCGTATGAGAGGTAGCCAGATTTTTTCTTTGTGTGTTGTTGCTGAGGTGAGGATGATAGCTCTGGGTGCTCTCCCCACCATGGCTCTTACAATCTTTCTGCCCCTATAGTATTGGAAGTCCTCACCAGAGCAACTAAATAAGAAAAAGAAATAAAGGGCATCAGAATTTGAAAGGATAAAATAAAATTGCCACTGTTTTCAGAGATTATGATGTTATATGTAGAAAATCTCAAGGACTACACTGAGAATTTGTTAGAACTCATAAATTCAGTACAGTTTTAGATTACAAAAACAATATCTAAAACTCACTGACATTGCTATATGCCAATGGGGAATTATATGCTATAGAAATCAAGAAACATACACTTAAAATACATACAAAGATACCAACAGATAAATTTAACTGAAAATATTAAAACCATAAGACACTGGTTGAAAAATTGGTGGGGACACAAAAGCATAGAAAGACATCCTATGTTCATAGGTTGGAAGAAACAATATTGTTAAATGCCTATACTACCTAAGATAATGAAAAGATTCAATTCAATATCTATCAAAATACTAGTGGCATCCTTCCCCAAAACAAACAAACAAAGAATCCTAAAATGTTTTTGGAACCACTAACTATAAAAAAGAATAGCCAGACATGGTAGGATGTATGCTTAATTCCAACTCTTGGGTGGCTGAGGTAGGAGGATTGCTGTGAGTTTGAGTCCAGTCTAGAACTACAAAGTGAGTTCCAGGTCAGTCTGGGCTAGAATAAACATTACCTGAGACAGACAGACAGAGAGAGAGAGAGAGGGAGAGGGAGAGAGAGAGAGAGAGAGAGAGAGAGAGAGAGAGAGAGAGAGAGAGAGAGAGAGAGAATACAGGAGACATTATACTACTGACTTAAAAATATACTACAAAGCTGTGACAAACACACAGCATTACATGCATAGAACAATGAAATAAGAGACCCTAGAAATAAACTTATACATGTACAGCCAACTGATTTTTAATAAACATGCTAAAAACACAGTGGAAAAATAAGAGATTTTTCAATAAACAGTATGAGAAAAAAAATATCCACATGTTAAAGAATGAAACTAAACACTGATCTTTTACTAGTTACAAAATAAATTCTTGTGTGTCTGTGTGTGTGTGTGTCTGTGTGTGTGTATGTGTGTGTGTGTGTGTGTGTGGTGTATGCACATGAATGTGCCCATGCTACACCCCGTGTGCTTGCCTGCAGTGGAGTATGGCCAGAGCAGAACATCAAGTGTCCTTGCTCCATTGCTCTTCTGCTCATTTTTTACTAATATCTATTTATTTATTTGCAATCAGAGAGATAAGAGAAAGAGAAAGAGGAGACAGAGAGAGAGAGAGAGAGAGAGAGAGAGAGAGAGAGAGAGAGAGAGGGTGCACCAGGACCTCTAGCCACTGCAAACCAACTCCAGATGCATGCGCTACTTTGTGCATCTGGCTTTTCATGGGTACTGAGGAATCTAGCCTGAGTCCTTAGGCTTGCAGGCAACTGCCTTAACCTCTGAACCATTTCCCCAGCCCCTCTTCTGCCCATTCTTATTTAAGCCAAAGTTTCTCACTGATCCTTGCCATTTTTCTTGAGATGCAACAATTCTCAGGTCTCTACTCCCCTGTGGAACTAGGTTACAGATGCACATGGATATACTAGGTCCAGCTGTTTTTGTGGGTCCTGGGGATTGAAGTTGAGCAGTTAGTTATGCTACCTCAGTCCATCATGAAAAGCATCATGAATTGTTCTTAACGACTGAGCCATCTCTTCAGCCCCTCAAAATTAATTCTTAAATTTAAGACCTAAACTATGAAGCTGATAAAAGAAATCATAGGGGAATTGCTTTAGTATATTAAATAAGTAAGGATATTTTGGACAAGGCCATAAAAATCACAGGAAACAAACTGGATTTTATCAAATAAAAAAGTTTCTACAGGCCTAGAGATATGGCTCATGGGTTAATGTACTTGCCTTCGAAGGCTAACAACCCGTGATCAATTCCCCCAGTGCCTACCTGTCAGGGGCGAAAGCCTTTGGGGGCCTTTGGAGGCACACCCTGGCTTAGTCTTGGATGGCACCTGACAGCCTGCCAAGAGGGGCTTGGCTTAATGAGTTTCAGGAGGTAGTCCTGATTAGGCTATTTGCACATCATGCCCACAGGTTCTTGTCATAGACCAATAAATAACTCCCTGATTGGCAAGGCGCTCTCTCTATATATATTCTGTAGCATATCTGCAGTAGGAGGAGAGAGATATGGATGGAGAAGAGAGAGAAGAGAGAGATGAAGAGATGTGAGCAATGAGGAATGAGGTAACTGGTATGGGGTATGAGCAATGAGATCTGAAAGAGAGCAATAAAGAGAGAATACTCATTCTTCCACCCATACACGGTGTGTGTGTGTGTGTGTGTGTGTGTGTGTGTGTTTATCATTGCCCCTGCGGGCGGTGGGCAGTGACAAGTGGTGCCAAAACCTGGGACACACATTCGTCAACCCACAAGCGGTGTGTGTGTGTATTTGTATGATCACTGCCCTCCGCAGGAGACAGGCAGTGATACCTACCTAAAGCCAGATGCACAGTGGTGCATGCATCTGGAGTTCCTTTGCAGACATGTAGGTTCTGGCATGCCTATTTTCTCTTTCCTCTCTCTCTCTCTCTCTCTCTCTCTCTCTCTCTCTCTCTCTCTCTCTCTCTCTCTCTGCTTGCAAATAAATAAATACATTTCCCCTATATTAATTGACAGTAACTAGATACATTGTATGAACATGTCTTATCCTTGTACCCCTATTTTCCCTCCTCCCTGTTCCCAACCCTCAAGGGGCCCTCCTCAGTGGGCTTGCTGGACTAGTCCATTGGATGGGGGTTATGAATTATACAAGGGGTAGCCAGTTTTTTTTCTTTGTGTGTTGAAAAAAAACCACAAGATGGTAACTATTTTTAAAAAGTTTCTATGAAGCAAAAGATTGAACAGATGACACATATGTGAAAAGATATTCGTATACTATTTGTCTAGCAAGAGATTAATATCTAGAATGTGGCTGGAGCTGTAACTATTCTATAGAAAAAAAATGAGTAAAAAAAACCCAAGGAATCAATTTAACTAGAAAAAAGTACCCCAAAATATTTATGGAACCACAAAACCATTAAAAAGCGGCAATAGCTATGAAAATACGTAAAAATAAATTTAGATAGGTATTTAGAAATATATGTTTCTCCAATGAAATGTACCACAAGTATATGAAAAATGCTCACCATCACTAATTAGGAAAATGCAAATCAAAAATTGAGATATTAGATCCCAGGAGTGATTATTATCAAAAAAATGCTAAAGGTTTCAAGTCCTCTGAAGATATGAAGAAAGAAATCACTTCCACACTATACATATAAATATAATATAAAGGAATAATATATCATATGTAGATATAGATATATGTACAACCTTTATGGAAAACAGCATGGAAGTTACTCAAAATTTAAAATTAGAGACTGAAAAGATGGTTCAGCAGTTAAAGCCACTAGCTTGCAAAGCCTACCAGCCTGGTTTCAATTCCCCAGTACCCTTGGAAAGCCAGATGCACTAAATGGGACATACGTCTGGATTTTGTTTGCGGCGAGAGAATCTGAAAGCCCATATTCTCTCTCTCTCTCTCTCTCTCTCTCTCTCTCTCTCTCTCTCTCTCTCTCTCTCTCATCTCATGAAAATAAAATATTTTCAAATGAAAAACAAAACTACAATATGACTCAGCATAGACATATGTGTGTATGTGTCCAAAAGAAATCCCCACTCCCATGTTTATTTTGCATTTTTTCACAATATCCAAGACATGGAAACAACCTAAGTATCCATCAGCTGAGGAACGGGTAAAGAAGATGTAGTGTGTATGCTCAGTTGTGATTTCTAACTTGATGGGGAGATGCTGCCTGCACCACAGTTCAGTCGGCAGTGCCTAGGACATCTAGGGTCTCTGCTAGTAACTATGGGGACACTCTCAGATGACTTGGGAAAGTTGAACCATATACTAAAGCATTCTTAAAATTTTGGTGGCATGTTTTTAAGACTTTAAATCTAGTATTAAACATGTACTTGTGAATACAATTATAGGCTATTCAAGATCTGTTTTAAAATACTCCAAAAGAAAAGAGGAAAAAAAATTAAATATACACAAAAAGAAAGCAGTAGCTGATAAGGTGGGTACACAGTAATTTATTAAGCTTTTCTTTCTACTTCAGTGCATTTGAAAATTTCTAGAAAAAAGATAAACATTAACCAAGGAGAGCATGTAAAAATATAAAAGCAATGAGTCCTATTTAGACTTGTGAAAATACCTGAACTAAGTTCCACACTAACAGTTGACACAACACAAACACTCCCATATACACACACTTGTTTCTCTGTAACAAAATTCTTCTCACAGAGCAGGAATAGCCCTGTGGACCCAAGTTATGATGAATGAGAATTTCTCTGGATCATGACATACTAGTCATGGTGTCCCTGGTGAATCAACGTTACATAGAATCTTAAAAAAATCAAACCAGATGGGTTGGGGTCCTGAGAACGTGGCAGAGAGTAAAGGAGCTGGCTTGAAAAGTCTGCTGGCCTAGGCTCAATTCCTAAGCCTAGCACGAGTGCCAGAAGCATCTGGTGTTCATTTGCAGTGGCAAGAGGCCCTGGAGCACCAAACACACACATGCATGCATGCACGCACACACACTTACAGATAAGTAAATTTTTTTAAAAAAGATCAAATGGGAAAATCATGTTGGTAAATGAAACATAGTTGTATAGTGAATTGTTCAAAATTAGAGTGAAAATGCTCCTCAAACTTCTTCCAAACCCACATATGTGGAAACAAAAATGATGTATGATATTTATTGTGTTCTAGTATTAAACAACTAACTTTAGAAAACAGTAATATGAAAAGATACATAAAGAAATGAGATTTTATCAATAACTAATATTCTATAAATGACTATAAAACATTCCTTCTAAAATCAGCTTAATTTACTTCTGACACTGAGGAATAACAGAGTGCCGACAGTCCCTTTGAAAGTGTTCTAGAAATATAACATTTCCAGAACTAGATATAGTCAAAGCAGCAAAGCAATGACTGCCTCTGGCTATTGCATCTCAATGACAGTGTGGTTAAGCTGAATGCAAGCTAGACAGCATATACAGTCAGTAAAGGGACTGAGTGGACCATTACAAGACACTCACAATTAAAACATTTAACTTTAGAATCAAAGCTCATATAGCAGAGTGAATATTGACTAATCCTGAAGGCTTACTGAATAAAAGCATGAACGGACGGAAGATGGCTTGATTCACCAGTTCCTAGAACTAGGAGCTATTGTTGATATTGGCATAGCTATTGCTCGCCAACAAACAAAATCAGCAACAGTGAGCAATGAAAAGAAAAACTTGAAAGCAAAAATATAAGTGGATAAAAGAGAATTCTAGATAAATTTGCTCCAATTTATTGACACACTGACAGATACTTAGAAAATAAATTCACCTTTTTTTGGTTTAAAAAAAAAACTATAGTATCTCTTGGTACCAGCTCTGTATTCAGTAGTAGACAACATGGAAAACCATACAAGTTTCATTGAATTAATTTTATCTTTATTTTTTATGTTTTTAAATATCTTTATTATGAATAAATATATACATTGTATAAGCAACTCTTGTGAAGGTTTCCCTCCTCTCTGTCCCCTACCCTCTGGGGTACTTCCTCCGCATACTGGATCTGTCCATCGATTAGGGGGTCATGAACTGCACCAGAGGTAGCCAGTTTTCCTTTCTTTTCATTTTTCTTCCCCCTTGTGTATTGTTGCTGAGGGGGGCGATGTCTCTGGATATTCTCCCCGCCAAGGCTCTTACATTCTTTCTGTCCCCTCTTCCACTTAGTTCCCCGAGTCATGGCGGGTGAGCTTTAGGTCTGCTTTATTGTTGAAATCTTAAGTATCTCTGGACCTTTGCCCTGGGTTGTGTTGGGTATCGTTGGTGTCTGTCTCCATTTTCTCCTTAATGCATTGTGTTGCTTTTCTTCTTTGTCATAATTTAACATTATAGCATAATGATACTAACCATTCAGTTAGATAATCCAATATCACAAGATGTAACTTCATTAGTTATGAAGGACTATAGACTACAACCCATATACAAAAACATGTTCATTAAGAATTTCAAATATTTAAATTATAATTTCTTATTATACTGTTTTCATATAGTGCTTAATTCATCAATGATTAGAAAATTAGCATTTGTAAATTACTTTCCTTACTTAGTTACTTGTCAAAAGTTTTGCTAACTTCATAAATATTATTCGATATAATCCTTTTTCATTCTTAAATATGTACATTGTATCACTATAAAAATTATATTTCAGAGTGTTTCTCATGGATTGCCTTCTAAATCCCTCAAAAGCTGAGTGGGAGAAAGATAAGTCATTTCATCAAATAACCCAGAGCAGTTAGATTACACTCAAGGGCACTCACCCTAAATGGAGTTTAGATGGTGACAGGAAGGCAGTCTACCTAGATATCTGCTTGTCGTGCCTTGCTGTGAAGTGATCGTGGTCCATGCCAATTCTGTCGTGGTCTATATTCAAGTTCATCATCATAGTTCGAGAACAAGTTGTTCATGATTCATATTTGAAAGGACTATATGGACTCTTAATTTCTTTCAATTCAGTTTGTTCATTAATTCATTATAGTTTAAACACCTGAAAACTTTAATTTTTGAACCTATAACTTTTAACCTCAAAAATAAGATTCAAGTGAAAATGCCCGTTTCCTGGAGTGGGTCTTGGTGACAGTTGTACTCCTCACCCCACATTACATTAAAGAAAAAATTAGTTACCTGGCCAACCCTACACGCTTGCCACAGTGCCCTGGCTCTGCATCCAGACATTTCCATGCTATCTTGTCGATCATAGATAAATTGCAAGAACACAAAAGCCCCACAGTTATGAACATATTAACCCTTGTCTAATAACAATGTTTCTGTGCATAGTGTTCTAAGAAGAAAATTATTCCATTAAAATAGCTAATTATCCACAATGTTAATAGAGGTGACTACTGGTTAATAGTTTTACCGGTGATTTTATTCTAGTTCCTTTAAAATAGATTAATTGATTTATAATCAGTAAAAACATAAAAATATTTTTAAATAGGCATCACAAATTCACATTAATAAAACCCAAAAGGAGTATTTAGGGATTTTAATATCTCACTGGCCCAAGAAAAAGTTTTTAAGTATGGTATCTTATATAATGACTTCTCATTTGCTCTAAAATAGAAAATGCAGTTAATTGCCATCCACATGGAAGTTAGGAATTAAAATCCTTTATAAGAAAAACAGACTAAAAAGATTTATGGAGCTTCACTTTAATTTTGATGAAGACATATCATCACTGCCTCCCATCCTTTATAGCTGAGTGAAATGGATTTAGAGATAGGCTATCATAGCACACAGAATACCATTACTCCAGTATCCAAGTGACTGGTGTATTCTGAATTACAAGAGGAATTTGACATTTTGGAGCAAAATGCCACAAAAATCTCAAAAGAGAAAAACAAGAACTCTGAATCTACATACAAATATGTGTATAAGTATGTATTCATACACACACACACACACACA